>OU452227.1:2170407-2482952 GCA_911728455.2 Marthasterias glacialis | reverse complement strand
TCTCTCTCTCTCTCCTCCCTCTCTCTCTCTCTCTCTCTCTCTCTCTCTCTCTCTCTCTCTCTCTCTTCTCTCTCTCTCTCTCTCTCTCTCTCTCTCTCCTCTATTCTCTCTCTCTCCTCTCTCTCTCTCTCTCTCTCTCTCTCTCTCTCTCTCTCTCTCTCTCTCTCTCTCTTACGATATTAAGCAGAACAACCCAAAGGGGTTTTTTCATCACGGAATTTTTAATCTTTGTGGGAGGTGTTTGGGTGTTTCTGTTTGCGATCGTCAGATATTTCTGTATTTAAATGTATTTTTCGTTAATATTTGAGGGAAAATGGTCTTTTACATAAACTCTAATTGAATCAACATAAAAAGTATAAATATACTCTGTGAAATTTTTATGAGAATTAAATTTAGATTTTGACATGTCCGTATTTTCATATGCAATAGCTAGTCAGAGACTATGGCATATGAGAAGGGTACATTCACTCGCTTGGTGTTAACTTCTCTTGCGATTTTTATTTTTTCAGTAAAGGTTTCGTCATGGTTTTTTTTAAAGTTGGTTGCTCATAATCTTGTTTCTGGGTTGTATACTTATGGGAATAAAAGAGTGGTGACCAAGGTTATAAACGGCCGTTTAAAACCGGCAGAGTCATGGCCGTGTGATAAAGGACCGAGTCGAAGGCGAGACCGAGTCGCTACTTTTTTATTCTCATTCATGAATGCAGATTTCGTTAAAAAGCGTAATAATGTAGAACAAACCGTGAAACTTGTCTGTTTTTGAAATTATTTTTCAATTCCTTCTACACGTCCTTGGGCCCCATTTCACGTGGAGTCAAATTGCATGCGACGCTCAACGGTTGCGCGTACGTGCGCGTACTACTAGAGTTTACGTTGATTACCCGATGGTCGTTATATACTATTGGAACCTGTCCATTGTAGTAGAGGGTTGTTGTTATCCAATAAATCAAGAGCACATAGGAATATTTAAATTAACACGTTTGTGATAAATTATGCTTTTGAAAACAAGTCTAGACTACTAAACTCATTTTGAAATAAAGAAAAAAGCAATAACGACAACACAATAACCACAGCGTCTGCAGTGAACTACGTGGCGAGCAGCAGGGCGAAGCCAGTGTGATACAGTGTAGACACCCCTAAACACTGCCAAAAAGTTACTCCATTTTGGAAAAAACTTTCGTCCTACCCCGAAGTTGTTTGTTTTTTAATGGAAAGAACAAACAGTGTTCTTTAATATTTGATAAAAATGAACAAAATCTGTTTGTTCTCACCAATCGATATTTGTAGTTTCAAAATTAAAGTGCCAAAAGAATGGAATCGCCAGACGACTGGTTTGTATAGCGTGTGCAGCGTGTTTTGAATAGAGCTATATAATATTGACTACAGCGCTAACTCTACATTGTATATGCACAACCATTTTGAAGTCGCGCTGCACGCAGACATGTTTAGTCATTGTGCGTCACTGAAGAAAGATTTTAATTTCCAAAGAGCATTTGCCCACGAGTATTCTGCATGTCTTGCTTTATGGTTTTGACAGCAACATACCGTAAGTGTGTGTTACAATCTTTACACAGCGCGACGGTTGTGCACGCCATAGACCGATTGCGCGACCAATGTGTACATGTCATCACGTGACCAATTATGGGTACTACGTCATCTGAGCTGATGGCAAACTACGTGCAAGTACATGTCGTGACCACCGACAGAGTCACACCAAAAGTCGGCTTTTGGTAATAATAACACAGTTACTAAGCCATTTTTTTTAAAGTTGTATGTTGTGACATTGATATTAATTACATTACTGTTTCATAAACTATCAGTATTCTACTACAAAAGAGGTTTATTTTGAGTTATGCACTACCGGCGTCGGACGACTATGTAGCCACCCGCCTATTATTTTGTTTGTAATGTAGGCCTAAATCACTGTAAAAAAAAAGGGTAAAGATCGTTGGAAAAGTGAGCATTTATACCTAGCCTTGCAAAATTTCAAACAGGCAAAGGAATCACAAAGTTTTTGAAGTCCATTTCTTTGGATGATTAAGCTTTAAAACTTAAAAATTCTTGAGTTGAAAAGGACTCGCAGGTTTGCTTTATACTTTTTTTTACTTTAGGAAAGGTATACCCCCCCAAAAAACATTACATTTTCTGAAAGAATTTAGAAACTGCAAAACAAATATTTTTCTCCCTGAGTGCATAATATAAGAATTCTGCCATTTGAGATTTAAGAATATAGCTGTGAACGCCAATACTTAGACCTGAGATTTTCGGGTATGGATGTATTCGAGAATTTGAAACACGAACATATTCAATGAAAGGACCTTGAGTGGATTTGGTTGCTACGGTTACTGGTTTACGTCAGTTATTTGGATCAACGCCAGTTTGACGTCTACTTTATTATTAACTACAATTATTCAAAAATTACATGTATATATTTCTTGTCGGAGGAACACACAATCTATTTAACTGACACTATATCCTGAAAGTCTGAAGATGCCATCTGAAGAGTTTTAGTGATATTCCTATCAATAAAAACAACAAATGAAGGTAAACTGGTTGAACGAGTTACAGGTCAATAAAACGTAACTAAGACCATCGCTTTAAATTCGACCAAGTTGATCGTTGTCTGGGCTCATTGGTTCCCGTTTGAAGGTAAACTGGTTGAACGAGTTACAGGTCAATAAAACGTAACTAAGACCATCGCTTTAAATTCGACCAAGTTGATCGTTGTCTGGGCTCATTGGTTCCCGTTTTGGTACACGAAACGTACAGAAAAAGCTCACCAGCTATGAATGGTTTGCTGTATCTTAAAATAACTGGTTTACTTTGTCATTGATAACTGAATGTATTCGTTATGTGCGATTTAAGTGGGGACATTTCCGGTACCCTTACTTTCTGACCCTTACTTTGACAATGATTTCCTTCATGGCGCTCTGAAGATAATAATGTGTTCTACAATGGTCTCAGTTTGACGGTGAAGACTTGACATCTTCAACGTGTTTTAGAAATTGTAAGGACTGCGTTTTTAACTGCAAATGTTGAGGCTAAATAGGCACCGATCAGCCTCACATTACGAATGGGTGCCTCTTGCATAATAAATCGAAAGCTAAATATTTATAATAAAATCATTTATTTAGTTAATTAATGCAATTAATATTTATACACAAGAACTCCGATAATTACTAAATATAACAATGAACGTGCAGTATATCCATTGTTATTTCTGTTACCTTTTGGTAAATAGATCTGTAATTATAAAGAGGATTCCGCTCTCCATCAATTACACTGTTGCCTGGTCGTCAAATGATATCTATAACAGTTTAAGTAAAATAAATAACGAAAACAACCAAGGCAAACTGATTGAAAGAGTTACAGTTCAATGTCTGCAAACATCGCTATAAATTCGTCTCAAGCGATCGTAGACTGAGTTCCTTGGTGTCCGTTGCAGTACACGATGCGCGGCAGAAGACGCTTACCAGCTATTTCTAAAGTCCCCGGATCATGGTTTGATTTTCACTTTGTGACGCAGTAAAAATCTCTGGGCTGTCGCAGTTTGAGGGAGTATGAACGAGGTGAGGGAGTGACTGATATGAATTTACAGGTTTGCGAAGCCAACAACAGTTCGTTGTAATTAACTTAACATAACTTGTTTACTTTGTTGCTGGTAAAGTATGCTTTATTTAGGGAAGATCATTTTTCGGTACCCTTACTTTCTGACCGTTGCTTTGACAATGATTTTCTACGTCGTGCCTCTGAAGGGAGAAATGTGTTCTACAATGGTCTCTGTTAATGACGGAGAAGACTCGACAGCTCTAAAAGAAAAGGCATTCGCGAACTTCAAATCGACATGCCGGAAATCAAGTAAGTGGTTACGATTGTTATTGTTTTCAATTTCTTAATAAATTTGACCTGAAGAACATATAAGAATTGTAACTGTAAATTACTGCTTTACCACTCGAGCGAAGGAGGGAAAATGTTTGACCTTTTCAAGTGCGTATTAATTATCGCTGTGTTTACTTCGACAAGAATAAGTAAAGTAATGCATTTTTTTAATGGAAAATTTATCCAACAAACGATAATATAGTTCAGTGATAACACCCAAGTATGCCGTTTTATCATTGAATTTCACGTGATAAGAAAAAAAATATGCGTTTTTCCATAACATCCTCTCTGTATATATTACTAATTACTAATGATCTACCACTCAAAAGAGGGTGACATCTTACTTTGATTCATCCCGTACTGTCACATGCAAACAGCAAGCAACCTCTTTTGTGATGATTGTGATATTAAAGAGATTTGCAGAGAGGACAAATCTAAACTGTCATCAGCATGCACTTATCGTGTAAAACCATCGTGAAATGAAAAGAAACTTTTTTAGTTGACTTTGTACAGTCTAGTCCCACTTATGTTGCGTCCATGCGCATACGAGAAAATACAGAAAAGCTGAAATTGTCAACCTTTGTAGTGCAACCTTGACTCAGATAATTCATCTTGGAAACACAATGTGGATTTGAAAGAAAATAACCCTACCAGGACCGGGCTTTTTTTATCTAAAGGGACCGGGTTGGGGGGTGGGGGTGGGGCACATAGTCCCCCCTCCGTATTTTCCAAAGTGTTCGACCGATTTTGATGAAACTTGCCACACGTGTTCATTTCACCGTGTTCTACATGATGTCGTCACCAGAGGGCGTTTTGACCGTTTTTGACTATTTTTGGCAAAAATCGTGTTTTCCCCATAACTTTTGTATTTTCATCCGCATGTTTAGTAACTTGGCAAACTTGTATATTTTTACAAGATCAATATAATTTGAACCTAATTTAGTTACTGGAGTCACCTTTAGGTGCGTTATAAACCATTAATTTATCCCATTTTTTTGGAAAAAGAAATGCGTTTTTTTTCCACTCAAAAATCAAAATGGCCGCCGCAAAGGGCCCAGGGAGAAATAATAAGGCTTAGTTGACAAATTTAAATATTGTTTGGGCCTGAAAAGTAAGAAATTAGCATGTTGAAAATATTCTTCTGTTAAAAAATTTGATATAATTTGACCCCCTAATTACAGGCTGAAAACTCAAACTCCAAGATGGCCGCCAAGAATGGCGGCGATTTTGAATTCCCAAAACCATTTCAGACTATCACGTGACTCATCACTATCACTTTTCTGGCAAAGACATAACAATAATTGGAAATTATGTTCAAAAAGGTTAAAAAATCACTAATAAACAGTGAAATCGTGTGACCCAAGGTAAAACACATGGTTGCCATGGCAACAGCTAACCACCGGTATCAATTATTTGATCGGAGTAGGCGTTAAAAAGTTAAGGGAAAAACGGTAGGGGCACATTGTGCCCCTGGTTTGGATAGGGCTAAACAAAGAAACTTCAATGATGACGTAAAATCTTATACATAGTGTTATGGAAACGTTAAAACATAATATGCTGTTGTACTGTACGTTTAAGTTCCATGTTTCCTTGTTTTTCAATAGTTTCCAGTGTTAACATTAGTAGAAGATTTTGAAGAAATAATAATAAAATTGATAAAAGCTGTCCGTTTTGCAGAGTCATCATCTGTCCGTGACGATGCGCCACCGTGCTATGGTCCGTTCACAACTTCTACTCTCGGGAGGTGGTATCCTCAGGCCGGGGTCTTCAATCCACCCTTAGAACGATTAGAGTTCAGTGTTCAGTCTACAGATAACGTGTATGTGGACTTGGACTACGACCATAGCAAGTGGATTAATGTTGGTGAGTCAACATGTCCCATAGGCAAATCTCTTTCTCGCATTGAACGATAAAAAAACTGTCAACAAAAACCTTCCATTTTATTGTAATTATTTTTAGTGGATGCGACTCTGAAAACTGCCGCGATTTCAGATAAACTGAAAACGATGCATAAAGTTGTATTTCTTTTTCAGAATTGGGCAGAACCTCTCATGTTAGAAACAGCAATGGCCAACAACTAACTGACAACCATGATATCGATATAACAACTACAGCTCGCTTCTGGGTTACGTTCACCAACAACAAGATAAAGGTAGGGAGGTATGAAGACGAGGCACCGTTTATGGAAGCTTACATCACTGACATGAACATCAAGTACATGGTATTTGACTCTAGCAAGTCTGCTGAGTGGCAGATCTACATGCCATGTGTAAGCGTCCAATAACATATTAATCAAATGGTTCATATATCTAATAAACATATAATCCTCGTGTCACTGTTAAGAATATTCAAAAAACATCATTTTCATATCGTTATTAAAAAGTACAAATTGGAAGTTGGAAAATTAAAGGAGAAAAAATATGATGAATTTAGAGCAAAATATATGCAAAGGAGTTCAATGTCACATCTTTCGCTGCGTGATTAGTAAATTATTTCAATTGGTGGTTTATCTATGTAGGTCAAACAATACTTTATCTCGTGATATTCGTTATGTTTTACACTTAATCCGTAACAAACTTGCTCCATAAGGTATCATTATCTTCAAGCGTTATGTTTATTGAAAACCTCTTACTCAAAATTCAGAGATTAAATCTACCCATTTTTCCAAAACATTCCGAAATAGCCATACCACCGATGACCTCACAGAATAAAATAACGCGCGCCTTAAATGCCCAATATGCATGATGTACAAAGAGACGAAATCAAACTTCCGTTGACAAGGTTTAAAAGATACCAATAAACACAACCCCTGGTCGCTGTAGGAGGTACCACTGGTGTACAGAAAACCAGTGGCGTACCCCCCCCCCCCCGCTCAGAACCCTTGCCCCCTCATGCTCCACAATGAAATTGAAAAATGCACAAAGAATGGTTCGATAAACTAAATAGCCCCTTCCAACCAAATTATTGTCTTTGGCCCCGCTTGCCCCCCCCCCATGAGAATGAACGCCACTGCATACAAAACTTACCATTTTCCATCTGAATTAATAACTGTTTCATTGAATTATTCCGTGTTAATTTGATATCCAAATGATAAACAACTCGTGCCTATAATGCCTGATAGTTTTCATTATGGTAGAAATTAATCATCGTTTAGCCGTACGCCCTCAGTGGCTATTTCTGGTATGTACAAGGTCATGCCAAAATCTTCAAACTGATCTAATATGTTATTGAATGCGACAGTATTTGGTTTTCGCAAACGATAGCCTAGTATAGGCTAAAGAAACCTCAGCTACAAGATGCCGTTGGTGGCAGCATATGTCATACTCGAATAAAATTAGGTCAAAAATATCTCTTGTGATGGAAACAAAATAATGATTAAACAGCAGACAATTTATCCAACAAGATATCAATCAAGGTTATCTAAAGTAAATTTAACTGCTTTTATTTATTTAGATATCACTACTGTGTTTTATGGTAAACGTTAATGTATCTAGCAGCGTAAAATGTAGAAAGCTGTTTGTAATAACACGGCTACTTTAAATATAAAAGTCAAATGTATATCTCAACAATAAATCAAGTCAAAACAGTACATCAACCGAGAACATTTCTCTAATAGAGAAAAACTAAAAAGAGAATTCACAGCAGAGGGCGCTACATATGCAAATAACCAATGAAGAGAATAATTATGTGATGAACCGATGCTACTTTAGTTGTAAGAAAACGCAATTTTTTTCTGCAGTCCAGAATTGCCATCCTCGAAAAAAAAAATCGTTTTTGAAATCGATTCAAGAAATTAAATTCCCATTGAAAATCATTACGACAGTGGCAATTTCGGACTGCAGAAAAAAAGAAAGCGTAGGAAGACGCATTTCAAGGGTTTGGGCTAAAAAATATAGGCCTATATATAGTATTGCTGCACAGCCGCACACAGGCACATGGTAGAAAAACAGTTTGCACATTAAATTTGCAATTTAGTCTGAAAGTCAAACACGAAAAAAATGTGTATTACATATCCTGTATTGATTATTAAGTGTTATGGATCTTGACCATCAGTGTGAACTTAATTATTATTTATTTATCAACATTTATGTTTTAATTTGAGGCAGAGGTGTAGGTCGATAGGTCCGGCGATTACTTTTTCAACTTTTTTGATTGGGAATCAAAAACAAAAACAGACTGCAATAGACCTTATGCATTGACGTCATCACGCCACCATCTTAGAGGTAAGTCTATGATGAAACAATGGAAACGCAGAGATTTGTACGCGCGGCGCACAGGATTGGCCAATGAACGACCTCATTTTGACCATTGGGCGAGGGCGGCCTACTCAAATGACGTCATGTGCATAAGGTCTATAGAAATGATACAATAGACCGATTGCGCGACAATGTTTACATGCGGTCACGTGACCCCCTATCGGGTATGACGTCATACAGCTGGTGAAAAAATACGTGTAAAGAGATAGGCCGTGACACAGAGTGAGTTTGAAAACAGTCGGTTATACTTTCGTTAAGCGATGAATTAGTTAATCAGCCCCTTTATTTAAAGTAGTATGGTGTGGCATTAATTTGAGTCACATCTCTGTTTCATAAAAAAAGGATAAACAACGTTGTAAAAGTGAGCATTAATACCTAGCCTTGCAGAATTTCAAATAGGCAAAGGAATCACACAGTTTTGGAAAGCAATTTCTTTGGAGGATTTCAGCTTCAAAACTTTTAAATTTTTGTGTTGAAAAGTGTGTGGTGATCGCGGTCGTCTGGCCTAACGTTCCGTCGTGTGCGCTGTATCGTGCACATTTTCTACGGTACTTTTACAATATTCAAGACTTGCTGGAACTGTCCTTACTGGCTTAATTCAGCCACTGGAAGGTCTTTGGTACAAACTCTGGAATATGTTTCACAGATTTCGAGCAAAAAAAGCCTCGATCGAATTAACGCATTAATCATCGTGTACCGTACCACTCTTTCCTATGGAGGATTACGTGTGTGTTTCAACCCAACAGGGGTCACGTGACGTAGATCGCGCAATCTGTCTATGAACAGGTGCGATTTTCATGAAATGTTTTATAAGATTCAGCTCATTGCTTAGTAATTCATAATACGTAACTTAATATTTGAATCATATTATTCCTGTAGACTTTTGTATTGCTACTGTGTGTGTTTTCTTGAATGTCACTGTGGTAGATGCAGTATGTTTCTTGTGTGAAGTTTGGTATTGGGTTGGTTGCAAACATTTATGTAAAAGAAATTTTTGGAAAATTATCGGGCAAACCTTGATTTGCGAAAAAGGTGGGGCAGATAGTAGATAGCAGTATAGGTAGAATAACAAATAAACCTCGTACATTGAAAACAAACACAGACGATGAACCGATGACCATGACGTCGGTATAACAACTACAGCTCGCTTCTCAGGTGACGTTCACCAACAACATGATAAAGGTAGGGAGGCATGAAAACCAGGCACCGTTTACGGAAGCTGAAAACAGTGACATGAACATCAAGTACATATTTTTTTTGACTCTGACGTGTCTGCCGAGTGGCAGATTTACATGCCGTGTGTAAGCGTCCAGTAAAATATCAATCAAATGTTCATCTAATCGTTTTGTGTTAACACTCGCCACCGTTAAGAATATTACAATAAACATTTTCATCGATATAAAAATGTAAATGGGAAGCTTGAAAATTAAAGGAAAAAAAATAGCAATGCAAAGGAGTTCAATTTTCCATCTTTTGCTTCGTCATTATTAGATTATTTCGACTAGTGGTTTATTCATGTAGGTCATATAATACTTTATCTCTTGGTATTTCCTTCAATAGGTTTTCCACCTAATCCGTATCAAACGTGTTCCATAAATTACCATTATTCAATGGTGTTTGAAAAGTATTACTTAAAATTCAGAGATTAAATCTACCATTTTTTCCGGATAATTCTGAAAGAAAAAAACCAAAAACATATCACTGATGACCCCATAAAAAAGCATAGGCGCCTTAAATGCCTTATATGCATTTATTGATGATGTACAAAGAGACGAGATCAAACCTCCGTTAACAAGGTTTAAGCTGTACCAACTCTTGCCTATAATGCTTTATAATGTTTATTATAGGGTAGATATTAATCATCGTTTGGCCGTACGCCCTCAGTGGATATTTCTTGTACAACGTCTTGGCAAAATCTTCAAACTGATGTAATATATTATTGAATGTGACAGTATTTGGTTTTCTCTAACGACAGCCTAGTAGGCTAAAGAACTTCAGGTACAGCAGTAAAAACTATACTTAGTGATGGGAACAATAATAATGATTTAAACAGCAGATGATTTATACATATATATGTTTTTTCCCATTTTTGGTAATCAAATTTGTTTTCCCATTTTCTGTATTTTTGATAACTGGGGTCACAATTGGGAGCGCTAAAATCCAAAAATTTATCCCATTTTGGGGAATTGTTTTTTGTTTTTTTGTTTTTACTTTGGGTTTTTTTCGCTTAAAATAAAAATGGCTGCCGCCCAGGGCTCAAGGAGCAATGATAAGGCTTGGTTGACAAATCTAAATTTGTTTTTGACTTGACAAGTCAAAAATTAGAAAAACGGCTGCCTTTTTTTAATTCCCCAAAGCAATTCAGACTATCAAGTGATTCATCATCATCACTTTTCTAGCAATAAAATCTAAAACAAATGGAAATTATGTTCAAAAAGTCAAAAAATCACTAACATAAAAGATTATGTGACACGAGGTCAAACAGATGGTTGCCATGGCAACAGCTAGCCCTCAGTTTCAATTTTCTTTGCTAAAATGATCCTAGATATATTTTGGGAAAATTCAGAAAGTTTTGCGGTGATCGGACTACGCGTTAAAAACTTACGTTCAAAAGTTTGGTGGGGGGGGGGGGCACATTGTGCCCCCGGGCCTATGATAGGGCTATACAAGCATTGTTGTGTACAAGTTATGTATGCACTGTACATATACATGTTGTGCGTAGCCCTATAAGGACTCATCCTCTGTGCTGTAATATAAACGAAAGTGAAGGCATCCAGGGCTAATGTTGTGCGGTGAATATTCAAATTCAACTGTTTTTTTGCGGGTACAAATCGTTTTTCATTTAGGCAAGGAGAGATGGTTCTGCGTGCACGCGCATACCACGCGTATGCGTGAACGCGCGGACAGTGTATCAATTCTGCGCTTGCGATTTCCATTCTTTACAAGGCTAGCGCCGAATTTCTGTGCTAGCTGTGTAAGCGCAGAATGCATAGAAAGGTGAAGTACGCAGGCGCAGAAGCAAACATCCCTTGCTAACCAACCCATGAAATACGCTAACGTAAGCGCGGAATTCCCTGCTTTCGTAAGCGCCGATTCTTTGCTTGCGGTAAGCAGAGCCATGAAATTAGGCCCTGGTACGCACATGAAATCTACATGATGCAAAGCATGAAGCCGAACACCAACCACAGTATTTCCATTTATGGTGCTGTTAATTTTGGTAGTATGGTTCTTGAAAATATGATACAAATATTGAGAGGCTCAGAGTGCATTGCAATGATATCGCAAATATTATCGCAAAGTAAAATTTGGACTGTTCCATTTCACAAGGCGAAGTCGAGTGAAATGGAGCAGTCAAAATTTTACCGAGCGCTAATATTCTCCCCATTTCACGAATTAAAACCACTCAATATTTGTTTTATATAACTGATATAGACACTTGTCGTGTGATTGAATGAATTAACATAAAATCAAAATAGGCTCCCCACACTTCTAAACATGAATCCATACACACATACGCGCTGTTTTTCCTGTAACGAATTTATTTTGAATCAATTTTGACACGCGCAGCTTAGAAAAGCTCAATACGCGGATGTAGAACAGCGCAAATATGACCTTATGTCGCCCTCGTCTAGAGGTCAAAATGAGGTTGTTCATTGGCCAATCCTGTGCGCCGCGCGTACAAATCTCTGCATTTCCATTGTTTCATCATCGATTTACCTCTAAGATGGCGGCGTGATGACGTCAATGCATAAGGTCTAAACCCGGGGTGTGACAATATTATAACCATTAATACCGTATTATGGTGATCAATGATTATAACCTTGTGCACAGTTTGTTTTTAGCAGTGGCGCTCTACTGCTCAAAAACATTCGAATGGGAACTACCATTCCCCATGGGGAATACAGGACCCTTTCCTGGTCACTCACAGACCCTCGGGGTGCACAAACGTGCACTATTGCCCTCATTGCCAGTCCATATGTGTTAAATATTGATAATAAAATACAAATAAAATAAATTGAAAAAATCAAACCAGTCGTGGGATAGTTAAATACGGAATGCAACACCGAAGATATAATTCGTGCTACCTGTATGCTAAAATTTAACCTTGCTCTACATCTACCCTAGTTCCAAATTTATACAGACAGCAAGCTAGATGCTGATACACAGTTAGTTAGATCAACAGCAGGAATAAATAATAACAAGGAGGACTGTATGAAAGCAGCGCTCCATCTCAAGCGTTGTTTATTTTTAATAATACAGGCGCTGGTGAGACACGATTGATGACAAAGGAGTGCTTAGCCATATTAACATATATTTAGTAAGAAATATTGCATCCAAATATTGTTGGTAGGCAACCATGTACGGAGTCTTATGCAAGAGAAACACAATGGTCCAGCAGCTAGGCAGATGTAGACAAACGGAAGTCTTTCTCAAAATAGAAGCTAGCCTTGGTGTAAAGCAAACAGAGATCAATAAATGAAAGTCAGAAATAAATGATAACTAAAAGGAAGACAATTTTGAACCTGACCAAAAAGGTTCCAAAATTCAGATTAATGTCTCATATACAGCAAAATGATTTGTCAAATTCAAACTTGCGTAAATCAAATTTGCGCGCTACCATCTTCCTCCACGGGGCTACCAATTTAAACTAGTTTGTTATCCTTTTTCGGACTGTGGTTTTAACTGCAAATGTTGAGGCTAAATAGGCACCAATCAGCCTCACACTACGAGAGGATGCCTCTTGCATAATAAATCGAAAGCTAAATGTTTATGATAAAATCAATTAATTAGTTAATTATAATGCAATTAACCAACATTATACACCCGAACTCCGATAATTACTGAATTTAACAATGAAATAACAGGTTATTTATCCGTTATTATTTCTGTTACCTTTTGGTAATTAAATCTGTTATTATAAAGAGGATTCCGCTCTCCATCAACTTACCGTACTGTTGCATGATCGTCCAATGAAATATATAACAGTTTTAGTGACATTAATAACGAAAACAACCAAGGAAAATTGATAAACGAGTTACAATTCATGTCTACAAACATCGCTTTAAACTCGTCTCAAGCGATCGTAATATGAGTTGCTTGGTGTCCGTTGCAGTACACGATTCGCGGCAGACGACGCTTACCAGCTATTTCTAAAGTCCCCGGATCATGATTTGATTTTCACTTTGTGACGCAGTAAAATTGTCTTTACTGTCGCAGTTTGAGGGAGTATGGACTAGGTGAGGGAGTGACTGAGTGAATTTGCCGGTTTACGAAGCCAAAAACAACAGAGCTTGTTTACTTCGTCACTAATAAAGTATGTCTGATGTAGGGAAAATAATTTTTTGGTACCCCTTTCTGACACTTACTTTGACAATGATTTCCTACGTCATAACTCTGAAGGGAGAAATATGTTCAATAAGATTCAAACTTGAGGCCATAAAAAAAAAATTATCCCATTTTGGGGAATTGTTTTTTGTTTTTTTTGTTTTTACTTTGTTTTTTTTCGCTTAAAATCAAAATGGCAAGTCAGAAATTAGCATGTTGGAAATATTCAATAACACCTCCCCCCTAATTACAGGCTGAAAACGCAAAATCCAAGACGGCCGCCAAATATGGCGGCCTTTTTTAATTCCCAAAAGCAAATCAGACTATCAAGTGATTCATCATTATCGCTTTTCTAGCAATAAAATCTAAAACAAATGGAAAGTATGTTCAAAAAGTCAAAAAATCAGTAACATAAAAGATTGTGTGACACGAGGTCAAACAGATGGTTGCCATGGCAACAGCTTACCCTCAGTTTCAATTTTCTTTGCTAAAATGATCCTAGATATATTTTGGGAAAATTCAGAAAGTTTTGCGGTGATCGGACTACGCGTTAAAAACTTACGTTCAAAAGTTTGGTGGGGGGGGGGGGGCACATTGTGCCCCCGGGCCTATGATAGGGCTATACAAGCATTGTTGTGTACAAGTTATGTATGCACTGTACATATACATGTTGTGCGTAGCCCTATAAGGACTCATCCTCTGTGCTGTAGTATAAACGAAAGTGAAGGCATCCAGGGCTAATGTTGTGCGGTGAATATTCAAATTCAACTGTTTTTTTGCGGGTACAATTGTTTTTTATTTTGGCAAGGAGAGATAGTTCCGCGTGCACGCGCATACCACGCGTATGCGTGAACGCGCGGACAGTGTATCAATTCTGCGCTTGCGATTTCCATTCTTTACAAGGCTAGCGCCGAATTTCTGTGCTAGCTGTGTAAGCGCAGAATGCATAGAAAGGTGAAGTACGCAAGGGCAGAAGCAAACATCCCTTGCTAACCAACCACAGACATAAAGAACCTATAGACGGACAGCGCCTATGGAAAACAACGTTTGGGTACCGTAATTGTGACGGCACCAGACTGTACCCCAAACCGTGGGCAAACTTATTATTGAAATAACGTGTAAAGCAATGGCAAAGATGGGAGATGACGAAATAAAATTTCTGTTTTAAGGTTTAAAAAATCACCAATTATCTTCAAAACAGTAATAAATCAATAACTAGATAATTTTTCTCACTTTTGCATTGTCTTGTTTTTAAAAAGTGATGGTAAATGTTTAGATTTCGAAGCATTAGTAAAGTGCGCACTTAGTCATGGTCAAACCGTCGCTGTTTCAACCCATTTTAGGATAGTTTATCTAACATTACAAGAACTAAAGAACCCGGTGACATTCATTCATAGATATCAATCCTCAGGACATCCAATTCTTGTTATTCATTAATACACAATTCATTGCCAAACATAATTTTTAGGGAAGGTTGTTACTCAATCGTTGAGGGCATTGGGCTATAGGTTACGTTCGCGTATTACTCCATGGACCGTGATCGCAAGCCCGGTCCCGGGTGTGAGCGCCGCAGTATGCGGTGCACACGTCACGGCGTGACCCACCCAGCCCGAAAAACTGACCGGTACCGCACCGTGGAGTACTTGCAGCACACGTACACAGCATAGCGATTAAGCATTACTTTTGGCTGTAGTATTAAAATGGGTACAAACAATGCAAGTTTAGAAAGATTTTTAAGTATTTCTGAACAAAGAAACTACAGCCATGATTAAAAGTAAGGGAAATTGTAACATACAGCCGTGCACGAAATTTCTATGGTGACCATCCCATCCATGTGTCAGAAAAAAGAAGAAAACCGCGTACCTTGTAATCTTTTATTCTTGTTTAATTTATATAGTAAGTTTTCCTCTCCCAGTGGCAATAGTTGTTCTAACATCATTATGAGGCTAATAATATAGGATCCAGCGACTAGTGTGGCGTGTATTGATCTTCAAAGTTCATTTGGCTTGCTTTTGCCCTACATAAAAGTAACATAAAAGATTGTGTGACACGAGGTCAAACAGATGGTTGCCATGGCAACAGCTTACCCTCAGTTTCAATTTTCTTTGCTAAAATGATCCTAGATATATTTTGGGAAAATTCAGAAAGTTTTGCGGTGATCGGACTACGCGTTAAAAACTTACGTTCAAAAGTTTGGTGGGGGGGGGGGCACATTGTGCCCCCGGGCCTATGATAGGGCTATACAAGCATTGTTGTGTACAAGTTATGTATGCACTGTACATATACATGTTGTGCGTAGCCCTATAAGGACTCATCCTCTGTGCTGTAGTATAAACGAAAGTGAAGGCATCCAGGGCTAATGTTGTGCGGTGAATATTCAAATTCAACTGTTTTTTTGCGGGTACAATTGTTTTTTATTTTGGCAAGGAGAGATAGTTCCGCGTGCACGCGCATACCACGCGTATGCGTGAACGCGCGGACAGTGTATCAATTCTGCGCTTGCGATTTCCATTCTTTACAAGGCTAGCGCCGAATTTCTGTGCTAGCTGTGTAAGCGCAGAATGCATAGAAAGGTGAAGTACGCAAGGGCAGAAGCAAACATCCCTTGCTAACCAACCACAGACATAAAGAACCTATAGACGGACAGCGCCTATGGAAAACAACGTTTGGGTACCGTAATTGTGACGGCACCAGACTGTACCCCAAACCGTGGGCAAACTTATTATTGAAATAACGTGTAAAGCAATGGCAAAGATGGGAGATGACGAAATAAAATTTCTGTTTTAAGGTTTAAAAAATCACCAATTATCTTCAAAACAGTAATAAATCAATAACTAGATAATTTTTCTCACTTTTGCATTGTCTTGTTTTTAAAAAGTGATGGTAAATGTTTAGATTTCGAAGCATTAGTAAAGTGCGCACTTAGTCATGGTCAAACCGTCGCTGTTTCAACCCATTTTAGGATAGTTTATCTAACATTACAAGAACTAAAGAACCCGGTGACATTCATTCATAGATATCAATCCTCAGGACATCCAATTCTTGTTATTCATTAATACACAATTCATTGCCAAACATAATTTTTAAGGAAGGTTGTTACTCAATCGTTGAGGGCATTGGGCTATAGGTTACGTTCGCGTATTACTCCATGGACCGTGATCGCAAGCCCGGTCCCGGGTGTGAGCGCCGCAGTATGCGGTGCACACGTCACGGCGTGACCCACCCAGCCCGAAAAACTGACCGGTACCGCACCGTGGAGTACTTGCAGCACACGTACACAGCATAGCGATTAAGCATTACTTTTGGCTGTAGTATTAAAATGGGTACAAACAATGCAAGTTTAGATAGATTTTTAAGTATTTCTGAACAAAGAAACTACAGCCATGATTAAAAGTAAGGGAAATTGTAACATACAGCCGTGCACGAAATTTCTATGGTGACCATCCCATCCATGTGTCAGAAAAAGAAGAAAACCACGTACCTTGTAATCTTTTATTCTTGTTTAATTTATATAGTAAGTTTTCCTCTCCCAGTGGCAATAGTTGTTCTAACATCATTATGAGGCTAATAATATAGGATCCAGCGACTAGTGTGGCGTGTATTGATCTTCAAAGTTCATTTGGCTTGCTTTTGCCCTACTGCGGTAGCATTCTTGTACTCTTGTTTATGCCATAGCGATACGACCTTGCACAACAACTAACAAGACTACTGAACACGTACACAACACAGCACAGTGTTGTTTTTTGTTATAAATTGATACAATAATTATATATATATATCGGGGGCTGCATCTAGTTAAGATTTTTTTTCTGACAAGGAAAAAAAATCCCAATTGTTTTAATATGAAGAGCTGGGGGAAGAGAGAGGAGATCGGATGTCAGATTATCAAAACACTACACTGATATCCATTTATTTATTTTTTTTACAATATTTTCATTTTCTCAGCCGACTCTCAGTGACACTGACAGATTAAAATTTGCCAAATCCGTGGAAAAAATATCATCTCAAAAGCAGAAGACGTTCGTCATACACTTGGCCCGGGTGGGCGTATGCGAAACGGCAAATGCGCGTTTTGTGACGCGCAGCTACATACACGTTTGCAATGTAGGCCTACTCGATGTAACGCTCACAGAGAGCAACGCAAACGCGTACACACGGTGAACCATGAAATTCGGGCGATTTTGTTTCAGTCTTGGATTATTAAATAAAGTGACACGACTTTCCAGCTGTAAAAATAACTTTTTCTGAGAGTTGAAACATTTTTGATCTTTTATGGGCGATACCTTGACTCATGGAGGAAGGACAAATACTTCTTCTATGGTTGAAGAGTGAAGCATACGGTTGCAGAGGGCAACTTTTCACGAAAAGTATACTGTTTCTTTCTGGACGTTTGATATTTCGAAAGGAGATCGAAAATCCTTCTTTTTAGACCTAAATAAAATTATCTGATGGATTTATTTATTCTGGGGGTTTCCTTAAGATCATATGTTCTTTTACAAATTACTCTACATAATTGTGAAAATCTCATTTAAAATTAAGCGAATTTCCCTTTGAAGTGGTAGCACTTCTTTTAGACTTCGCGTAAAAGTGTGCAAAAAGGCGCGACGTTATTCACTTCCGACCACGGTTTGAGAAAGTACAAAATTACAGTTTGGCACCCCCTACTGTCCGTCTATAGGTTCTTTATGTCTGTGTAGCCAACCCATGAAATACGCTAACGTAAGCGCGGAATTCCCTGCTTTCGTAAGCGCCGATTCTTTGTATGCGGTAAGCAGAGCCATGACATTGGGCCCTGGTACGCACATGAAACCTACATGATGCAAAGCATGAAGCCGAACACCAACCACAGTATTTCCATTTATGGTGCTGTTAATTTTGGTAGTATGGTTCTTGAAAATATGATACAAATATTGAGAGGCTCAGAGTGCATTGCAAAGATATCGCAAATATTATCGCAAAGTAAAATTTGGACTTTCCATTTCACGAGGCGAAGTCGAGTGAAATGGAGCAGTCAAAATTTTACCGAGCGCTAATATTCTCCCCATTTCACGAATTAAAGCCACTCAATATTTGTTTTATATAACTGATATAGATACTTGTCATGTGATTGAATGAATTAACATAAAATCAAAATAGACTCCCCACACTTCTAAACATGAATCCATTAATTTTTACACACATACGCGCTGTTTTTCCTGTAACGAATTTATTTTGAATCAATTTTGACACGCGCAGCTTAGAAAAAGCTCAATACGCGGAGGTAGAACAGCGCAAATAGACCTTATAGACGTCATTTGAGTAGGGCGCCCTCGTCCAGAGGTCAAAATGAGGTTGTTCATTGGCCAATCCTGTGCGCCGCGCGTACAAATCTCTGCGTTTCCATTGTTTCATCATCGATTTACCTCTAAGATGGCGGCTTGATGACGTCAATGCATAAGGTCTAAACCCGGGGTGTGACAATATTATAACCATTAATACTGTATTATGGTGATCAATGATTATAACCTTGTGCACAGTTTGTTTTTAGCAGTGGCGCTCTACTGCTCAAAAACATTCGAATGGGAACTACCATTCCCCATGGGGAATATAGGACCCTCTCCTGGTCACTCACAGACCCTCTGGGTGCACAAACGTGCACTATTGCCCTCATTGCCAGTCCATATGTGTATAATATTGATAATAAAAAACAAATAAAATAAAATAAAAAAATCAAACCAGTCGTGGGTTAGTTAAATACCGAATGCAACACCGAAGATATAATTCGTGCTACCTGTATGCTAAAATTTAACCTTGCTCTACATCTACCTATAGTTCCAAATTTATACAGACAGCAAGCTAGATGCTGATACACAGTTTAGTTAGATCAACAGCAGGAATGAATAATAACAAGGAGGACTGTATGAAAGCAGCGCTCCATCTCAAGCGTTGTTTATTTTTAATAAAAATACAGGCGCTGGTGAGACACGATTGATGACAAAGGAGTGCTTAGCCATATTAAAATATATTTAGTAAGAAATATTGCATCCAAATATTATGGGTAGGCAACCATGTACGGTGTCTTAATGCAAGAGAAACACAATGGTCCAGCAGCTAGGCAGATGTAGACAAACGGAAGTCTTTCTCAAAATAGAAGCTAGCCTTGGTGTAAAACTAACAAAGATCAATAAATGAAAGTCAGAAATAAATGATAACTAAAAGGAAGACAATTTTGAACCTGACTAAAATGTTTCAAAATTCAGATTAATGTCTCATATACAGCAAAATGATTTGTCAAATACAAACTTGCGTAAATCAAATTTGCGCGCTACCATCTTCCTCCACGGGGCTACCAATTTAAACTAGTTTGTTATCCTTTTTTGGAATGTGGTTTTAACTGCAAATGTTGAGGCTAAATAGGCACCAATCAGCCTCACACTACGAGAGGATGCCTCTTGCATAATAAATCGAAAGCTAAATGTTTATGATAAAATCAATTAATTAGTTAATTAATGCAATTAACCAACATTATACACCCAAACTCCGATAATACTAAATTTAACAATGAAATAACAGGTTATTTATCCGTTATTATTTCTGTTACCTTTTGGTAATTAAATCTGTTATTATAAAGAGGATTCCGCTCTCCATCAACTTACCGTACTGTTGCCTGAGCGTCCAATGAAATCTATAACAGTTTTAGTGACATTAATAACGAAAACAACCCAAAAAAATGATAAACGAGTTACAATTCATGTCTGCAAACATCGCTTTAAACTCGTCTCAAGCGATCGTAATATGAGTCGCTTGGTGTCCGTTGCAGTACACGATTCGCGGCAGACGACGCTTACCAGCTATTTCTAAAGTCCCCGGATCATGATTTGATTTTCACTTTGTGACGCAGTAAAATTGTCTTTACTGTCGCAGTTTGAGGGAGTATGGACTAGGTGAGGGAGTGACTGAGTGAATTTGCCGGTTTACGAATCCAAAAACAACAGAGCTTGTTTACTTTGTCACTAATAAAGTATGCCTGATGTAGGGAAAATAATTTTTTTGGTACCCCTTTCTGACACTTACTTTGACAATGATTTCCTACGTCATAACTCTGAAGGGAGAAATGTGTTCAATAAGATTCAAACTTGAGGCCATAAAAATTGTTTGCATTTATACGGCAAGTCATTTGGGTTGGTATGTATTTATAAGTAGTAGCAATCTTCAGATAGTTTTTCCCTTCAAAATTAGCGAATTAATCATGGTTCAGAAAGAAAAAAACCGGGTCCAATCGAGCAACAAATGCAAAAGAAATATTTATAATAATAATAAACAAAAAAATCCTGTAAATAGTTCGTGAGATTCCTAGAACACAATGAAGACCCAATGGGATGGGAGTACACCATGTCACATAGGGAGCGCCAAAACACCTATTAGCTCTCAGCCTACCCATCAATTCAATAAGTACAAAGAGTAAGCCCATGTAAAATGTGAAGATATAATACCGAGTACTCAACTCGTGACTGCCTAGCTTTTAGTGACAAGTTTTCAACAAAGTTCTTTAAACTGTTATTGTGTGTTTTCTTCGTCAGAGATGAGCTCTATGTCAGAGCCGCGAGTGTTGCCAACAGTGGTGGGTCAGCCATTGCTCTATTTTCTCGGTACAATTATTATAATAAAATGCTCCTATATATTTAAGGAGACATCAGGTGGCTAAAGTGGTTAGGTTGTGTAATGGTGATGAACTGACGCTTGTTCGAAAACCTTTTACCTCACTGCATAGGCCAATATAAATTAATCATGTATATATATTATTAACCATGTAGAAAAGAAAAGAGCACTTCTTTCACCTTCAACAGACAGCTCAACTTGATAGATGTAGAGGTTGAAATCACACGACCCGGGTTCGAATCCCGCTATAGTAAAGGAAGGTAATATCATACATAATGAATAAATACTGATATACGTGAGTAGCGGATAGTCTAACTGAGTAGTTGATGTAGCGTGAACAGAGAGACCCTGGTTCGAATTCCACCAAGTAAAAAAAAAACTTTTCAATAAAAAGTATTTTTGACAGTATAAATAGAGAAAAAGAAGAGGGTGGTGGTGGATGGTGGAGGTCGTAACAATACTTTGTTGCAACCAGACTTTGCAAATGATAACTAAAGTGAAGGCAATTTTAAACCTGACTGCAACTTTTTAAAAGTCTTGTTACAGCAAGACTTTGTTGCTGCAATAAGACTTTTGAAACGTTTAAGTCAGGTTTGAAACTGCCTTCACTTTTTAGTTATCATTTATTTCTGACTTTTATTTATTGATCTTTGTTACTATAGTTTTGCACCAAGCCGAGCTTCTATATTGAAAAAGACCTCCACTCTTTGCATCTACCTATAGCCACTACATCTGCCTTGCCACCGGACCATTGTGTTTCTCTTGCATAAGACACCGTACATGGTTGCCTACTCACAATATTCGGATGCAATAATTGCTTTCATATAGTCCTCCTTGTTATTATTCATTCCTGCTGTTGATCTAACTGTGTACCAGCATCTAGCTTGCTGTGTGTATGAAATTTGAACTTGGGTAGGTGTAGAGCAAGGTTAAGTCTTAGCTTACGGGTAGCATGAATTGTATCTTCGGTGTTGTCTTCGGTAATTAACCATCCCACGACTGGATATTTCCAGTTGTTTTACTTTGTACGTTATTATTATTGTTAATTATTATTATTATTATGATTACTATTATTATTATTATTTTTGTTATTATAATTTTTTGGGGTAATACATTGGAGATATAAGGGTCCAAGTCTTGCTGGAAAGTCTAAGAGGCGATCGATGGTTGTGCAAGACCCCCCTTTTTTCGTAGTAGAAATGAAGAAGGCACGTGTATAACAAAGTGCCCAACGGATTGTTTTCTTGTGAGTCAGTCTTAGCCGGTTTGCCCTATGTTCGGTATCCGGCTCCTCGTCAATGGGTTTTGAGGTTTTAACATAGCCTATTTATGATGCCTTAAAATTAAAACAGCTTGAGCTGTGGCGAAAATTTAGAACAGAGTTGTCTGGTTATGTTAGATCTGAGTATAATAGAGAACACCGACAACTAGAGGTGGGCGCCACCCCTAATGTATACTGGTTTTGTACACAGCGCTTCATGCGAGTGTCGTTTTTGCGTTTTCAGCAACTTGCGAATACGTTTAGAAGTTAATAGTTCATTAATTTCAATACCTATGGTTCAAATACCATAAGTTCTGGATGGTTTTAGATACCTATGGTGGCCCTGAAGGGACATCGCACATCGCATACGTGTGCGCACACGTATGCAATGTCGTGAAACAATTCGCGAATGTGTGCGCACACGGTCGTATGCAATGTCGTGAACCAAATCGCGAATATGTGCGCACACGTATGCAATGTCGTAAACCAAATCGCGAATGTGTGCGCACACGTATGCAATGTCGTGAACCAAATCGCAAATATGTGCGCACACGTATGCAATGTCGTGAAACAAATCCTGAATGTGTGCGCACACGGTATGCAATGTCGTGAACCAAATCGCGAATATGTGCACACTCGTCTGCGAATATATTCGCGATGTCGTGAATTTTATTGCATACCATTGTCGCATACCTTTGAGTAAAATGTCTATTGATCTGGGGGGTTGAAGCACCAAGTCTGGAATCAAGACGTACAGGCATATATAAATAGAGTGGCCACACAATGTACCTGCCTGGTACCCAAGCTCCTGCATTGAATGTCTTTGGTATACAAATGGGACCAGGGCCACTTGCATACTCCCTAGTTCACTAACACATTGTCCGCAACTATGACATCACCCCAAAGGTATGCGACAATGGTATGCAATAACATTCACGACATCGCGAATATATTCGCAGACGAGTGCGCACATATTCGCGAATTGGTTCACGACATTGCATACGTGTGCGCACACATTCGCGATTTGTTTCACGACATTGCATACGTGTGCGCACGTATTCGTGATTTGGTTCACGACATTGCATACGCGTGCGCACACATTCGCGATTTGTTTCACGACATTGCATACGTGTGCGCACGTATTCGTGATTTGGTTCACGACATTGCATACGCGTGCGCACACATTCGCAATTTGTTTCGTGACATTGCATACGTGTGCGCATATATTCGCGATTTGGTTCACGACATTGCATACGTGTGCGCACACATTCGCGAATTGTTTCACGACATTGCATACGTGTGCGCACACGTATGCGATGTGCGATGTCCCTTCAGGGCCACCATAGATACCAGCTTTTCATGTCTTGTAACATTTAAACGATTAAGAAACGACACTCCTCCAAAAAATCGTGATTTACAAAGTAGTTCAATTTCAAAACCTGGAATTGTGGCCGTAGGGACAGATTTGCCACTGGGTGAAAACGGTGATAAGGTTTTTGCTTGACATTTAAAAGATTAAAAGAACAAAATCGCTTCCCTTCAGTCTATCACCTTCCAATGCAGCTTTACAGGTAGTATCAGGACTAGGGCATGATCCTTGACTATAGGGCAGTATGTGGTTGTTTAACTTGTAAGCGGTGCCTTCTGAAACAAAGATATTGACCAAAAATAGGCAGACTGCCAGCATGGAGTGTTCTGTAGTTTACAGAATACGGGTTCGAATCCCAGTCTCGCCCCAGTGGCGACACTTGTGTCCTTGAGCAAGACGCTATACCATAATTGCTCTGTACTTCGGGTGGGACGTTAAGCCTTCGGTCCCGTGTACTAGGATGGGTGGTGCACCCAGAACCCAGGGTGGTGGTGATACTGATACTGAGGTACAAATATTGACAGTAAGGTTTTGGGTAAGTTTGGTCTCATTTTAATTCTAGTTACAGTACGGGCTAGACAAGCAACTTTGAATTAGGTTGGTATGGATTTCAATAATGATTCTGTGGTTCCAGAAGCTAGGGCCTCGTCGGTAGAGAGCAAACTGACATCAATAGCCGATGCTGACGTGTCGCTTGAAACTGCAGAAGCAGATATTCGTGAATCACCATTATGTCTGAGGACTTCTATTGTTAATTCTATTGTTCCTGTACTGAAGCAATCCCCATTGGTTTTGTACACAAATGGCGTCTGAGGACCCATGAAGACAAAGAACTGACTAGTGAGGACATAATATTGTCCCTATTGAAAAATGTCTTTGGAGCATATGGTCAAACATGCACAAACACACACCACACACACATTTTTTAGGGCTACAAATTTTGATCAAAAATATATCGGAACGGCAAATTTATGACGCGAGAAGTGTGTGCAGCAAAGTGAAAATAACAACCAAAATAGTGAAAAACATTGAAGAGTGATATTGATCTACTGGTAGTGGTTGGTGTATGAAGCAACACAAGAAGCACTTGGCTGAACCTGTACACGTAGTCATGTAGACAACTTGTGACCTAGTTTTTGAAATTTATTTAATAAATGATATGTTTACTTATTATATATTTTCTTTTTACAGAGTGATTCAACACAAATTTAGAGTTATTTTATGCAAGACAGGTTTTATATATTTATGGCATGTTTTTATTTTTTTAAAAGAAGAGATTGAAAAAAATGAAACATTATCAAATCGACCATGAATGTAACTGTCAAAGATTGTTTTAACAGTGAATGCAAAACAAAGACATGTTTACTTTCGGTAATGGGTGATGAAAAATTAAATCACTTAGTTGGTTAATACTTAGTCTTGAATATTATACACATATGGACTGGCAATGAGGGTAATAGTGCACGTCTATGCACCCGAGGGCCTGCGAGTGACCAGGAGAGGGTCCTATTTCCCGAGGCCGAACGATAAAGAACCAGGGAGAGGTTTGTTATAATACAGTCTATACTGTCAGTTAAGGTGATTCTAAAATTGTCTTAATGTTTTGATTAGAACTCACACAAACAAAGTGTTGGGTTTTAGGCTGTTACAGTATCCTTCTTTCTACCCTGTCTTATATTTGTAATTCTGTAAACGGTATCATTTTGTGTGATATTAAAACCGGCAGGGTCATGGCCGTGTGATAAAGGACCGAGCCGAAGGCGAGACCGAGTCACTACTCTTTCATTCTCAGTCATAAATGCAATTTTCGTTAAAAAGCGTAATAATGTAGAGTTTACATTGATTACGTCTATGTATTGATTGCGCTACACTAAGAAAAAAATACCCAATGTTGCTTAAAATTTTACTCTTTGTGGTGGTAAGAAGGGAACATGGTCGTTAGCGGGGTAAAACGCTACGCAACAGGGGTTGCCTCAAAATTTACTCAATTCCTGTGTAAAGCATTTTCCCAACAATGCGTCAAAATGTTGACCCAACTATGTTGTGTCAAACTGTACCCAACAAATAACTACCCAATCTTTTGACCCTGCAACGTTACCCAACAGCGTTGTATCCTGTATTTACTTAGTAGTTGAGTACTTTAGCCCCAAGAGTGGAGTAAAAATTAAAACGTGTTTTTTTTAATAGAACACATGATTGCACCAACATTTGCCTCGACTGAGAAAACTACAAGGGAGGGGAGTTCAGCAAAAGAAACACTTTAACGTTAACCGTTCTAACATTGCTTTTTATTTCATTGATGCACTGTTTATCGGAGTGAACTGGTCTTGTACAATCTCTGATTAATTTATGATTAACGATAAGTAGTGAAAACGCAATAATCACCTTGCTTGAAACTATATTATATGCGTTCACAATACCGGGGGGGGGGACCAGATACACTTGATCCTAAGATGAACGAATATGGTGTCGAATTGAACAAAATGACTAATAACAAAACTCTTGCGAACAGACAATGTAAGAATCTCTTCTTGTGAGAAGTGCTGGCTCTGAAAAGAGCCGGTTGGTTTTGTCAGACCTTTCAGTGACGAAACCTTCATGTTGAAAAGTCAATGCAGCTTTCCTTGATGATACATTTCCTTCTTCACTAGACAGTTGTTCCTCAAGCAGAATGCTAACATGAAGCCAAATTCTCTTGCAACTATGAACGCACAGCATCAGACTTACGTCCAGCCCCGTCCATATTGTACTATGATTTGCCTGCGAATTGGTAATAAATGTACGAGTGTATGCCACACATTGCATTATGGGAAAAATGTTTCGACGTGGGCCAATTTACCTCATCGTTTGTTACTTCTTACCACTTGTTGTGTAAATGTTACACTGCTTCATGGTAAAACAATTGTTGTTTTACCCATTTCTTGGGTAAACAGTCTTGATTCGAACCTCTTTGTTGTGCTAACTGATTTCTTACCCACTTTTGAGTACCGTATGACCTTTTTCATTTTGTAATAGTTTTACACAAGTGAGGGGTAATACAAAAATTGTGATTTCGCCCAATATTGAGCAAATGTTACACAATATTTTTACCCAGCTGTTTTACACAGCAAATATTTACACTTCTTTTTTAGAGTGTACGCGTAATCTTGCGCAATCCCGATGGTCGTTACTATTGGAACCCGTCCATTGTAGTATAGGGTTGTTGTTATCCAATAAATCAAGAGCACAAAGGAATATTTAAATTAACACGTTTGTGATAAATTATGCTTTTGAAAACAAGTCTATAGACTACTAAACTCATCTTGAAATAAAAAGAAGAGAAAAAGCAACAACGACAACACAATAACCACAGCGTCTGCAGTGAACTACGTGGTGAGCAGCGGTGCGAAGCCAGTGTGATACAGTGTAGACACCCCTAAACACTGCCCAAAAGTTAATCTATTTTGGAAAAACTATCGTCCTACCCCGAAGTTGTTTGTTTTTTACTGGAAAGAACATACAGTGTTCTTTAATGTTTAATAAAAATGAACAAAATCTGTTTGTTCTCACCACTCGGTATTTGTAGTTTCAAAATTAAAGTGCCAAAAGAATGGAATCGCCCAACGACTGGTTTGTATACGCTGTTTTGTATACATGTACAGCGTGTTTTGAATAGAGCAATATATATTGACTACAGCGCTAACTCTACATTGTATATGCACAACCATTTTGAAGTCGCGCTGCACGCAGACATGTTTAGTCATTGTGCGTCATAGAAGAAAGATTTTAATTTCCAAAGAGCATTTGCCCGCGAGTATTCTGCATGTCTTGCTCCATGGTTTTGACAGCAACATACCGTGTGTGATACAATCTATACACAGCGCGACGGTTGTGCACGCCATAGACCGATTGCGCGACCAATGTTTACATGTCATCACGTGACCAATTGTGGGTACTACGTCATCTGAGCTGATGGCAAACTACGTGCAAGTACATGTCGTGACCACCGACAGAGTCACACCAAAAGTCGGCTTTTGGTAATAATAACACAGTTGCTAAGCCATTTTATTAAAGTAGTATGTTGTGACATTGATATTAATCACATTACTGTTTCATAAACTATCAGTATTCTACTACAAAAGAGGTTTATTTTGAGTTATGCACTACCGGCGTCGGACAATGTAGCCACCCGCCTGTTATTTTGTTTGTAATGTAGGCCTAAATCACTGTAAAAAAAAGGGTAAAGATCGTTGGAAAAGTGAGCATTTATACCTAGCCTTGCGAAATTTCAAACAGGCAAAGGAATCACAAAGTTTTTGAAATCCATTTCTTTGGATGATTAAGCTTTAAAACTTTCAAATTCTTGAGTTGAAAAGTGTGTGATCGCGGTCGTCTGGCCTAAACGTTCCGTCGTGCACTACTAGTACACATCTTGCACAATTATACGATAATTGTACAATTTCCAAGACTTGCTGGAACTGTCCAATACTGGATTTATCCAGCCACTCGAAGGTCTCTGGTACAAACTCTGGAATATTTTTCACAGATTTCGAGAAAGAAAAGCCTCGATCGAGTAAACAAATGCAACAATCATCATGTACTGTAACGCACTTTCCTATGGAGGACGTCGTGTTTGTTGACATATAATACCCACTACAGGTCACGTGACGTGGGCATGCAATCGGTCTTATGAGTAAAAAGTTTAAAGACGGAGAAACCCGAGGAAAATGTCGAAAAAAATTGCAGCTAGAACGGGCTATCTGATGCCCTCTCCAGTTCAAAAAATACTAATACTATATAATTAAAAAAAAAGAATCAAAACAAATAAACAACAACAAAAAAAACAAAAAGGGCTCGCAGGTTTGTTATATATTTTTTTACTTTAGGAAAGGTATACCCCCCCCCAAAAAAAAAAACCATTACAATTTCTGAAAGAATTTAGAAACTGCAAAACAAATATTTTTCTCCCTGAGTGCATAATATAAGAATTCTGCCATTACCCATTTGAGATTTAAGAATATAGCTGTAAACGCCAATACTTAGACCTGAGATTTTCGGGTATGGATGTATTCGAGAATTTGAAACACGAACGTACATATTCAATAAAAGGACCTTCGAGTGAATTTGGTTTCTACGGTTACTGGTTTACGTCAGTTATTTGGATCAACGCCAGTTTGACGTCTACTTTATTATTAACTACAATTATTCAAAAATTACATGTATATATTTTTTGTCGGAGGAACACACAATCTGTTTGACTGACACTATATCCCGAAAGTCTGACGATGCCAACTGAAGAGTTTTAGTGATATTCCTATCAATAAAAACAACAAATGAAGGTAAACTGGTTGAACGAGTTACAGGTCAATAAAACGTAACTGCGAGTATCGCTTTAAATTCGACCAAATTGACCATTGTCACTGGTTCCCGTTGCGGTACACGAAACGTACAGATGGTTTGCTGTATCTTAAAATAACTGATTTACTTTGCCGTTGATAACTGGATGCTTTCGTCATGTACGATTTAAGTGGGGACATTTTCGGTGCCCTTACTTTCTGACCCTTAATTTGACAATGATTTCCTACATTGCGCTCTGAAGAGAGAAATGTGTTTTACAATATTGTCTCAGTTTGACGTTGAAGACTTGACATCTTCGACATGTTTTAGATATTGTAAGGACAGCGTTTTTAACTGCGAATGTTGAGGCTAAAATAATAGGCACCGATCAGCCTCACATTACGAATGGGTGCCTCTTGCATAATAAATCGAAAGCTAAATATTTTATGATAAAATCAATTAGCCTAATTAGTTAATTAATGCAATTAACCAACATTATACGAGAACTCCGATAATTACTAAATATAACAATGAACGTGCAGTATATTCGTTGTTATTTCTGTTAATTTTTGATAATTAAATCTGTAATTATAAAGAGGATTCCGCTCCCCATCAATTACACTGTTGCCTGATCGTTCAATGATATCTATAACAGTTTTAGTGAAATAAATAAAGAAAACAACCAAGGCAAACTGATTGAACGAGGTACAATTCACTGTCTGCAAACATTGCTTTAAATTCGTCTCAAGCAATTTTGTAGACTGAGTTCCTTGGTGTCCGTTGCAGTACACGAAACGTGGCAGAAGACGCTTACCAGCTATTTCTAAAAAAAAACCGGATCATGGTTTGATATTCGCTTTGTGACGCAGTAAAATTCTCTTTGCTGTCGCAGTTTGAGGGAGTATGGACGAGGTGAGGGAGTGACTGATATCAATCTGCAGGTTTACGAAGCCAACAACAGTTCGTTGTAATTAACTTGACATAACTTGTTTACTCTGTCACTGATAAAGTATGCTTGATTTAGGGAAGATCATTTTTCGGTACCCTTACTTTCTGACCGTTGCTTTGACAATGATTTTCTACGTCGTGCCTCTGAAGGGAGAAATGTGTTCTACAATGGTCTCTGTTAATGACGGAGAAGACTCGACAGCTCTACAAGAAAAGGCATTTGCGAACTTCAAATCGACATGCCGGAAGTTAAGTAAGTGGTTACGATTGTTAATGTTTTCAATTATTTACTAATAAATTTGACCGCAAGAACAAGTAATAAATTAATGCTTTACCACTGGAGTGAAGGAGGGACAATGTCTGACCTTTTTCAAGTGCGTATCAATAATCGCCGTGATTACTTCGACAATAATGATCTACGAAACACAAAGAATAAGTAAAGAAATGATTATTTTAAATAGACAATTAATCCAACAAACATTATTATAATTCAGTGATTACATATCCCACCAAGGTATGCTGTTTTATCATTGAATTTCATGTGATAATAAAAGATATGCGTTTTCCCATAACATCCTCTCTGTTTATGACGGCCGGGAATTTTAAGTACTTCTATGTTTGCTCATTACTAGGGATCTACTACTCAAAAGAGGATGACATCTTACTTTGAATCGTCCCCTACTGTCACATGCAAAAAGCAAGCAACCTCTTTTGTGATGATTGTGATATTAAAGAGATTTGCAGACAGGAAAAATCTAAACTGTCATCTAAAACCATCGTGAAATGAAAAGAAACTTCAAGTAGTTGACTTTGTAAAGTCCAGTCCCACTTATGTTGCGTTCATGCGCATGCGAGAAAATACAGAAAAGCTGAAGTTGTCAACCTTTTTAGTACAACGTTGACTGAGATAATTCATCTGGAAACACAAAGTGGATTTGAAAGAAATTAAACAAAGAAACTTTAATGATGACATAAATTATTTCACAACGTGTAATGCCATTGTTAAAACATGTATCCCCATAATATGCTGTTGTATTGTACGTTTATGTTCTGTGTTTCCGTGTTTTCCAAAAGTTTCCCGTGTTAACATTAGTAAAAGACTGTGAAGAAATAATAATAACAATTGCTAAAGGCTATCTGTTTTGCAGAGTCATCCTCTGTCCGTGATGACGCGTCACCGTGCCCTGGTCCGTTCACAACTTCGCAGCCTACTTCCGGGAAGTTGTATCCTCGGGACGGGGACTTCAACCCACCCTTAGAGCGATTAGAGTTCAGTGTTCAGTCTACAGACAACGTCTATCTGTACTTTGCGGCGTACGGCAACGACAAGTGGATTCTTGTTGGTGAGTCAACATGTTTCCTGGGCAAATCTCTTTCTCGTATTGAACGATAACAAACTTCTCCATTTTATTGCAATTATTTTTTGTGGATGCGACTCTGAAAACTGCCGCGATTTCAGACAAACTGAAAACGATGCATGAAGTTTTATTTCATATTTTCAGAATTGGGCAGAACCTTTCGTATTGATTACGGAGGTCAACAAGTAAGCAGCAACCATGACATCGATATAACAACTACAGCTCGCTTCTGGGTGACGTTCACCAACAACAAGATAAAGGTAGGGAAGTATGAAGACGAGGCACCGTTTATGGAAGCTGACATCCCTAACATGGGCATCAAGTACATATCATTTGACTCTTACATGTCTGCTGAATGGCAGATCTACATGCCATGTGTAATGTAAGCGTCTCAAAACATATTAATCAAATGGTTCACATATCTAATAAACATAGGTTAATCGTCGTGTGTAAACGTTCGTCACTGTTAAGAATATTAAAATAAAATAACATCATTTTCATATCGATTAGAATGACATCATTTTCATATCGATATAAAAGTACACATTAGAAGTGGGAGAATTAAAAAGGAAAAAGATAATGAATTAAAAACAAAATATATGCAAAGGAGTTCAATGTCCCATCTTTCGCTTCGTTATTAGTAAATTATTTTGATTGGTGGTTTATTTAAGTAAGTCAAACAACACTTTATCTCGTGAAATTCCCTCTGTTATGTTTTCCACTTAACCCGTAACAAACTTGTTCCATAAATTATCATTATCGTCAAACGTTGTGTTTGAAAACCCCTTACTCAAAATTCAGAGATTAAATCTACCCAATTTTTTTCCTGCCATACCACTGATAACCTCACAGAATCAAACAACGCGCGCCTTAAATGCCCAATGCATGATGTACAAAGAGACGAAATCAAACTTCCGTTGACAAGGTTTAGGCGGTACCAATAAACACTTACCCCTGGTCTCTGTAGGAGGTACCACTGGTGTACAGAAAACCAGTGGCGTAACGCCCCCTTTTAGAACCCATGCCCCCTCATGCTCCACAATAAAATTGAAAAAATGCACAAAGAATAGTTCGATCACTAAATAGCCCCTTCCAACCAAATTATGTCTTTGTCCCCGCTTGCCCTCCAAATGAGACTGTTTGGTTACGCCACTGTAGAATAAACTGACTATTTTCCATCTGAATGAATAACTGTTTCACTGAATTGTTTCGTGTGAATTTGGTAACCAAACGATAAACAACTCGAGCCTATAATGCCTGATAATTTCCATTATGGTAGAAATTAATCATCGTTTGGTCGTACGCCCTCAGTGGATATTTCTTGTACAACGTCATGCTCATTCAAACTAATCTAATATATTATTGAATGTGACAGTATTTGGTTTTCTCTAACGATAGCCTAGTAGGCTAAAGAAACCTCAGCTACAAGATGCCGTTGGTGGCAGCATAACTCAAAGAAAATCAGGTCAAAAATATCTTTGTGATGGAAACCAAAAGAATGATTTAAACAACAGATGATTTATCCTACAGAATATAAATCAAGCTTATCTAAAGTACATTTAACTGCTTGTATTTATTTAGATATCACTACTGTGTTTTATGGTAAACGTTGATGTAGCTAGAAGCGTAAAGTGTAGAAAGCTGTTTGTAATAACACGGCTACTTTAAATGTAAAAGTCAAATTTATTGTCAACAATAAATCAAAATCTTTACAGTACATGTACATCAACCGAGAGCATTCTGCTCATACGGAAAAAACTAAAAGTTGAACTCACAGCAGAGGGAGCTACCTATGCAAACAACCAATGAACAGAATATGTGATTACCCAATGATATTTTAATTGTATGAAGACGCATTTCAAGGGTTTGGGTTAAAACATATACTATATAATTTAGTATTATTGCACATCCGCACACAGGCACATTGTAGAAAAAAAATTGTATTAGTAAGTTTGTACAATAAACTTGCAATGGTTAATTTAGTCTGAAAGTCAAACACGAAGAGAAATGATACAATTAAGAACAATAGCGACTTTCATTAAATGTTTTATAAGATTCAGCTCATTGCTTAGTAATTCATAATACGTAACTTAATATTTGAATCGTATTTTTCCTTTAAACTTTTGTATTGCTATTGTGTGAAATGTCACTATGGTAGATGCAGTATGTTTCTTGTGTGAAGTTTGGTATTGGGATGGTTGCACACATTGTAAAAGACATTTTTGGAGATTCGGTAAAAATTGTGAACTTAATTATTGTTTATTTATCAACATTTCTGTTTTAATTTGAGTCAGCTAGTGTTGATACAAAGTTAGATCAACAACAGGAGCTAATAATAACAAGGAGGACTCTTTGAAAACAGCTCTCCATCTCAAGCGTTGTTTATTGTAAATAATACAGGCGTTGGTGAGACACGATTGATGACAAAGGGGTGCTTATAACTGTATTATAATCGAATTATTAAGAAATATCGCATCCAAATAATATCATGGGTAGGCAACCATGCATGTAGGGCGTCTTATGCAAGAGAAACACAATGGTCCAGCGGCAAGGCAGATGTAGATAAACGAAAGTTTTTCTGAATAATTATAGAAGCTCGCCTTGGTGTATAACTAACAAAGATCAAGAAATGAATGTAAGAAATAAATGAGAACTAAAGTTAAGGCAATTTTAAAACTGACTAAAACGTTTTAAAATTCATTTTTTTGTCGTTTGTATTGATCCGCGGTCTGCAGCTCCAATCAAGGTAACGATGACGAAGGATCGTTTTACTCATAGTGACCACAAAGCCACATTGAATGGAACCAAGGAATACCAAGGAACTCTCTGCATATACGCGGAACTCTCACCATTCCCCGGTTACGTGGTTCTACTATGGTCCAAGCTTCTGTAATAGCCCCGTCAAGCAACGCACAAAGAAAAGCGAATTTCTCGCTGACAGAATAATGTATAGTTACGATTAGACCAAGTGAGGCACCTAGGGCGTGTGCAATTACGACAACCATGTATGTTTTGTGTGGGAGGGGGTTGGCCTGTACCTGGGGGGAGTTTGGCTCTCACTAAAATATCACCCAGGTTTTTGGGGCGACGGAAGGCAACCACGTGGCGCTCAGGGATTGCTGAACGTAACCTGTGTGAGGAGTGAAGGATATTCATCTTATCATTAACGATATGAAAGCTTGGGTAGTTTGGGGTGGAAAGTCGTAACTAAAGCAACTCATATTTATGGTCCATCATGTCTGTGATGTCCACATTATGCCAAGCTTATTCTCTCCGTTTCTACATTTGAACACGACCTGACAACACAGATCAGTCCTGGACCCAACTGGCATTCGTCCAAGTAATGTTTTACAACATAGGGCCTACTTACGATACAATGAAGAAACGTTCTCCATTGCAAGTAAGTTCTTCCAGTTTGCCGTACACAGATTACACTGTCCGTTTATGTCTGTTTTTTATTTACACGTGAATTTGTGCTGGATGGATATGAAGTCTGGATCATCATACCTCGTCATTGTAATAATTCATACATGAAAAGAGGAATAATCTACTTACAAGATTGCGCAACATTGTCACGTAAACTTGACAGTTGCAACGGCTGGAAAAGCGTATAAGCTGACCTTTGACCGTGTTTTGTTTGTTTCACATTTTTCGTTAATTACGTGATATTTTGATGATTTTTTTTAAGAACAACCATTTAAAAATTATTGTCTGTCATTCCACATCACTAAATTAGGTAAATAGTGTGACGAGATCGGGTGGACCGACACGAGTCTAATCTGCCCTTATTTGGTAAGGTTCTTGAACTTTCTTGGTGGAAGTAGGACGGAGAGGTCGGCAGCGTGAGTGGCAGGTCTGTGTGACCAACCCGGTAGGAGCAGGCTACCGGGAGCGAGCTGCCGGGCATTGGACAGACAGGTGGCGGCCAATCACGGTGTGGTTGGGCGGTGCCTGGGTGTGCATGCGGTGCGTGCATGGCGAGGCTTGTCCGGGCGTGCCCACGCCCGGCCATGCTGTCTGATCCTCGGCAGTCTAGTTTTGGTCAGCGAACGAGCAAGTTGTGAGATCTCAGCAAGCGGTAAGTGCAGTGAAGGAATAGACGTGAATCTCCGGTGCTACGGACTGTGAGGTTAGTTTGCGTGCTGTCTCCGACCTACTTCCTTGGTGTGTAACTTGCTGAGTGTAGCGTTCTGTAGAGCGATCCAGAGAGTATCGTGCCGGTAGGTTTTTGGTTGCGTAAATTGTTGCTTTACGATTGTGTTGCAGTGACCTAAGTAGCCTTTCAGAATAGTTGCGACGAAGTGGCGGCTAATAGTTGAGTTCACAGAGAACTTGGATGGCTTACGGTTGATCGCAGAGATTGACCGAGAGGGTTAACCACAGAGGTTGACGAGTGGCCGTTCAGTATTGGTCGAGTAGTCCAACTGCTAAGGAAACTTGGATAGAGACACTGGGAAACAGTCGGCGTGCTAGCGCGTGCATTAGTCGCTAAATTTGCGCGAGTAAACTGGATCATTCTGCGTGAGGGATGCTCTCAGGAAGATAAGGACTGTAAAGAGGTTAATTAAAGGGTAGAGAAAGGAAATATAATTTCCACCAGAGAAGTTTGTCCAGGAGGCAAATAAAAGAGAAGACAAAGAGAGATAACACTCAGGACTGTGTTTTGTGTCCATGTTCCTGTTAGTCTGTCCCACTGTAGTTATTTCTGCTCTGCCCCGGAGTTCAGTCAGTCAATCGGTAGCCAATCGGGCGGTAGATTTCCACCCAAACGAGCTTGCATCCCTGGGCCCGAGACTGCTCGAAGTATTTCCCGGGTCTGAGGTACGATTTGGGTTTGGCATTCGGGGAACTTTCGACCCAGAGGTTGAACTTCTCCCCGGACTTCCAAACTTGAATGAGACTCGCGGGAAACCCGCCACAATAGTAAGCCGGTGTGTCCCTTTAAGACCAACTCCCAATGTGACACACCCAATGTAGTCTATGTCATATCTTGTAAGTAATGTGGGCTACAATATGTGGGAGAGACTAAGACTAAACTTTGTCTTCGCTTTGCTAATCATGTCTCTTCCATTAAAGGTACACACCGGTCTACTGTTTACCTAATTTAGTGATGTGGAATGACAGACAATAATTTTTAAATGGTTGTTCACGAAAAAAAAACATCAAAACATCACGTAATTAACGAAAAATGTGAAAAAAACAAAACACGGTCAAAGGTCAGCTTATACGCTTTTCCAGCCGTTGCAACTGTCAAGTTTACGTGCCAATGTTGCAAGTAGACTGGTGCTCTGTTTATGTATGAATTATTACAATGACGAGGCATGAGGATCCAGACTTCATATCCATCCAGCACAAATTCACGTCAAAAAAAAACAGACATAAACAGACAGTGTATTCTGTGTACGACGAAATGGACGAACTTACTTGCAATGGAGAACGTTTCTTCATTATATCGCAAGTAGGCCCTTCGTTGTAAAAAAATTACTTGGACGAATGCCAGTTGGGTCCAGGACTAATTTGTGTTGTCAGGTCGTGTTCAAATGTAGAAAGGGAGAGAATAAGCTTGGCACAATGTGGACATCACAGACATGATTGACCATAAATATTGTCAAATTGTGAGTCTTCATGAATTCAAATTTATTATACGCAGGCATGTTCACAATACAGTTCTATGACACAAACCTGTCCATCAAAATTATGGCAAAGACCACATCCTTTATATTCTCATCGTGACCAGCCTGCTGCAGTCTAAAAACTAATGGTAGTGTCCCTAATCTTGGACCATCTTTTCACATTTGCTTGGCCAATAACAGTCATGTGCCAAGCAAGCCTCCTGCTTTCGCTGCAAACGGATTGCCAATCCTGGCAGCTTTAGCGATGGCATTCTCCCATTTTTCGGGCGATGACTTCACTGGCCGGCCGCGGCCACCGCCACCGTTTTTTTGTTGTGGCGATTGGGGGGGGGGGGAGTGGACATTATGCAGCTATCATAGAAGTAGATAGATCAGCTGTATGGGATAAACATTCCCCATCGTCGTCGCTCGTGTGGGTAGCGCAGGCAACACGTTACAATAGTTAGGGGATAATAGCTAGGGGTACAGACTAAAACCCTCGTTAAAAAAAAACATAACTGTTGGTCTGGCTTCCTACCCCTCCGACAAGCACCCACGCTTACGGCTAGACCGACCGGCGAGCTGGGGAGTTCATGCCCCGGAGTTTGTCCCTCTGGCCCCACGAGACACGGCACCGGCTGTGCGGGATATGCCCCAAGGTTTACGTTCCGCTAGCTCCCACGCTGGTGCGCCGTAAGACACGCTTCGGTTGCACGGACACCTCTGAATGTGAATATTACGTTCGATTTTTCATCATTATTTACAAATTGTATCAATAATCTGAATCCATAAGTCTTTTTTGTCAAATACTCATGAATAATTGTAAAAAAAGGATTTAAATTTGGTTCAGTAATTTACTTTTATACGGCTGGAAGTACAACTAACTCCGAAGATCACGTGATTTATCCGAACCACTTTTTGGGTTCGGATAAATCGTTTTTTGAAAAATGCTCGAAAACGGCAAAATTTGATGGTTTCTTTTAGGAACCGTTCTTCTCCATTCCTGAAAGACCTTTGAAGTCATATGTTAGCCTATTTTGTAGCCCAAATAGCCCAACGAAGCCGGTGTGTACCTTTAAGACCAAAAAACAGTACCCTGTAATTCACTTCAACAGTCTTAATCACAGTGTCAAGGATGTTGAACTAACTGTGATAGAGGCTTGTAATGGTGACGTTTGGCCGTACGCCCTCAGTGCCTATTTCTTGTAAAACGTCATTTCAAGATCTTCAAACTGATCTATTATATTGAATGTGACAGTGTTTGGTTTTCTCTAATGACAGCCTAGTAAGCCAAAGAAACCTCGGCAACAAAATGATGTTGTTGGCAGCGTTTTTATTATTTAATACTTAAAAACAAACTGAAAAGAGAACTCCCAGCAGAGGGCGCTCCCTATGCACACAACCAGTAAACCATAGAGCTATTAATATATAGCTCTATGGTTTGTACACGTTGATGATCAACGGTGCGGTGTACACAGATCAACAACAGGAATTAATAATAACAAGGAGGACTCTATGAAAGCAGCTCTCCATCTCAAACTTTGTTTATTATTGATGATACAGGCATCGGTGAGACACGATTGATGACAAAGGGGTGCTTATAGCTTTATTATAATATAATTATTAAGAAATATCGCATCCAATTAATATCATGGGTAGGCAACCGTGCATGTACGGTGTCTTATGCAAGAGAAACACAATGGTCCAGCGGCAAGGCAGATGTTGCTCAGTATAAAGAACAAAGATCAAGAAATGAATGTAAGAAATAACTGATAACTAAAAAGAAGGCAATTTTTAACCTGACTAAGATGTTTCAAAATTCATGATCATTGTCTCATATTATTGTCTCATATTAGTATCTCATAATTTGTCTTCATTTATTCCTATATCCATGTAGGTCACACCTGATCAAAGACATTAATCGAAATGATATCAGGATTTTTACAACATATGTTTTGTCTTTCAAATTGTCTATTCAAATTTAATTTGTATACATCACAATGCATCACTTAACATAAACTCTACATATTTCTTTGTGTTAATAAACTGCCTCGAGATGGAGAGCATGATTCCCAAACAAATTGCTGGAAATATTTTAGGCTGTTCGCTGTAGCCTGTATAAGAAAAAAAAGTGACGTGTTAGATCATTCATACCCATAAATCTGGTGTCTAGTATCTCATTTTACTCGGAAGTTATTGTAAAAAGAAGGTGCTGTTTTACGCAGGATCAGAAAAGCACGTTACAGTGTCCCGGAAAGACCATTGTATAATGCTCTTACTGTTGTATTCAATAAAACTATTCTGTACAGCATAAATAAAACATAGAAAAGACCGATTTCGCGACCCACGTCACGTGACGTGTAGTGGGTATTAAATGTAAACAAACACGACGTCCTCCATAAGAAAGTGTGGTACGGTACCATGATGATTGTTACATTTGTTTATTCGACCGAGGCTTTTTTCTCAAAATCTGTGAACAATATTCCAGAGTTTGTACCAGAGACCTTCGAGTGGCTGAATAAAGCCAGTAAAGACAGTTCCAGAAGTCTTGGAAATTCTACAAGGAAGGTATATGTTCACGATGTGGTAGTACTAGTTGCACGACGGAACGTTTGGGCCAGACGACCGCGATCACATAAACACAAATTATTTCAGCACAAAATTTTAACAGTGTTGAAGCTGAAATCATCCAAAGAAAACCCTTTCCAAAACTGTGTGATTCCTTTGTCTAGGCCCCCTATTTGAATTTGTTTCCTCTTTTTTTCTTTTGCAGTGATTAACATTACAAACAAAATCACATGCGAGATGTTGCATCGCCGTCCGACGCCGGTAATGCATAACTCAAAATAAACTTCTTTTGTAGTAGAATACCGGTAGTTTGTGAAACATTCATAAATACCCCAGACAGTTTAGACTATTGGCTAAGAAGTGGTCACATGACCATTTCTAAGTGACTTTAAACGGCTGATAAAGACACAGCTGGGGCTGTTTAAAACCAGTTGGATTGTGATTGGCCCCTGAACATGAATAACAAAACTTGAGATTTTGTTATCTTTAACATATTATTTTGCATAACTTTATTTTTTTTCAAAATAATTAATGAACATTTCTTAAAGATGGTTCCTTTCAAAAACATACAAGAAATGTATGAGGTAAAATCATAATATTTTAAAGAGAAAATGTTAATAAGAAAAATATGGAGTTTTAATAAAAACACTTAAAAAGCAATTTTGTGGACGAGGCTGAAGAACTGTAAAAAAGTGTTAAAGAAAATATCGTCTGCTTACATTTGCTGGTTTGTTTGTGCACGATAAAAGTTTTATGAAGTTTTTAAACACTTATTTATTGGATTTAAGTTAAAATGTCTGACAACTTGCAATGTAATTTTGACCTTCAATTTGATATTGACGATATAACTGATGAGGAAGTTATTGTGGAAGAGGCAGAACAAACAGAAAATATGTCAGAGGAGAAAGCAGACCGAGATCAGTCAACATCAAATGGGCCTAGGTTCCAGCAGTGCACAGATGATGAAATTACAGCTTTATAGAAGCAGGAAAATGAAAAATCAACTACATATGTGACAGTCTGCCATGATACATGAAGTTCTGTACACTGAAAGCTTGAAACAGCTAGCAACACTGCACTGCGTAACGTTAACACTAGTACTTAGTAGTAGAGGTACAGAACAGAGGGCCCACACTGTACACGTAACAAGCTTCCAAGGGTAAAACAAATCCAAACTGTTGTAAATAATCGCACTCACCAATCAGATCAACATTACCATTTCTTAAATTCTTTCTCCATTCTTCAGCAGTTGTCAGTTTGAATAAAGTTCCTCTGTGAAAACAATGTATTTCTAAAGATTCTTCAGCCTTGCCGCTGCGGCGACCAACAGTCGGACACAGCTGTTATTTAGTCTGGTTTCGTGTTTTGAAACTCTAAATCGTGCACACATAGGGGAGGCGACAACCAGACGCACAAGCAAAGCAGGGCCCCTGAACATGAATTGCAAACTGACAAATGAACGAAACCATCCAAAACCTTTTTTGAAACAAATTTTCCATATTTTTCATTACTTGTTAACAAAAGGGCATTTATGAATGGGAATAAAAGAGTGGTGACTCGTTCTTAAACGGCTGTTTAAAACCTTGCAGGGTCGTGGCCGTGCGATAAAGGCCCTCGCCTTCGGCTCGGGCCTTTATCGCACGGCCACGACCCTGCCGTTAGTAATGTTCCCTTAGTAATGTGATTAAAAACAATGTCACAACATACACGTAAAACTTTAATAAAAGGGTTTAGGAACTGTGTTTTTACCAAAAGCCGACTGTTGGTGTGACTATGTCGGTCACAGCATGTATTTGCACGTATAATTGCCGCAGCTCAGATGACGTGGTACCCACTACAGGTCACATGATGACATGTAAATAATGGCCGCGCATTTGGTCTATTGTTTAATTGGATTGAAACTTGAAACTCATCAGACAATGAATCTCAACCTCAACGACACTTGGACAATGATTTCATGATGACGTCATCAGGTGTCGATTTACATTAAATCAAAGTCACTAATCCTGAACCGCACGCTGGATTTTTACAATCTGTACATCATCAAATAGTTCTTGGAAAACTGAAGAGATTACACAAAAATTACATCAATTTTATCTTGTCTTCTTGTTCAAACTAGAAGTTGAAGCGAAAAATTCTTAAAAAGACAATTACACGTTGAAATGTATAATGGGGTCATCATTCGATAATTTCAACCTTTGATGACATCTTTCATATGAACATCTTGTTTTTGTAATGTAACAAAAACTCAATTTCTATTGTCAAAATTTATTCCTGTATAAGGATGTTGTTAGTGATCCAGGTCCGTGTTCTCATAGTGTGTGAGACAGTTATGTTTGACAATTCTGCTTTTTAGTATACCTTGGGGTGCATTGTTTAAAGAGATTGATTGTTGGTTTCTAGCTTTTCTAGGAATTATTGACATTTTTATATTTCAGTCTATGTCATTATTGCCTATGGTTATTTATTTTATATTATTTGACCTCTCGGGTCGCGAGGTTTCAAAGTAGGGAACTTGTAGGGAACGCAAGTGCGCCCACAATCTTTCTTTTAGAACTAACGCTAAAAATTTTTATGGACCTTTATGCTTTTTGCTAAAGGACTGACTGCATGCAGCATATCCATCCATTGAAAATAGGTCTTTTATAGTGCTTTAAATTTCTGAAAAGCAAATGCAAAAGCGCCACGGCAAAAGCAAAAAAGCGCCTCGGCAAAAGCAAAAGAACCACAGCAAAAGCAAAAGGGCCGCGGCAAAAAGCAAAATATTGTTTTCATGATATTTTGTCCATGTTTTATATAATAATCCATGTTTGATGATTTAATTGCAACAAAACTAGACGACCATAATACTTGTTGCAACAAGACTTGTTGCAAGATGACACTACACGCCACGCTAAAGCCGAGAATTATTGGTTGTGTGGAAAACCTCTCAACGAAGATAAAGTTAGAGATCAATGCCTCATCACGCGCAAGTACCGAGAAACTGCGCATTCTAGTTGTTATCTCAATCTAAAAATTACGGTGGCCCACAATTGTCACGGCGAAAGCAAAAGCCAAATACTGTTTTCATGATATGTTTTTATTAATCATGATTTATATAATCCGTGTTTAATGAGTAATTAATTTTCATGTTTTTGTAATCGTGGCTTAGAAATGTTGACTCAACATGCATGTTACACGGTTTGTAAACCATATATAACAGACCAAAACGTCATACCATTGTTTATAAGTCATGACGGTTATTAGCTGTTCGTTAATAACGGTTTACAAACCATAACAAACGATTTTGGGCTTAAACAATGACAACGATCCTGAGTCTAAACACAAATTTATAGGAAAGTGTGTAGTAACTCACGATTTACAAACAATATTTAAAAAGTCAAAAACATTTCTTTACTCGTATGTAAATCATAAAAAATGGGCAACACTTTGAATATGGTTTGTTTACATGAAATATTGATTTAAACCATGGTAAAAACATATCAAAAATGGCTTATCGATAAATTGACAAACAGCGCCCCCCGGGTTAGCACAGAAAGAAATTGTGTGAACTCTAATAAAAAGACAGACACAAGTGGTCAGCGTAGTTATGATCGGAAAAATGCCCCTTTTAGAAAGTTACACTACCTTCTTCTTTTCTAACAACGAAAAAAAAAACTCAAAAAAAGTCTGGCACAATCATCGATCGCCTCTCAGACTTTCCGGCAAGTCTGGCACCCTTTTAAATAAACAAATAGGGGCCTAATAAGAATAATAATAAATGAATGAATAAATAAAAAAAATTATAACTAAAAAAATAATAAAATGAAAAACATCAAATCAGGCGTGGAATGGTTCATTACCGAAGGCCGCGACACCGACGATATAATTCATGCTCCCTGTATGCCAAAATTTAACCTTGCTCTACATCTACCCTAGTTCTAAATTCATGCACACAGCAAGCTAGATGCTGATACACAGTTAGATCAACAGCAGGAATGAATAATAACAAGGAGGACTCTATGAAAACAGCGCTCCATCTCAAGCGTTGTTTATTATAAATTATACGGGCGTTGGTGAGACACGATTGATGACAAAGGGGTGCTTATAACTGAATTACAATCGAATTATTATGAAATATTGCATCCAAATAATATTATGGATAGGCAACCATGCATGTAGGGTGTCTTATGCAAGAGAAACACAATGGTCCAGCGGTAAGGCAGATGTAGACAAACGGAAGTTTTTTCTCAATATAGAAGCTCGCCTTGGTAACAAAGATCAATAAATGAAAAAAGAAGAAGATAAATGACAACTAAAGTGAAGCCAATTTTAAGCCTGACTAAAACGTTTCAAAGTTTAAATTATTGTATCATAATATACCGCAGACTAATTTGTCAAATTCAAACTTGCGCAAGTCAAATATGCGCGCAACAATCTTCCATCATGGGGCTACCAATCTAAACTGGTTTGTTATCCTTTTTTTCGCTTTAGGAAATGGACACCCCCTCAAAAAAACTAATAAAAATAAAACAATTATGGCAACTTCTGAAAGAATTTAGAAACTTCAAACTCTCCCTCAGTGCATAATATCAGAACTCTACCGTTGCCCATTTGAAATTTAAGAATATAGCTTTAAACGCCAATATTTAGACCTGAGATTTTCGGGTATGAACGTACAATTTTAATGAAACGACCTTCGAGTTAATTTGGTTGCTACGGTTAATGGTTTACGTCAGCTATTTGGATCAACGCCAGTTTGACGTCTACTTTATTATTAACTGCAATTATTCAAAAATTACATGTATATATTTCAAGGCAAACTGGTTGAACGAGTTACAGGTCAATAAAACGTAACTGCGAGCATCGCTTTAAATTCGACCAAGTTGATCATTGTCTGGGCTCGCTGGTTCCCGTTTTGGTACACGAAGCGTACGAAAGAAGCTCACCAGCTATGAATGGTTTGCTGTATCTTAAAATAACTGGTTTACTTTGTCATTGATAAGTTTCGGCGATTTAAGTGGGGACATTTTCGGTACCCTTACTTTCTGACCCTATACTTTGACAATGATTTCCTGCATCGCGCTCTGAAGAGAGAAAATGTGTTCTACAATGGTCTCTGCTAATGACGAGGGAGACTTGACATCTTCAACGTGTTTTAGAAATTGTAAGGACTTTGCTTTTAACTGCAAATGTTGAGGCTAAATTGACCGATCAGCCTCACATTACGAGAGGATGCCTCTTGCATAAAAAAAATCGAAATCAATTAATTAGTTAATCGAGAACTCCGATAAATACTAGATATAACAATGAAGGAACATGTTATTTATCTGTTATTATTACTGTTACCTTTTGGTAATTAAATCTGTTAGTATGAAGAGGATTCCGCTCTCCATCAACTTACACTGTTGCCTGATCGTCCAATGATATCTATAACAGTTTTAGTGAAATTAATAACGAAAACAACCAAGGCAAACTGATTGAAAGAGTTACAGTTCAATGTCTGCAAACATTGCTTTAAATTCGTCTCAAGCAATCGTACACTGAGTTCCTTGGTGTCCGTTGCAGTACACGAAACGCGACAGAAGACGATTACCAGCTATTTCTAAAGTACCCGGATCATGGTTTGATTTTCACTTTGTGACGCAGTAAAATTCTCTTTGCTGTCGCAGTTTGAGGGAGTATGGACGAGGTGAGGGAGTGACTGATATCAATCTGCAGGTATACGAAGCCAACAACAGTTCGTTGTAATTAACTTAACATAACTTGTTTACTTCGTCACTGATAAAGTATGCTTGATTTAGGGAAGATCATTTTTCGGTACCCTTACTTTCTGACCGTTGCTTTGACAATGATTTTCTACGTCGTGCCTCTGAAGGGAGAAATGTGTTCTACAATGGTCTCTGTTAATGACGGAGAAGACTCGACAGCTCTACGAGAAAAAGCATTCTCGAAATTTAAATTGACATGCCGGAAGATAAGTAAGTGGTTACGATTGTTATTGTTTTCAATTTCTTAATAAATTTGACCGAAAGAACAATTACTGCTTTACCACTCAGCGAAGGAGGGAAAATGTTTGACCTTTTTCAAGTGCGTATCAATAATCGCCGTGTTTACTTCGACAATAATGATCTACGAAACACAAAGAATAAGTAAAGAAATGATTATTTTAAATAGACAATTAATCCAACAAACATTAATATAATTCAGTGATTACATATCCCACCAAGGTTAGCTGTTTTATCATTGAATTTCACGTGATAATAAAAAATATGCGTTTTCCCATAACATCGTCTCTGTTTATTACAGCCAGGAATTTTAAGTATGTTGATGTTTACTAATTACTAACGATCTACCACTCAAAAGAGGGTGACATCTTTCTTTGATTCATCCCGTACTGTCACATGCAAAAAGCAAGCAACCTCTTTTGTGATGATTGTTATATTAAAGAGATTTGCAGACAGGACAAACTTAAACTGTCATCAGCATGCACTTATCGTATAAAACCATCGTGAAATGAAAAGAAACTTCAAGTAGTTGACTTTGTACAGTCCAGTCCCACTCATGTTGCGTCCATGCGCATACGAGAAAATACAGAAAAGCTGAAATTGTCAACCTTTTTAGTACAACCTTGACTCAGATAATTATAGGAAACACAATGTGGATTTGAAAGAAATTAAACAAAGAAACTTCAATGATGAAATAAATTCTTATACAAGGTGTTATGCAAACGTTAAAACATGTATTCCCATCATATGCTGTTGTACTGTACGTTTAAGTTCCATGTTTCCTTGTTTTTCAATAGTTTCCAGTGTTAACATTAGTAGAAGACTTTGAAGAAATAATAATTTAATTGATAAAAGCTGTCCGTTTTGCAGAGTCATCATCTGTCCGTGACGACGCGCCACCTTGCTATGGTCCGTTCACAACTTCGCCGTCTACTTCCCGGAAGCGGTATCCTCAGGCCGGTGATTTCAACCCACCCTTAGAGCGATTAGAGTTCAGTGTTCAGTCTGCAACTTACGTCTATCTGGACTTTGATGAGGACGGCAACAAGATGATTGTTGTTGGTGAGTCAACATGTCCCCTAGGCAAATCTCTTTCTCGCATTGAACGATAAAAAGCTGTCAACAAAAACCTTCCATTTTATTGTAAATATTTACGTGATGACGCGTCACCGTGCTATGGTCCGTTCACAACTTCGTGGTCTACTCTCTGGAAGCAGTATCCTCAAGCTGGAGTCTTCAACCCACCCTTAGAGCGATTAGGGTTTAGTGTTCAGTCTACAAAAAACGTCTTTCTAGACGTGGACTACGAAAGCAACAAGTGGATTAGTGTTGGTGAGTCAACATGTCCCATAAAACTTCCATTTTATTGTAATTATTTTGAAAACGATAAATGAAGTTTTATTTCATATTTTCAGAATTGGGCAAAACCTTTCGTATTGAATACGGAAGTCAACAAGTAAGCAGCATCCATGACATCGATATAACAACTACAGCTCGCTTCTGGGTGACGTTCACCAACAACAAGATAAAAGTAGGGAGGTATGAAGACGAGGCACCGTTTATGGAAGCTGACATCACTGACATGATCATCAAGGACATGGTATTTGACTCTGAGGCGTCTGCTGAGTGGCAGATCTACATGCCATGTGTAATGTAAGCGTCCAATAACATATTAATCAAATGGTTCACTTATCTAACAAACTTAGGTGTACTCGTCGTGTGTAAACGTTCGTCACTGTTAAGAATATGAAAATAAAATCATTTTCATATCGTTATTAAAAAGTACAAATTGGAAGTGGGAAAATTAAAAGGGAAAAAAGATGATGAATTAAGAACAAAATATATGCAAATGAGTTCAATGTCCCATCGTTCGCTTCGTTATTAAAAATTATTTCAATTGGTGGTTTATCTATGTAGGTCAAACAATACTTTATCTCGTGATATTCCCTTTGTTATGTTTTGCACTTAATCCGTATCAAACTTGTTCCATAAATTATCATTATCGTCAAACGTTATGTTTGAAAACCCCTTACTCAAAATTCAAAGATTAAATCCAGCCAATTTTTTCCTAAAAATTCTCAAAAAGCCATATCACTGATGACCTCACAGAATAAAATAACGCGCGCCTTAAATGCTGATATGCATTTAATGATGATGTACAAAGAGACGAAATCAAACTTCCGTTGACAAGGTTTAAGCGGTACCAATAAACACAACCCGATCTCTGTAGGAGGTACCACTGGTGTACCGAAAACCAGTGGCGTAACGCCCCCCCCCCCGCTCAGAACCCTTGCCCCCTCATGCTCCACAATGAAATTGAAAAAAAAATGCACAAAGAATGGTTCGATACATTAAATAGCCCCTTCCAGCCAAATTATTGTTTTTGCCCCCGCTTGCCCCCCCCCCCCCCCAAACGAGATTGTTTGGTTACGCCCTGCAGAATAAACTTACCATTGTCCATCTGAATTAATAACTGTTTCATTAAACTGCTCCGTGTGATATGATAAACAACTCATGCCTATAATGCCTGATAATTTTCATTATGGTAGAAATTAATCATCGTTTGGCCGTACGCCCTCAGTGGCTATTTCTGGTATGTACAAGGTCATGCCAAAATCTTCAAACTGATCTAATATGTTATTGAATGCGACAGTATTTGGTTTTCTCTAACGATAGCCTAGTAGGGTAAAGAAACCTCAGCTACAAGATGCCGTTGGTGGCAGCATACGTCATACTCGAATAAAATTAGGTCAAAAATATCTCTTGTGATGGAAACAAAATAATGATTAAACAGCAGACAATTTATCCAACAAGATATCAATCAAGGTTATCTAAAGTAAATTTAACTGCTTTTATTTATTTAGATATCACTACTGTGTTTTATGGTAAACGTTAATGTATCTAGCAGCGTAAAATGTAGAAAGCTGTTTGTAATAACACGGCTACTTTAAATATAAAAGTCAAATGTATATCTCAACAATAAATCAAATCAAAACAGTACATCAACCGAGAACATTTCTCTAATAGAGAAAAACTAAACTGAGAACTCACAGCAGAGGGCGCTACCTATGCAAATAACCAATGAAGAGAATAATTATGTGATGAACCGATGCTACTTTAGTTGTAGGAAAACGCAATTTTTGTTTCTGCAGTCCAGAATTGCCATCCTCGAAAAAAAAATCGTTTTTGAAATCGATTCAAGAAAAACAAATTCCCATTGAAAATCATTACGACAGTGGCAATTTCGGACTGCAGAAAAAAAGAAAGCGTAGGAAGACGCATTTCAAGGGTTTGGGCTAAAAAATATAGGCCTATATATAATTTAGTATTGTTGCACAGCCGCACACAGGCACATGGTAGAAAAACAGTTTGCACATTAAATTTGCAATTTAGTCTGAAAGTCAAACACGAAAAAAATGTGTATTACATATCCTGTATTGATTATTAAGTATTGTGGATCTTGTCCATCAGTGTGAACTTAATTATTATTTATTTATCAACATTTCTGTTTTAATTTGAGGCAGAGGTGTAGGTCGATAGGTCCGGCGGTTACTTTTTCAACTTTTTTGATTGGGAATCAAAAACAAAAACAGTCTGCAATAGACCTTATGCATTGACGTCATCATGCCACCATATTAGAGGTAAATCGATGATGAAACAATGGAAACGCAGAGATTTGTACGCGCGGCGCACAGGATTGGCCAATGAACGACCTCATTTTGACCTCTGGGCGAGGGCGGCCTACTCAAATGACGTCATGTGCATAAGGTCTATAGAAATGATACAATAGACCGATTGCGCGACAATGTTTACATGCGGTCACGTGACCCCCTATTGGGTATGACGTCATACAGCTGGTGAAAAAATACGTGTAAAGAGATAGGCCGTGACATAGAGTGAGTTCGAAAACAGTCGATTATACTTTCGTTGAGCGATGAGTTAGTTAATCAGCCCTTTTATTTAAAGCAGTATGGTGTGGCATTAATTTGAGTCACATCTCTGTTTCATAAAAAAAGGATAAACAACGTTGTAAAAGTGAGCATTAATACCTAGCCTTGCAGAATTTCAAATAGGCAAAGGAATCACACAGATTTGGAAAGCAATTTTTTTGGAGGATTTCAGCTTCAAAACTTTTAAATTTTTGTGTTGAAAAGTGTGTGGTGATCGCGGTCGTCTGGCCTAACGTTCCGTCGTGTGCGCTGTATCGTGCACATTTTATACGGTACTTTAACAATTTTCAAGACTTGCTGGAACTGTCCTTACTGGCTTAATTCAACCACTTGAAGGTCTTTGGTACAAACTCTGGAATATGTTTCACAGATTTCGAGCAAAAAAAGCCTCGATCGAATTAACGCATTAATCATCGTGTACTGTACCACTCTTTCCTACGGAGGATTACGTGGGTGTTTCAACCAAACAGGGGTCACGTGACGTAGATCGCGCAATCTGTCTACTAACAGGTGCGACTTTCATGAAATGTTTCATAAGATTCAGCTCATCGATTAGTAATTCATAAAACGTAACTTAATATTTGAATCGTATTATTCCTGTAGACTTTTGTATTGCTACTGTGTGTGTTTTCTTGAATGTCACTGTGGTAGATGCAGTATGTTTCTTGTGTGAAGTTTGGTATTGGGATGGTTGCACACATTATTAAAATGGACATTCGGGCAAACCTTGCTTTGCTAAAAAGGTGGGGCAGATAGTTGATAGCAGTATAGGTAGAATAACAAATAAACCTCTTACATTGAATACAAACACAGACGATGAACCGATGACCATGACATTGGTATAACAACTACAGCTCGCTTCTCGGGTGACGTTCACCAACAACATGATAAATGTAGGGAGGCATGAAAACGAGGCACCGTTTACGGAAGCTGAAAACAGTGACATGAACATCAAGTACATATTTTTTGACTCTGACGTGTCTGCCGAGTGGCAGATTTACATGCCGTGTGTAAGCGTCAAGTGAAATATCAATCAAAGGTTCATATATCTAATTGTTTTGTGTTAACACTCGCCACTGTTAAGAATATTAAAATAAACATTTTCATCGATATAAAAATGTAAATGGGAAGCTTGAAAATTAAAGAAGAAAAAAAATAAATAAATAGCAATGCAAAGGAGTTCAATTTTCCATCTTTTGCTTCGTCATTATTAGATTATTTCGACTAGTGGTTTATTCATGTAGGTCATGTAATATTTTATCTCTTGGTATTTCCTTCAATAGGTTTTCCACCTAATCCGTATCAAACTTGTTCCATAAATTACCATTATTCAATGGTGTTTGAAAAGTATTACTTAAAATTCAAGATTAAATCTACACATTTTTCCGGATAATTCTGAAAGAAAAAAACAAAAAACATATCACTGATGACCCCATAAAAAAGCAAGCGCGCCGTAAATGCCTTATATGCATTTATTGATGATGTACAAAGAGACGAAATCAAACTTCCGTTGACAAGGTTTAAGCTGTACCAACTCTTGCCTATAATGCTTTATAATGTTTATTAGGGTAGATGTTAATCATCGTTTGGCCGTACGCCCTCAGTGGATATTTCTTGTACAACGTCATGCCAAATTCTTCAAACTGATGTAATATATTATTGAATGTGACAGTATTTGGTTTTCTCTAACGACAGCCTAGTAGGCTAAAGAACTTCAGGTACAGCAGTAAAAACTATACTTAGTAATGGGAACAATAATAATGATTTAAACAGCAGATGATTTATACATATATATGTTTTTTATAGCCCATTTTTGGTAAACAAATTTGTTTTCCCCATTTCTGTATTTTTGATAACTGGGGTCACCGTTGGGAGCGCTATAATCCAATAATTTATCCCATTTTGGGGAATTGATATTTTTTTTTTTTTTTTTCTTTTTACTTTGTTTTTTTTCCCCGCTTAAAATCAAAATGGCTGCCGCCCAGGGCCCAAGGAGCAATGATAAGGCCTGGTTGACAAATCTAAATTTGTTTTTGACTTGACAAGTCAGAAATTAGCATGTTGGAAATATCCAATAACACCTCCCCCCCTAATTACAGGCTAAAAACGCAAAATCCAAGACGGCCGCCAAATATGGCGGCCTTTTTTAATTCCCCAAAGCAATTCAGACTATCAAGTGATTCATCATCATCGCTTTTCTAGCAATAAAATCTAAAACAAATGGAAATTATGTTCAAAAAGTCAAAAAATCACTTACATAAAAGATTGTGTGATACGAGGTCAAACAGATGGTTGCCATGGCAACAGCTAACCCTCAGTTTCAATTTTCTTTGCTAAAATGATCCTAGATATATTTTGGGAAAATTCAGAAAGTTTTGCGGTGATCGGACTACGCGTTAAAAACTTACGTTCAAAAGTTTGGTGGGGGGGGGGGGGGGCACATTGTGCCCCCGGGCCTATGATAGGGCTATACAAGCATTGTTGTGTACAAGTTATGTATGCACTGTACATATACATGTTGTGCGTAGCCCTATAAGGACTCATCCTCTGTGCTGTAGTATAAACGAAAGTGAAGGCATCCAGGGCTAATGTTGTGCGGTGAATATTCAAATTCAACTGTTTTTTGCGGGTACAATTGTTTTTTATTTTGGCAAGGAGAGATGGTTCCGCGTGCACGCGCATACCACGCGTATGCGTGAACGCGCGGACAGTGTATCAATTCTGCGCTTGCGATTTCCAAGCTTTACAAGGCTAGCGCCGAATTTCTGTGCTAGCTGTGTAAGCGCAGAATGCATAGAAAGGTGAAGTACGCAGGCGCAGAAGCAAACATCCCTTGCTAATCAACCCATGAAATACGCTAACGTAAGAGCGGAATTCCCTGCTTTCGTACGCGCCGATTCTTTGCTTGCGGTAAGCAGAGCCATGACATTGGGCCCTGGTACGCACATGAAACCAACATGATGCAAAGCATGAAGCCGAACACCAACCACAGTATTTCCATTTATGGTGCTGTTAATTTTGGTAGTATGGTTCTTGAAAATATGATACAAATATTGAGAGGCTCAGAGTGCATTGCAATGATATACCCTCGGAGCATCCACATTAATCAACAACTTAGCTGGATCCAGGAGGTTAAAAAATCGTCCACCCTGTCTTTAAGGTCAATAACCCACCCTGCAAGCCCAAAACCCAGGGGGGGGGCGGACACGATATTGCGCAATTCTTTCCGCGGCGCTGTGTGAACGTACCATTTAAAAAAAAGGGGTAAATAATTTCTGCTCTAACACGAATGGATTTAATTAGATAAAAGTAAGGCAGTATTTGACCAATTATATATGCATAGTTTATTTGTAATATTTTTGGAGTGGAAGTAAATGCAAAAATTTGTCAAAAATCAATAAAAAAAAATTGGAAAATGCATCCGTCCCTCCAACACCAGGCACGTAGCCGGGCAACATCATCATACCGTTAATCAATGTGTAATGTTGCTTTGAACGAAAATTCCGACACCCCTAAAACAGTGTCACAAAACGTGACGAAAGTGACAAATTGGCCCATTCTACCCCTGAGATTTTTCAAGTTCTTCTTTTAATAAATGGTTTTCTAACATTGTGAAGCTTTTTTTAAAAATCCACCCATTCTACCCAATCGATTTTTATGATTTTCAAAATGTAACGTTTGAATTAAATAGTAAATTCCGTTATCGGTTTCATGTGTAGACCAGTCGGCGTCCGGAATCTGTGTGTGTTGGTATGGTATACCAAGCAGTCAGGGTGACGAACCGTGTATTGCACGATGTTAATAACGGCTACACACACACAGCCTGGGTATGCTCGCTTTTGACAGAGCCCTGACTGCGTGCGTGCGTCCGTGTGTGTGTGCATTGGTGTAAGGCAGGCTCACGAATGAGACAAGTATCAACGTTGATGGCGCCCTTTTCTTTTTCGTGTCCGCCCCCCCCCCCGCCCAAAACCATTATAAATCACTGTGGGGTGAATTGGAGTGCCAGTCAAGACTTAGACTTGTGTTATTTACGACCAGTGTGCGGCGCCAGTTGTTTTCACAAAGTGCATACCGCCCTGTGCCAAGGGAATACTTGGCACAGGGTCAATCAATTACTACACTGAGACAGGTGGCTGCTGTCTTTCAACACTCCTGCAGTGGTTAGGGTCTGGCCAATGGGAGTCTACAGGCTTGTGGTGTATACCAGGGGTGAGGTTCACATGGAATCTTGGCCTTATTGGCCCATTAAAAAAAATTATGACCATATTTGGTAACCATTGGATTATTTTTTAACCTCCCAGCTGACACCAGGGTTAAAGAGGTTGATTCTTGGTTTCTAGCTTTTCTTGGAATTATTGACATTTTTATATTTCAGTCTATGTCATTATTACCTACAGTTATTTATTTTATATTATTTGACCTCTCGGGTTTCAAAGTAGGGAACTTGTAGGGAACGCAAGTGCGCCCCCAATCTTTCTTTTAGAACTAACGCTAAAACTTTATTATGAACCTTTATGCTTTTTGATAAAGAACGGACAGCGGCATGTCCATCCATTGAAAATAGGTCTTTTATAGTGCTTTAAGTTTCTGAAAAGCGAATGCAAAAGCGCCTCGGCAAAAGCAAAAGAACCACAGCAAAAGCAAAAGGGCCACGGCAAAAGCAAAAGGGCCGCGGCAAAAAGCAAAATATTGTTTTCATGATATTTTTTTTTCATGTTTTATATAATAATCCATGTTTTAGATGATTTAATTGCAACAAAACTAGACGACCATAATACTTGTTGCAACAAGACTTGTTGCAAGATGACACTACGCGCCACGCTAAAGCCGAGAATTATTGGTTGTGTGGAAAACCTCTCAACGAAGATAAAGTTAGAGATCAATGCCTCATCACGCGCAAGTACCGAGAAACTGCGCATTCTAGTTGTTATCTCAATCTAAAAATTACGGTGGCCCACAATTGTCACGGCGAAAGCAAAAGCAAAATACTGTTTTCATGAAATGTTTTATTAATCATGATTTATATAATCCGTGTTTAATGAGTAATTAATTTTCATGCTTTTGTAATCGTGGCTTATAAATGTTGACTCAACATGCATGTTACACGGTTTGTAAACCATATTACAGACCACAACGTCATAACCATTGTTGGTGATGGTTATTAGCTGTTCGTTAGTAACGGTTTACAAACCATAACAAACGATTTTGGGCTTAAACAATGACAACGATCCTGAGTCTAAACACAAATTTATAGGAAAGTGTATAGTAACTCACGATTTACAAACAATATTTAAAAAGTCAAAAACATTTCTATACTCGTATGTAAATCATAAAAAATGGGCAACACTTTGAATATGTTTTTTTTTTACATCTAATATTGATATAAACCACGGTAATAACATATCAAAAAATGGCTTATCGATAAATTGACAAGCAGCGCACCCGGGTTAGCACAGAAAGAAATTATGTGAACTCTAATAAAAAGACGGACACAAGTGGGTCAGCATAGTTATGATCGGAAAAATGTCCCTTTTAGAAAGTTACACTACCTTCTTCTTTTCTAACAACGAAAAAAAAAACCTCAAAAAAGTCTGGTACAATCATTGATCGCCTCTCAGACTTTCCGGCAAGACTGGCACCCTTCTAATAAATAAATAAATAAAAAAAAATTATAAATAAAAAAATAATAAAATGAAAAATATAAAATCAGGCGTGGAATGGTTAATTACCGAAGGCAACACCAACCATATAATTTGTGCTACCTGTATGCTAAAATTTAACCTTGCTCTACATCTACCCTAATTCCAAATTCATACACACAGCAAGCTAGATGCTGATACACAGCTAGATCAACAGCAGGAATTAATAATAACAAGGAGGACTCTATGAAAGCAGCTCTCCATATCAAGCGTCGTTTATTATAAATAATACATGCGTTGGTGAGACACGATTGATATCAAAGGGGTGCTTATAACTGAATTACAATCGAATTATTACGAAATATTGCATCCAAATATTATGGGTAGGCAACCATGCATGTACGGTGTCTTATGCAAGAGAAACACACTGGTCCAGCGGCAAGGCAGATGTAGACAAACGGAAGTTTTTTCTCAATATAGACGGTCGCCTTAGTAACAAAGATCAATAAATGAAAAAAAAAATGATAAATGACAACTAAAGTGAAGCCAATTTTAAGCCTGACTGAAACGTTTCAAAGTTTAAATTATTGTATCATAATATACCGCAGACTAATTTGTCAAATTCAAACTTGCGCAAGTCAAATATGCGCGCAACAATTTTCCATCATGGGGCTACCAATCTAAACTGGTTTGTTATCCTTTTTTTCGCTTTAGGAAATGGACACCCCCTCAAAAAAACTAATAAAAAAAAAAAATGATGGCAACTTCTGAAAGAATTTCGAAACTTCAAAACTCTCCCTCAGTGCATAATATCAGAACTCTACCGTTGCCCATTTGAAATTTAAGAATATAGCTTTAAACGCCAATATTTAGACCTGAGATTTTCGGGTATGAACGTACAATTTTAATGAAACGACCTTTGAGTTAATTTGGTTGCTACGGTTAATGGTTTACGTCAGCTATTTGGATCAACGCCAGTTTGACGTCTACTTTATTATTAACTGCAATTATTCAAAAATTACATGTATATATTTCAAGGCAAACTGGTTGAACGAGTTACAGGTCAATAAAACGTAACTGCGAGCATCGCTTTAAATTCGACCAAATTGATCATTGTCTGGGCTCGCTGGTTCCCGTTTTGGTACACGAAGCGTACGGAAGAAGCTCACCAGCTATGAATGGTTTGCTGTATCTTAAAATAACTGGTTTACTTTGTCATTGATAAGTTTCGGCGATTTAAGTGGGGACATTTTCGGTACCCTTACTTTCTGACCCTTTACTTTGACAATGATTTCCTGCATCGCGCTCTGAAGAGAGAAAATGTGTTCTACAATGGTCTCTGCTAATGACGAGGGAGACTTGACATCTTCAACGTGTTTTAGAAATCGTAAGGACTGTGCTTTTAACTTCAAATGTTGAGGCTAAATTGACCGATCAGCCTCACATTACGAGAGGATGCCTCTTGCATAAAAAAAATCGAAATCAATTAATTACTTAATCGAGAACTCCGATAATTACTAGATATAACAATGAAGGAACATGTTATTTATCTGTTATTATTACTGTTACCTTTTGGTAATTAAATCTGTTACTATGAAGAGGATTCCGCTCTCCATCAACTTACACTGTTGCCTGATCGTCCAATGATATCTATAACAGTTTTAGTGAAATTAATAACGAAAACAACCAAGGCAAACTGATTGAAAGAGTTACAGTTCAATGTCTGCAAACATTGCTTTAAATTCGTCTCAAGCAATCGTACACTGAGTTCCTTGGTGTCCGTTGCAGTACACGAAACGCGACAGAAGACGATTACCAGCTATTTCTAAAGTCCCCGGATCATGGTTTGATTTTCACTTCGTGACGCAGTAAAATTCTCTTTGCTGTCGCAGTTTGAGGGAGTATGGACGAGGTGAGGGAGTGACTGATATCAATCTGCAGGTATACGAAGCCAACAACAGTTCGTTGTAATTAACTTAACATAACTTGTTTACTTCGTCACTGATAAAGTATGCTTGATTTAGGGAAGATCATTTTTCGGTACCCTTACTTTCTGACCGTTACTTTGACAATGATTTTCTACGTCGTGCCTCTGAAGGGAGAAATGTGTTCTACAATGGTCTCTGTTAATGACGGAGAAGACTCGACAGCTCTACAAGAAAAAGCATTCTCGAAATTTAAATTGACATGCCGGAAGATAAGTAAGTGGTTACGATTGTTATTGTTTTCAATTTCTTAACAAATTTGACCGAAAGAACAATTACTGCTTTACCACTCAGCGAAGGAGGGAAACCGTTTGACCTTTTTCAAGTGCGTATCAATAATCGCCGTGTTTACTTCGACAATAATGATCTACGAAACACAAAGAATAAGTAAAGAAATGATTATTTTAAATAGACAATTAATCCAACAAATATTAATATAATTCAGTGATTACATATCCCACCAAGGTTAGCTGTTTTATCATTGAATTTCACGTGATAATAAAAAATATGCGTTTTCCCATAACATCGTCTCTGTTTATTACAGCCAGGAATTTTAAGTACGTTGATGTTTACTAATTACTAACGATCTACCACTCAAAAGAGGGTGACATCTTTCTTTGATTCATCCCGTACTGTCACATGCAAAAAGCAAGCAACCTCTTTTGTGATGATTGTTATATTAAAGAGATTTGCAGACAGGACAAATTTAAACTGTCATCAGCATGCACTTATCGTGTAAAACCATCGTGAAATGAAAAGAAACTTCAAGTAGTTGACTTTGTACAGTCCAGTCCCACTTATGTTGCGTCCATGCACATATGAGAAAATACAGAAAAGCTGAAATTGTCAACCTTTTTAGTACAACCTTGACTCAGATAATTCATCTTGGAAACACAATGTGGATTTGAAAGAAATTAAACAAAGAAACTTCAATGATGACATAAATTCTTATACAAGGTGTTATGCAAACGTTAAAACATGTATTCCCATAATATGCTGTTGTACTGTACGTTTAAGTTCCATGTTTCCTTGTTTTTCAATAGTTTCCAGTGTTAACATTAGTAGAAGACTTTGAAGAAATAATAATTTAATTGATAAAAGCTGTCCGTTTTGCAGAGTCATCATCTGTCCGTGACGACGCGCCACCTTGCTATGGTCCGTTCACAACTTTGCTGTCTACTTCCCGGAAGCGGTATCCTCAGGCCGGGGAATTCAACCCACCCTTAGAGCGATTAGAGTTCAGTGTTCAGTCTACAGATAACGTCTTTCTGGACTTTTAAGAGGACGGCAACAAGATGATTGTTGTTGGTGAGTCAACATGTCCCCTAGGCAAATCTCTTTCTCGCATTGAACGATAAAAAGCTGTCAACAAAAACCTTCCATTTTATTGTAATTATTTACGTGATGACGCGTCACCGTGCTAATGTCCGTTCACAACTTTGTGGTCTACTCTCTGGAAACAGTATCCTCAAGCTGGAGTCTTCAACCCACCCTTAGAGCGATTAGAGTTTAGTGTTCAGTCTACAAAAAATGTCTTTCTAGACGTGGACTACGAAAGCAACAAGTGGATTAGTGTTGGTGAGTCAACATGTCCCATAAAACTTCCATTTTGTTGTAATTATTTTGAAAACGATAAATGAAGTTTTATTTCATATTTTCAGAATTGGGCAAAACCTCTCTTATTGGATACGAAGGTCAACAAGTAAGCAGCATCCATAACATCGATATAACAACTACAGCTCGCTTCTGGGTGACGTTCACCAACAACAAGATAAAGGTAGGGAGGTATGAAGACGAGGCACCGTTTATGGAAGCTGACATCACTGACATGATCATCAAGTCCATATCATTTGACTCTGACGCGTCTGCTGAGTGGCAGATCTACATGCCATGTGTAATGTAAGCGTCCAATAATATATTAATCAAATGGTTCACTTATCTAACAAACTTAGGTATACTCGTCGTGTGTAAACGTTCGTCACTGTTAAGATTATGAAAATAACATCATTTTCATATCGTTATTAAAAAGTACAAATTGGAAGTGGGAAAATTAAAAGGGAAAAAAGATGATGAATTAAGAACAAAATATATGCAAAGGAGTTCAATGTCCCATCGTTCGCTTCGTTATTAGTTAATTATTTCAATTGATGGTTTATCTATGTAAGTCAAACAATACTTTATCTCGTGATATTCCCTTTGTTATGTTTTGCACTTAATCCGTATCAAACTTGTTCCATAAATTATCATTATCGTCAAACGTTATGTTTGAAAACCCCTTACTCAAAATTAAGAGATTAAATCCACCCAATTTTCCCCCTAAACATTCTGAAATAGCCATACTTCTGATGACCTCACAGACACAGAATAAAATAACGCGCGCCTTAAATGCCTGATATGCATTTAATGATGATGTACAAAGAGACGAAATCAAACTTCCGTTGACAAGGTTTAAGCGGTACCAATAAACACAACCCGATCTCTGTAGGAGGTACCACTGGTGTACAGAAAATCAGTGGCGTAACCCCCCCCCCCCCGCTCAGAACCCTTGCCCCCTCATGCTCCACAATGAAATTGAAAAAAAAAATGCACAAAGAATGGTTCGATACATTAAATAGCCTCTTCAGCCAAATTATTGTCTTTGCCCCCCGCTTGCCACCCCTCCAAACGAGAATGTTTGGTTACGCCACTGCAGAATAAACTTACCATTGTCCATCTGAATTAATTACTGTATCATTGAATTGTTCCGTGTGAATTTGATATCCAAATGATAAACAACTCGTGCCTATAATGCCTGATAATTTTGATTATGGTAGAAATTAATCATCGTTTGGCCGTACGCCCTCAGTGGCTATTTCTGGTATGTACAAGGTCATGCCAAAATCTTCAAACTGATCTAATATGTTATTGAATGCGACAGTATTTGGTTTTCTCAAACGATAGCCTAGTATAGGCTAAAGAAACCTCAGCTACAAGATGCCGTTGGTGGCAGCATATGTCATACTCGAATAAAATTAGGTCAAAAATATCTCTTGTGATGGAAACCAAAATAATGATTTAACAGCAGACAATTTATCCAACAAGATATAAATCCAGGTTTCTAAAGTAAAATTTAACTGCTTTTATTTATTTAAATATCACTACTGTGTTTTATGGTAAACGTTAATGTATCTAGCAGCGTAAAATGTAGAAAGCTGTTTGTAATAACACGGCTACTTTAAATATAAAAGTCAAATGTATATCTCAACAATAAATCGAAATCAAAACAGTACATCAACAGAGAACATTTCTCGAATAGAGAAAAACTAAACAAAGAACTCACAGCAGAGGGCGCTACCTATGCAAATAACCAATGAAGAGAATATGTGATGAACCGATGCTACTTTAGTTGTAGGAAAACGCAATTTTTTTTCTGCAGTCCAGAATTGCCATCCTCGAAAGAAAAAAAAATCATTTTTGAGATCGATTCAAGAAAAACAAATTCCCATTGAAAATCATTACGACAGTGGCAATTTCGGACTGCAGAAAAAAAGAAAGCGTAGGAAGACGCATTTCAAGGGTTTGGGCTAAAAAATATAGGCCTATAATATTGTTTAGTATTGTTGCACAGCGCACACAGGCACATGGTAGAAAAACAGTTTGCACATTTAATTTGCAATTTAGTCGAAAAAAATGTGTATTACATATCCTGTATTGATTATTAAGTATTATGGATCTTGTCCATTAGTGTGAACTTAATTATTATTTATTTATCAACATTTCTGTTTTAATTTGAGGCAGAGGTGTAGGCCGATAGGTCCGGCGGTTACTTTTTCAACTTTTTTGATTGGGAATCAAAAACAAAAACAGTCTGCAATAGACCTTATGCATTGACGTCATCATGCCACCATCTTAGAGGTAAATCGATGATGAAACAATTGAAACGCAGAGATTTGTACGCGCGGCGCACAGGATTGGCCAATGAACGACCTCATTTTGACCTCTGGGCGAGGGCGGCCTACTCAAATGACGTCATGTGCATAAGGTCTATAGAAATGATACAATAGACCGATTGCTCGACAATGTTTACATGCGGTATCGTGACCCCCTATCGGGTATGACGTCATACAGCTGGTGAAAAAATACGTGTAAAGAGATAGGCCGTGACACAGAGTGAGTTCGAAAACAGTCGATTATACTTTCGTTGAGCGATGAGTTAGTTAATCAGCCTCTTTATTTAAAGTAGTATGGTGTGGCATTAATTTGAGTCACATCTCTGTTTCATAAAAAAAAAAGGATAAACAACGTTGTAAAAGTGAGCATTAATACCTAGCCTTGCAGAATTTCAAATAGGCAAATCACACAGTTTTGGAAAGCAATTTCTTTGGAGGATTTCAGCTTCAAAAATTTGTGTGTTGAAAAGTGTGTGGTGATCGCGGTCGTCTGGCCTAACGTTCCGTCGTGTGCGCTGTACACATCGTTTTCAAGACTTGCTGGAACTGTCCTTATTGGCTTTATTCAGCCACTTGAAGGTCTTTGGTACAAACTCTGGAATATGTTTCACAGATTTCGAGCAAAAAAAGCCTCGATCGAATTAACTAAATGCATTAATCATCGTGTACCGTACCACCCTTTCCTATGGAGGATTACGTGTGTGTTTACATTTTCAACCTAACAGGGGTCACGTGACGTAGATCGCGCAATCTGTCTATTAACAGGTGCGACTGTTATGAAATGTTTCATAAGATTCAGCTCATTGCTTAGTAATTCATAATACGTAACTTAATATTTGAATTGTATTATTCCTTTAGACTTTTGTATTGTTATTGTGTGTGTTTTCTTGAATGTCACTGTGGTAGATGCAGTATGTTTCTTGTGTGAAGTTTGGTATTGGGATGGTTGCACACATTATTAAAATGGACATTCGGGCAAACCTTGGTTTGCTAAAAAGGTGGAGCAGATAGTAGATAGTAGTATAGGTAGAATAACAAATAAACCTCTTACATTGAATATAAACACAGACGATGAACCGATGACCATGACATTGGTATAACAACTACAGTTCGCTTCTCGGATGACGTTCACCAACAACATGATAAAGGTAGGGAGGCATGAAAACGAGGCACCGTTTACGGAAGCCGAAAACAGTGTCATGAACATCAAGTACATATTTTTTGACTCTGACGTGTCTGCCGAGTGGCAGATTTACATGCCGTGTGTAAGCGTCCAGTAAAATATCAATCAAAGGTTCATATATCTAATTGTTTTGTGTTAACACTCGCCACTGTTAAGAATATTAAAATAAACATTTTCATCGATATAAAAATGTAAATGGGAAGCTTGAAAATTAAAGAAGAAATAAATAAATAAATAGCAATGCAGAGGAGTTCAATTTTCCATCTTTCGCTTCGTCATTATTAGATTATTTCGACTAGTGGTTTATTCATGTAGGTCATATAATACTTTATCTCTTGGTAATTCCTTCAATAGGTTTTCCACCTAATCCGTATCAAACTTGTTCCATAAATTACCATTATTCAATGGTGTTTGAAAAACATTACTTAAAATTCAGAGATTAAATCTACCATTTTTCCGGATAATTCTGAAAGAAAAAAACAAAAAACATATCACTGATGACCCCATAAAAAAAGCAAGCGCGCCTTAAATGCCTTATATGCATTTATTGATGATGTACAAAGAGACGAAATCAAACTTCCGTTGACAAGGTTTAAGCGGTACCAACTCTTGCCTATAATGCTTTATAATGTTTATTAGGGTAGATATTAATCATCGTTTGGCCGTACGCCCTCAGTGGATATTTCTTGTACAACGTCATGCCAAAATCTTCAAACTGATGTAATATATTATTGAATGTGACAGTATTTGGTTTTCTCCAACGACAGTCTAGTAGGCGAAAGAACTTCAGCTACAGCAGTAAAAACTATACTAATGATTTAAACAGCAGATGATGTTTTTTTTGCCCATTTTTGGTAAACAAATTTGTTTTCCCATTCCCCCCCCTGTATTTTTGGTAACTGGGGTCACCGTTGGGAGCGCTATAATCCAATAATTTATCCCATTTTGGGGAATTGTTTTTTTGTTTTTTGTTTTTACTTTTTTTTCCCGCTTAAAATCAAAATGGCTGCCGCCCAGGACCCAAGGAGCAATGATAAGGCATGGTTGACAAATCTAAATTTGTTTTTGACTTGACAAGTCAGAAATTAGCATGTTGGAAATATTCATTAACACCCCCCCACACAATTACAGGCTGAAAACGCAAAATCCAAGACGGCCGCCAAATATGGCGGCCTTTTTTAATTCCCCAAAGCAATTCAGACTATCAAGTGATTCATCATCATCGCTTTTCTAGCAATAAAATCTAAAACAAATGGAAATTATGTTCAAAAAGTCAAAAAATCACTTACATAAAAGATTGTATGACACGAGGACAAACAAATGGTTGCCATGGCAACAGCTGATCCTCAGTTTCAATTTTCTTTGCTAAAATGATCCTAGATATATTTTGGGAAAATTCAGAAAGTTTTGCAGTGATCGGACTACGCGTTAAAAACTTACGTTCAAAAGTTTGGTGGGGGGGGGGGGGGGCACATTGTGCCCCCGGGCCTATGATAAGGTTATACAAGCATTGTTGTGTACAAGTTATGTATGCACTGTACATATACATGTTGTGCGTAGCCCTATAAGGACTCATCCTCTGTGCTGTAGTATAAACGAAAGTGAAGGCATCCAGGGCTAATGTTGTGCGGTGAATATTCAAATTCAACTGTTTTTTTGCGGGTACAATTGTTTTTTATTTTGGCAAGGAGAGATGGTTCCGCGTGCACGCGCATACCACGCGTATGCGTGAACGCGCGGACAGTGTATCAATTCTGCGCTTGCGATTTCCAAGCTTTACAAGGCTAGCGCCGAATTTCTGTGCTAGCTGTGTAAGCGCAGAATGTATAGAAAGGTGAAGTACGCAGGCGCAGAAGCAAACATCCCTTGCTAACCAACCCATGAAATACGCTAACGTAAGCGCGGAGTTCCCTGCTTTCGTAAGCACCGATTCTTTGCTTGCGGTAAGCAGAGCCATGACATTGGGCCCTGGTACGCACACGAAACCAACATGATGCAAAGCATGAAGCCGAACACCAACCACAGTATTTCCATTTATGGTGCTGTTAATTTTGGTAGTATGGTTCTTGAAAATATACAAATATTGAGAGGCTCAGAGTGCATTGCAATGATATCGCAAATATTATCGCAAAGTAAAATTTGGACTGTTCCATTTCACGAGGCGAAGTCGAGTGAAATGGAGCAGTCACAATTTTACCTAGCGCTAATATTCTCCCCATTTCACGAATTAAAGCCACTCAGTATTTGTTTTATATAACTGATATAGACACTTGTCGTGTGATTGAATGAATTAACATAAATTCAAAATAGACTCCCCACACTTCTAAACATGACTCCATATACACACATACGCGCTGTTTTTCCTGTAACGAATTTATTTTGAATCAATTTTGACACGGGAAGCTTAGAAAAGCTCAATACGCGGATGTAGAACAGCGCAAATAGACCTTATGCACATGACGTCATTTGAGTAGGGCGCCCTCGTCTAGAGATCAAAATGAGGTTGTTCATTGGCCAATCCTGTGCGCCGCGCGTACAAATCTCTGCGTTTCCATTGTTTCAGCATCGATTTATACCTCTAAGATGGCGGCGTGATGACGTCAATGCATAAGGTCTAAACCCGGGGTGTGACAATATTATAACCATTACTACTGTATTATGGAGATCAGTGATTATAACCTTGTGCACAGTTTGTTTTTAGCAGTGGCGCTCTACTGCTCCAAAACATTCGAATGGGAACTACCATTCCCCATGGGGAATACAGGACCCTCTCCTGGTCACTCACAGACCCTCGGGGTGCACAAACGTGCACTATTGCCCTCATTGCCAGTCCATATGTGTATAATATTGATAATAAAATACAAATAAAATAAATTGAAAAAATCAAACCAGTCGTGGGATAGTTAAATACCGAATGCAACACCGAAGATATAATTCGTGCTACCTGTATGCTAAAATTTAACCTACCCTAGTTCCAAATTTATACAGACAGCAAGCTAGATGCTGATACACAGTTAGTTAGATCAACAGCAAGAATGAATAATAACAAGGAGGACTGTATGAAAACAGCGCTCCATCTCAAGCGTTGTTTATTATTAATAATACAGGCGCTGGTGAGACACGATTGATGACAAGGGAGTGCTTAGCCATATTAACATATATTTAGTAAGAAATATTGCATCCAAATATTATGGGTAGGCAACCATGTACGGTGTCTTATGCAAGAGAAACACAATGGTCCAGCAGCTAGGCAGATGTAGACAAACGGAAGTCTTTCTCAAAATAGAAGCTAGCCTTGGTGTAAAGCAAACAGAGATCAATAAATGAAAGTCATAAATAAATGATAACTAAAAGGAAGACAATTTTGAACCTGACTAAAACGTTTCAAAATTCAGATTAATGTCTCATATACAGCAAAATGATTTGTCAAATTCAAACTTGCGCAAGTCAAATTTGCGCGCTACCATATTCCTCCACGGAGCTACTAATTCAAACTAGTTTGTTATCCTTTTTCGCATTAGGTAGGACTGTGGTTTTAACTGCAAATGTTGAGGCTAAATAGGCACCAATCAGCCTCACACTACGAGAGGATGCCTCTTGCATAATAAATCGAAAGCTAAATGTTTATGAATGGGATGGGGGTACACCCTGCACATATCGAACAACATTTGCAAAAGAAATATCTATACTAATAATAAACAAAAAATCCTGTAAATAGTTCGTGAGATTCCTAGAACACAATGAAGACCCAATGGGATGGGAGTACACCATGTCACATAGGGAGCGCCACCTATTAGCTCTCAGCCTACCCATCAATTCAATAAGTACAAAGAGTAAGCCCATGTAAAATGTGAAGATATCATAATACCGAGTACTCAACTCGTGACTGCCTAGCTTTTAGTGACAAGTTCTTTAAAGTGTTATTGTGTTTTTTCTTCGTCAGAGATGAGCTCTATGTCAGAGCCGCGAGTGTTGCCAACAGTGGTGGGTCAGCCATTGTTCTATTTTCTCGGTACAGTTATTATAATAAAATGCTCCTATGTATTTAAGGAGACGTCGGGTAGCTAAAGTGGTTAGGTTGTGTAATGGTGATGAACTGACGCTTTTACCTCACTGCATAGGCCAATATAAATTAATCATGTATATTATATATTATTAATCATGTGTAAAAGAAAAGAGCACTTCTTTCACCTTCAACAGACAGCTCAACTTGATAGATGTGGAGGTTGAAATCACACGACCCGGGTTCGAATCCCGCTATAGTAAATGAAGGTAATATCATACATAATGAATACATACTGATATACGTGAGTAGCGGATAGCCCAACTGAGTAGTTGATGTAGCGCGAACAAAGAGACCCTGGTTCGAATTTCACCAAGTAAAAAAAAAACTTTTTTAATAAAAAGTATTTTTGACAGTATAAATAGAGAAAAAAAAGAGGGTGGTGGTGGGTGGTGGAGGTCGTAACAATACTTTGTTGCAACCAGACTTTGCAAATGATAACTAAAGTGAAGGCAATTTTAAACCTGACTGCAACTTTTTAAAAGTCTTGTTACAGCAAGACTTTGTTGCTGCAATAAGACTTTTGAAACGTTTAAGTCAGGTTTGAAACTGCCTTCACTTTAGTTATCATTTATTTCAGACTTTTATTTATTGATCTTTGTTACTATAGTTTTGCAACAAGGCGAGCTTCTATATTGAAGAAGACCTCCACTCTCTGCATCTACCTATAGCCACTACATCTGCCTTGCCACTGTACCATTGTGTTTCTCTTGCATAAGACACCGTACATGGTTGCCTACTCACAATATTTGGATGCAATAATTGCTTTCATAGAGTCCTCCTTGTTATTATTCATTCCTGCTGTTGATCTAACTGTTTATCAGCATCTAGCTTGCTGTGTGTATGAATTTTGAACTTGGGTAGGTGTAGAGCAAGGTTAAGTCTTAGCTTACGGGTAGCATGAATTGTATCTTCGGTGTTGTCTTCGGTAATTAACCAGCCCACAACAGGATATTTTCAGTTGTTTTACTTTGTACGTTATTATTATTGTTCATTATTATTATTATTATGATTATTATTATTAATATTATTGTTATTATAATTTTTTTGGGTAATACATTGGAGATAAAAGGGTCCAAGTCTTGCCGGAAAGTCTAAGAGGCGATCGATGGTTGTGCAAGACCCCCCTTTTTCGTAGTAGAAATGAAGAAGGCACGTGTATAACATAGTGCCCAACGGATTGTTTTCTTGTGTGTCAGTCTTAGCCGGTTTGCCCTATGTTCGGTATCCGGCTCCTCGTCAATGGGTTTTGAGGTTTTAACATAGCCTATTTATGATGCCTTAAAATAAAAACAGCTTGAGCTGTGGCGAAACTTTAGAACAGAGTTGTCTGGTTATGTTAGATCTGAGTATAATAGAGAACACCGACAACTAGAGGTGGGCGCCACCCCTAATGTATACTGGTTTTGTACACAGCGCTTTATGCGAGTGTCGTTTTTGCGTTTTCAGCAACTTGCGAATACGTTTAGAAGTTAATAGTTCATTAATTTCAATACCAATGGTTCAAATACCATACGTTCTGGATGGTTTTAGATACCAGCTTTTCATGTCTTGTAACATTTAAACGATTAAGAAACGACACTTCTCTAAAAAATCATGATTTACAAAGTAGTTCAATTTCAAAACCTGGAATTGTGGCCGTAGGGACAGATTTGCCACTGGGTGAAAACGGTGAAAAGGTTTATTGCTTGACATTTAAAAGATTAAAAGAACAAAATCGCATCCCTTTAGTCTATCGCCTCCCAATGCAGCTTTACAGGTAGTATCAGGATCATGGCATGATCCATGACTATACAGCAGTATGTGGTTGTTTAACTTGTAAGCGGTGCCTTCTGAAACAAAGATATTGACCAAAAATTGGCAGACTGCCAGCATGGAGTGTTCTGTAGTTTACAGAATACGGGTTCGAATCCCAGTCTCGCCAGTGGCGACACTTGTGTCCTTAAGCAAGACGCTATACCATAATTGCTCTGTACTTCGGGTGGGACGTTAAGCCTTCGGTCCCGTGTACTAGGATGGGTGGTGCACCCAGAACCCAGGGTGGTGGTGATACTGATACTGAGGTACAAATATTGACAGTAAGGTTTTGGGTAAGTTTGGTCTCATTTTGATTCTAGTTACAGTACGGGCTAGACAAGCAACTTTGAGTTAGGTTGGTATGGATTTCAATAATGATTGGGAACATTGTAAAGTTCGGGAAGCTCTTATCTCGGTTCTTTTGTTGGCGTACCTTTACAGTTAATAAGAAAAGCAGCAGGAAGCTTGTTGGTAAATTTGGTCTAATTAAAGAATACGTTTTTGAATGTTTTGAGTTCAATATGTAAAATAAGTACATTCTATGTGTAGAGCAAACTGCTATCAATACCTGCTGGTGATGTGTGAGTTAGACTCGTTCAAGTAATGGCACAGAAATGAAAGAAGCGTATGAACCAGAGTGAAAATAACATGTAGAATTTTAAATGAGGCAGGTTTTGAGTCCAATAAAATTTCTGTGATTCTTGAAACTACGTCCTTCTAGTTATAAATAACTGGCTGTGATGTGGTAGTCAAACTCACTCAAGCAGTCTCACAGAAATGCACAGGGTTTCCAAATATTGATCAAAGAGATATTAATAAAAAATAAACCAAAGTTATGATGCGAGAAGTGTGTGCAGCAAAGTGAAAATAACATCTAGAATTCTAAAGCATCTGGTAGAGTGATGTTGCTTTACTTTGCACACATGTATCTTTGTATACAAAATACAGTGTAATTTCTGAAACGGCTAACGGTGGCAGTGGCAGCCATTTTATACTTCTACAAGGTTGCACCACTTGCTACCATAAGGCAGTTTTGATGATATTTTGCTAACTTTGGTAAATTTCGGTTATTCAGTTTGGTATAATGTTTGTAATGACACGTACAATAAATTTATACAATTTTTACTTAACGAGCTCAAGGCTGAACGTGCTATTTGTGACCCAGTATGAAATACACAATAACATAAATTATGGATGCGAGTTTGGTGGTCAAGATGAATTCCCAGAATGCATCACTGTTATTGTCAATAAGAGCAAAACAGGAGTTTTTTGTTCTATATACTTGTTATTATTGATATTAATAATATTATATACCTGTAGCCATATGGTGGCAAAATTAAATTCTTAACATGCATTGTTAAGAGGAGTTCATATCCCATTACAATATAAATATTCAGTGAAATATAAATGTTCAGTTAAATTTTAGATATAGACTAAGTATGTGTATTTCAAATCTGTGATTTTAAAGGGATCATGTACATATGGTATTTGAAATCGTACGTTTGTTTCAATTCTATCTAATTGTACATCTACCATAAAAATAACATGGTGAACAATTCATGACAAAAGATGGTAGCGTTTTTCTCATGCCCAAAAAATCTGGAGCGGTTATTTACACACCAGGGGACACAATTCGTATATAGCATTACGCAATCTCAGAAACGTTATTGCAATAACATTTTTCAGATTCCAGTCTTTGGGGTTAAACATAATTTGTTTCTCTCCAACCACAGTACTTCAAAGGGAATCGTTTCCTCAAAGTGAATCATACTACAAATAGCTGCAATGCATCTTAACACGGACAGTTTTTATGGCCATTAAATTTAAGAGTAATTAAAAAAATTATACGATCCCTTTAATGGTCAAATAATAATGGGTTTTTCTTACTGTAAATGTTATCTGAAGTCAAATTATCTCATCACAATTAATCTCATCTTTTATACATGTTTAATTATTTATATAACTAATAAATACACCCAAAATAAAGAATTTCATGCAGTTTAGTACCATGAATAAGCTGTTCAATCTCAATCTTCAATCTTGAAAAGTATTGATTAACTTGAATTTTAACTTAAACTTACATGCCTCAGACCATGCTCAGGGGTGTTTATATAACAGCATACCACAATGCGCAGCAATACAATAAAACATTACAGCAATGCAATAAAACATCGCTTTAAATTTGACCAAATTGATCGTTGTCTGGGCTCACTGGTTCCCGTTTTGGTACACAAAACGTACAGAAGAAGCTCACCAGCAATAAATGGTTTGCTGTATCTTAAAATAACTGGTTTACTTAGTCATTGATAACTGGATGCTTTCGTCATGATTTAAGTGGGGACATTTTCGGTACCCTTACTTTCTGACCCTTACTTTGACAATGATTTCCTACATGGCGCTCTGAAGAGAATAATGTGTTCTACAATGATCTCAGTTTGACGGTGAAGACTTGACATCTTCAACGTGTTTTAGAAATTGTAAGGACTGCGTTTTTAACTGCAAATGTTGAGGCTAAATAGGGACCGATCAGCCTCACATTACGAATGGGTGCCTCTTGCATAATAAATCGAAAGCTAAATATTTATAATAAAACCATTTATTTAGTTAATTAATGCAATTAATATTTATACACGAGAACTCCGATAATTTTTAAATATAACAACGAACGTGCAGTATATCCATTGTTATTTCTGTTACCTTTTGGTAAATAAATCTGTAATTATAAAGAGGATTCCGCTCCCCTTCAATTACACTGTTGCCTGATCGTGAAATGATATCTATAACAGTTTTAGTGAAATAAATAACGAAAACAACCAAGGCAAACTGATTGAAAGAGTTACAGTTCAATGTCTGCAAACATCGCTTTAAATTCGTCTCAAGCGATCGTAGACTAAGTTCCTTGGTGTCCGTTGCAGTACACGAAACGCGGCAGAAGACGCTTACCAGCTATTTCTAAAGTCCCCGGATCATGGTTTGATTTTCACTTTGTGACGCAGTAAAAATCTCTGGGCTGTTGCAGTTTGAGGGAGTATGGACGAGGTGAGGGAGTGACTGATATGAATTTACAGGTTTACGAAGCCAAAAACAGTTCGTTGTAATTAACGTAACATAACTTGTTTACTTCGTCACTGATAAAGTATGCTTGATTTAGGGAAGATCATTTTTCGGTACCCTTACTTTCTGACCGTTACTTTGACAATGATTTTCTACGTCGTACCTCTGAAGGGAGAAATGTGTTCTACAATGGTCTCTGTTAATGACGGAGAAGACTCGACAGCTCTACAAGAAAAGGCATTCTCGAACTTCAAATCGACATGCCGGAAGTTAAGTAAGTGGTTACGATTGTTATTGTTTTCAATTTTTTAATAAATTTGACCTGAAGAACATAAGAATTGTAACTGTAAAATACCGCTTTACCACTCGAGCGAAGGAGGGAAAATGTTTGACCTTTTCAAGTGCGTATCAATAATCGCCGTGTTTACTATTTTTTAAATGGAAAATTTATCCAACAAACAATAATATAATTCAGTGATAACACCCAAGTATGCCGTTTATCATTTTATTAAATTTCACGTGATAAGAAAACAAATATGCGTTTTTCCATAACATCCTCTCTGTATATATTACCAATATTACTAATGATCTACCTTTCAAAAGAGGGTGACATCTTACTTTGATTCATCCCGTACTGTAACATGCAAACAGCAAGCAACCTCTTTTGTGATGATTGTGATATTAAGTGGGAAAAAAACGCATTTCTTTTTCAAACAAAATGGGATAAATTAATGGATTATAACTCACCTAAAGGTGACTCCAGTAACTAAATTAGGTTCAAACTATATTGATCTTGTAAAAATATACAAGTTTGCCAAGTTACTAAACATGCGGATGAAAAATACAAAAGTTATGGGGAAAACACGATTTTTGCCAAAAATAGTCAAAAACGGTCAAAACGCCCTCTGGTGACGGCATCATGTAGAACACGGTAAAATGAACATGTGTGGCAAGTTTCATCAAAATCGGTCGAACACTTTGGAATATACTGAGGGGGGGACTATGTGCCCCACCTCCACCCCCACCCCGGTCCCTGTAGATAAAAAAAAAAAAGCCCGGTCCTGGTAGGGTTAAAAATCAAAATGGCCGCCGCCAAGGGCCCAGGGAGATATAATAAGGCTTAGTTGACAAATTTAAATATTGTTTGTGCCTGAAAAGTAAGAAATTAGCATGTTGAAAATATTCTTCTGTTAAAAAATTTGATATAATTTGATCCCCTAATTACAGGCTGAAAACTCAAAATCCAAGATGGCCGCCAAAAATGGCGGCGATTTTGAATTCCCAAAACCATTTCAGACTATCACGTCACTCATCACTATCACTTTTCTGGCAAAGACATAACAATAATTGGAAATTATGTTCAAAAAGGTAAAAAAAATCTAATAAACAGTGAAATCATGTGACCCAAGGTAAAACACATGGTTGCCATGGCAACAACTAACCACCGGTATCAATTATTTGATCGGAGTAGGCGTTAAAAAGTTAAGGGAAAAACGGTAGGGGCACATTGTGCCCCTGGTTTGGATAGGGCTAAACAAAGAAACTTCAATGATGACGTAAAATCTTATACATAGTGTTATGGAAACGTTAAAACATAATATGCTGTTGTACTGTACGTTTAAGTTCCATGTTTCCTTGTTTTTCAATAGTTTCCAGTGTTAACATTAGTAGAAGACTTTGAAGAAATAATAATAAAATTGATAAAAGCTGTCTGTTTTGCAGAGTCATCATTTGTCCGTGACGACGCGCCACCGTGCTATGGTCCGTTCACAACTTCTACTCTCGGGAGGTGGTATCCTCAGGCCGGGGTCTTCAACCCACCCTTAGAACGATTAGAGTTTAGTGTTCAGTCTACAGATAACGTCTATATGGACTTGGACTACGACAGTAGCAAGTGGATTAGTGTTGGTGAGTCAACATGTCCCCTACGCAAATCTCTTTCTCGCATTGAACGATAAAGAAAACTATAAAAAAAAACTTCCGTTTTATTTTAATTATTTTTAGTGGATGCGACTCTGAAAACTGCCGCGATTTCAGATAAACTGAAAACGATGCATAAAGTTGAATTTCTTTTTCAGAATTGGGCAGAACCTCTCATGTTGGAAACAGCAATGGCCAACAACTAACTGACAACCATGATATCGATATAACAACTACAGCTCGCTTCTGGGTGACGTTCACCAACAACAAGATAAAGGTAGGGAGGTATGAAGACGATGCACCGTTTATGGAAGCTGACATCACTGACAATAACATCAAGAACATATATTTCCCTAAAAAGTCTGCTGAGTGGAAGATCTACATGCCATGTGTAGTATAAGCGTCCAAAAACATATTAATCAAATGGTTCACTTATCTATAATTGTCGTGTATTGTTGTGGTGTATACGTTCGTCACTGTTAAGAATATTAAAATAACATCATTTTCATAGCGTTATAAAAGTACAAATTGGAAGTAGGAAATTTAAAGGGGAAAAAGATGCAAAGGAGTTCGCTTCGTTATTTATTAGTAAATTATTTCGATTGGTGTTTTGTTTATGTAGGTCAAACAATACTTTATCTTGTGATATTGCGTTTGTTGTGTTTTGCACTTAATCCGTATCAAACTTGTTCCATAAATTATCATTATCTTCAAACGTTGTGTTTGAAAACCTCTTACTCAAAATTCAGAGATTAAATCCACCCAATTTTTCCCTAAAAATTCTGAAATAGCCATACCACTGATGACCTCACAGACACAGAATAAAATAACGCGCGCCTTAAATGCCTAATATGCATTTAATGATGATGTACAAAGAGACGAAATCAAACTTCCGTTGACAAGGTTTAAGCTGTACCAATAAACACAACCCGATCTCTGTAGGAGGTACCACTGGTGTACAGAAAACCAGTGGCGTAACACCCCCCCCCCCGCTCAGAACCCTTGCCCCCTCATGCTCCACAATGAAATTGAAAAAAAAATCACACAAAATGGTTCGATCCACTAAATAGCCCCTTCCACTCAAATGAATGTCTTTGCCCCCCGCTTGCCCCCCAAATGAGACTGTTTGGTTACGCCACTACTGAATAAACTTACCATTTTCCATCTGAATGAAAAACTGTTTCACTGAATGGTTCCGTGTGAGTTTTATATCCAAACGATAAACAACTCGTACCTATAATGCCTTATAATGTTTATTAGGGTAGAAATTAATCATCATTTGGCCATACGCCCTCAGTGGATATTTCTTGTACAACGTCATGCCAAAATCTTCAAACTAATCTAATATATTCTTGAATGTGACATTATTTGGTTTTCTCTAACGATAGCCTGGTAGGCAAAAGAAACCTCGGCTACAAGATGCCGTTGGTGGCAGCATATGTCATACTCGAAGAAAATCAGGTCATAAATATCTCATGTGATGGAAACCAAAATATAATTTAAACAGCAGATGATTTATCCTTCAAGATATCAATCAAGTTTATCTAATATAAATTTAACCGCTTGTATTTATTTAGATATTACTATTGTGTTTTATGGTAAACGTTAATGTAGCTATAAGCAGCGTAAAGTGTAGAAAGCTGTTTGTAAAAACACGGCTACTTTAAAATGTAAAAGTCAAATTTATATCTCAACAATAAATCAAAATCAAAACAGTACATCAACAGAGAACATTGCGCTCATAGAGAAAAACTAAATAGAGAACCCACAGCAGAGGGCGCTACATATGTAAACAACCAATGAACAGAATATATGAAGAACCGATGATACTTTATTTGTATGGAGACGCGTTTAAATTTTGTTTGGGCTAAAATACGTATATACAATTTAGTATTATTGCATAATCGCACACAGTTTCATGGTAGAAAATAAAATTGTATTAGTAAGTTTGCACTATAAATTTGCATTGGTTAATTTAGTCTGAAAGTCAAGCACGAAAAAATATGTATTACATATCCTGTATTGATTATTAAATAATAATACGCACTATCAAGGTTTGGGTAAAAGTTACCTAAACGCACACAGTCGCACCCGGAACACCGGTAGCAAGTGACATTTAAACTGTATTGGTTATGTTGCACAATAAATTGCATTGTCGAAAGTCAAACAAACACAATGCCACAAACAACAAATTGATTATCAAGTCTATTTATTACGACTGATTGTGTTGAAAGTGTTTAATTGTTTACATGCCTTAGTACTTTTGATTGATTGATTGATTTTTTTTATTTATTGTTATTATTATTATTATTATTTCGATGTTAAATCAAATAGACAAAAGCATCAGATACACTTATACAATACAACTTTCTAGCACTTTTGTCTCTAAAATAACTCAGAACTCTGGACGATTATAACAAACAGGTACTCATTTTACAAAACCAACTTTCAGTTTATAAATCAACAATAATGTTACTCCGATAGTTTCTTCATACTTCGGTGCTAGGACTTAATATGTGAAGTAATACATGTGAATGAAATACAATTTGATATCAGTTAAAGTTGTCTTGTCTGTTACGCCAAGATAGAGACAACTTTCCCCCGTGTGGAACTACGTCATACCATTGTGATCCATTGTGAGAATGTCTTGCTTTTGTATACCAACTTTACGTAAAAGTCTTACATTTCAAGATATATTTTTATATACGGAAAAATGACGTAGGTTGCTAATTTGAATGCCTTACTCGTCCCATTTTTAATTTGAAACCACGGAGGAAGGACCTGTATTTGTTTGAAAATTCTAAATGAAAAGAAGGCTCTGATCGTTTGTAATGATCTGCGGTCTGCAGCTCCAATCAAGCTAACGATGACGAAGGATCGTTTTACTCATCGGGACCACAAAGCCACATGGAATGGTTACCAAGGAACTTTCTGCATATACGGCCACCATTCCCCGCTTACGTGGCTCTAATTATAGGCCAAGATTCTGCAATAGCTCCAAAAAGAAAAGCGAATTTCTCGCTGATCGAATAATGTATACGATTAAACCAACGTTAAGCGTGTTTTCTCTTCTCTCTCTCTCTCTCTCTCTCCCTCTCTCTCTCTCTCTCTCTCTCTCTCTCTCTCTCTCTCTCTCTCTCTCTCTCTCTCTCTCTCTCTCTCTCTCTCTCTCTCTCTCTCTCTCTCTCTCTCTCTCTCTCTCTCTCTCTCTCTCTCTCTCTCTCTCTCTCTCCTCTCTCTCTCTCTCTCTCTCTCTCTCTCTCTCTCTCTCTCCTCTCTCTCTCTCTCTCTCTCTCTCTCTCTTTCTCTCTCTCTCTCTCTCTCTCTCTCTCTCTCTCTCTCTCTCTCTCCTTACGATATTAAGCAGAACAACCCAATAGGGTTTTTTCATCACGGAATTTTTAATCTTTGTGGGAGGTGTTTGGGTGTTTCTGTTTGCGATCGTCAGATATTTCTGCATTTACATGTATTTTTCGTTACCATTTGAGGGAAAATGGTCTTTTACATAAATTCTAATTGAATCAACATAAAAAAGTATAAATACTACTCTGTGAAATTTTTATGAGAATTAAATTTAGATTTTGACATGTCCGTATTTTCATATGCAATAGCTAGTCAGAGACTATGGCATATGATAGGGGTACATTCACTCGCTTGGTGTTAACTTCACTTGCGATTTTTATTTTTTCAGTAAAGGTTTCGTCATGGTTTTCTTAAAGTTGGTTGCTCATAATCTTTTTTCTGGGTTATGGGAATAAAAGAGTGGTGACCGAGGTTATAAACGGCCGTTTAAAACCGGCAGGGTCATGGCCGTGTGATAAAGGACCGAGTCGAAGGCGAGACAGAGTCACTACTTTTTATTCTCATTCATAAACGCAGATTTCGTTAAAAAGCGTAATAATGTAGAACAAACCGTGAAACTTGTCTGTTTTTTCAAATTATTTTTCAATTCCTTCTACACGTCCTTGGGCCCCATTTCGCGGGGAGTCAAATTGCAGGCGACGCTCAACGGTTGCGCGTACGTGCGCGCACGTGCGCGCACTACTAGAGTTTACATTGATTACCCGATGGTCGTTACTATTGGAACCCGTCCATTGTAGTAGTATTGTTGTTGTTATCCAATAAATCAAGAGCACAAAGGAATATTTAAATTAACACGTTTGTGATAAATTATGCTTTTGAAAACAAGTCTATAGACTACTAAACTCATCTTGAAATAAAAAGAAGAGAAAAAGCAACAACGACAACACAATAACCACAGCGTCTGCAGTGAACTACGTGGCGAGCAGCGGTGCGAAGCCAGTGTGATACAGTGTAGACACCCCTAAACACTGCCCAAAAGTTGATCTATTTTGGAAAAACTATCGTCCTACCCCGAAGTTGTTTGTTTTTTACTGGAAAGAACATACAGTGTTCTTTAATGTTTAATAAAAATGAACAAAATCTGTTTGTTCTCACCACTCGGTATTTGTAGTTTCAAAATTAAAGTGCCAAAAGAATGGAATCGCCCAACGACTGGTTTGTATACGCTGTTTTGTATACATGTACAGCGTGTTTTGAATAGAGCTATATATATATTGACTACAGCGCTAACTCTACATTGTATATGCACAACCATTTTGAAGTTGCGCTGCACGCAGACATGTTTAGTCATTGTGCGTCATAGAAGAAAGATTTTAATTTCCAAAGAGCATTTGCACACGAGTATTCTGCATGTCTTGTTCCATGGTTTTGACAGCAACATACCGTAAGTGTGTGTTACAATCTATACACAGCACGACGGTTGTGCACGCCATAGACCGATTGCGCGACCAATGTTTACATGTCATCACGTGACCAATTGTGGGTACTACGTCATTAGAGCTAATGGCAAACTACGTGCAAGAGTACATGTCGTGACCACCGACAGAGTCACAACAAAAGTCGGCTTTTGGTAATAATAACACAGTTGCTAAGCCATTTTATTAAAGTTGTATGTTGTGACATTGATATTAATCACATTACTGTTTCATAAACTATCAGTATTCTACTACAAAAGAGGTTTATGTTGAGTTATGCACTACCGGCGTAGTAACCCGCCTGTTATTTTGTTTGTAATGTAGGCCTAAATCACTGTAAAAAGGGTTAAAGATCGTTGGAAAAGTGAGCATTTATACCTAGCCTTGCGAAATTTCAAACAGGCAAAGGAATCACAAAGTTTTTGAAATCCATTTCTTTGGATGATTAAGCTTTAAAACTTTAAAATTCTTGAGTTGAAAAGTGTGTGATCGCGGTCGTCTGGCCTAAACGTTCCGTCGTGCACTACTAGTACACATCTTGCACATTAATTTATATGTTACTTGTACTATTTCCAAGACTTGCTGGAACTGACCAATACTGGATTTATCCAGCCACTCGAAGGTCTCTGGTACAAACTCTGGAATAATTTTCACAGATTTCGAGAAAGAAAAGCCTCGATCAAGTAAACAAATGCAACAATCATCATGTACTGTAACGCACTTTCCTATGGAGGACGTCGTGTTTGTTGACATATGATACCCACTACAGGTCACGTGACGTGGGTCACGCAATCGGTCTTATGAGTAAAACGTTTAAAGACAGTGAAACCCGAGGAAAATGTCGAAAAAACTCGCAGCTAGAACGGGCTATCTGATGCCATCTCCAGTTCAAAAAATACTAATACTATATAATAAAAAAAAGAAACAAAACAAAAAACAACAACAAAAAAACAAAAAGGGCTCGCAGGTTTGTTATATATTTTTTTACTTTAGGAAAGGTATACCCCCCCGAAAAAAACTTAGAAACTGCAAAACAAATATTTTTCTCCTTGAGTGAATTCTGCCATTACCCATTTGAGATTTAAGAATATAGCTGTAAACGCCAATACTTAGACCTGAGATTTTCAGGTATGGATGTATACGAGAATTTGAAACACGAACGTACATATTCAATGAAAGGACCTTCGAGTGAATTTGGTTGCTACGGTTACTGGTTTACGTCAGTTATTTGGATCAACGCCAGTTTGACGTCTACTTTATTATTAACTACAATTATTCAAAAATTACATGTATATATTTCTTGTCGGAGGAACACACAATCTATTGAACTGACACTATATGCCGAAAGTCTGAAGATGCCATCTGAAGAGTTTTAGTGATATTCCTATCAATAAAAACAACAAATGAAGGTAAACTGGTTGAACGAGTTACAGGTCAATAAAACGTAACTGCGAGTATCGCTTTAAATTCGACCAAATTGATCGTTGTCTGGGCTCACTGGTTCCCGTTTTGGTACACGAAACGTACAGAAGAAGCTCACCAGCTATATGGATGGTTTGCTGTATCTTAAAATAACTGGTTTACTATGTCATTGATAACTGGATGCTTTCGTCATGTACGATTTAAGTGGGGACATTTTCGGTACCCTTACTTTCAAGCAATCGTAGACTGAGTTCCTTGGTGTCCCTTGCTGTACACGAAACGCGGCAGAAGACGCTTACCAGCTATTTCTAAAGTCCCCGGATCATGGTTTGATTTTCACTTTGTGACGCAGTAAAATTCTCTTTGCTGTCGCAGTTTGAGGGAGTATGGACGAGGTGAGGGAGTGACTGATATGAATCTCCAGGTTACGAAGCCAACAACAGTTGTAATTAACTTAACATAGCTTGTTTACTCTGTCACTGCTAAAGTATGCTTGATTTAGGGAAGATCATTTTTCGGTACCCTTACTTTCTGACCGTTACTTTGACAATGATTTTTTACGTCGTGCCTCTGAAGGGAGAAATGTGTTCTACAATGGTCTCTGTTAATGACGGAGAAGACTTGACAGCTCTACAAGAAAAGGCATTCGCAAACTTCAAATCGACATGCCGGAAGTTAAGTAAGTGGTTACGATTGTTATTGTTTTCAATTCTATATTGATAAATTTGACCGCAAGAGCAAGTGTAAATTACTGATTTACCACTCGGTGAAGGAGGGAAATTGTTTGACCTTTTTCAAGTGCGTATCAATAATCGCCGTGTTTACTTTGACACTAATCTACGGAACACAACTAATAAGTAAAGTAATTAGTATTCTAAATAGAAAATTAATCTAACAAACAATAATTTAATTTAGTGATGACTTATCGCACTAAGGTAAACCATTTTATCATTGAATTTCACTTGATAAGAAAAAAAATGCGTTTTCCCTTAACATCATCTCTGTTTATTACAGCCGGGAATTTGAAGTACTTTTATGTTTACTAATTATTAAGGATCTACCATTCAAAAAAGGGTGACATCTTCTTGTACTGTACTGTCTTCCTGTACTGTCACATGCAAACAGCAAGCAACCTCTTTTGTGACGGTTGTGGTATTAAAGAGATTTGCAGAGAAGACAAATCTAAGCTGTCATCACGATGCACTTATCGTGAAATGAAAAGAAACAACTTCAAGTAGTTGACTTTGTAAAGTCAACAGAAAAGAAAACAGAAAACAGAAATACAGAAAAGCTGAAATTGTCCATGTTTTTAGTCCAACGTTGACGCAGATAATTCATCTTGGAAACGCAATGTGGTTTTGAAAGAAATTAAACAAAGAAACTTCAATGATGACATCAATTCTTATACTTGGGTGTTAAGCAAAAGTTTAAACATGTATTCCCATAACGAGCTGTTGTATTGGCGTATTAAGTTCTGTATTTCCGTGTTTTTGTTCAATAGATTCTCGTGTTTACAGTATTAGAAGACTGTGAGGAAATAATAATAAAATTGATAAAAGCTGTCCGTTTTGCAGAGTCATCATCTGTCCGTGATGACGCGCCACCGTGCTATGGTCCGTTCACAACTTCGTGGTCTACTTCCGGGAAGCGGTATCCTAAGGCCGGGGTCTTCAACCCACCCTTAGAGCGATTAGAGTTCAGTGTTCGGTCTACAAACAGCGTCTTTTTGGACTTTTACGACGACGGTAGCAAGTGGATCATTGTTGGTGAGTCAACATGTCCCCTAGGCAAATCTCTTTCTCGCATTGAACGATAAAAAAACCCTATTAAATTATTTTTAGTGGATGTGACTCTGAAAACTGCCGCGATTTCAGATAAACTGGAGACGATGCATGAAGTTTGATTTCTTTTTCAGAATTGGGCAGAACCTCTCAAATTGCAAACAAGAGTTTCGAACAACTAAGCAGCATCCATAACATCGATATAACAACTAAAGTTCGCTTCTGGGTGACGTTCACCAACAACAAGATAAAGGTAGGGAGGTATGAAGACGAGGCACCGTTCGTGGAAGCTGACATCCCTAACAAAGACATCAAGTACATACTATTTTTCTCTTACGGTCAGTCTACTGAATGGCAGATCTACATGCCATGTGTAAGCGTCCAATAACATATTAATCAAATGGTTCATATATCTAATAAACATAATATAATCCTCGTGTCACTGTTAAGATTATTCAAAAAACATCATTTTCATATCGATATTAAAGTACAAATTGGAAGTTGGAAAATTAAAGGAGAAAAAATATGATGAATTTAGAGCAAACTATAATATGCAAAGGAGTTCAATGTCCCATCGTTCGCTTCGTTATTAGTAAATTATTTCGATTGGTGGTTTATTTATGTAGGTCAAACAATACTTTATCTCTTGGTATTCGTTATGTTTTACACTTAATCCGTAACAAACTTGTTCCATAAGTTATCATTATCTTCAAGCGTTATGTTTATTGAAAACCTCTTACTCAAAATTCAGAGATTAAATCTAACCATTTTTCCAAAACATTCCGGAATAGCCATACCACCGATGACCTCACAGAATAAAATAACGCACGCCTTAAATGCCCAATATGCATGATGTACAAAGAGACGAAATCAAACTTCCGTTGACAAGGTTTAAAAGATACCAATAAACACAACCCCTGGTCGCTGTAGGAGGTACCACTGGTGTACAGAAAACCAGTGGCGTAACCCCCCCCCCCGCTCAGAACCCTTACCCCTCATGCTCCACAATGAAATTGAAAAATGCACAAAGAATGGTTCGATAGATTAAACAGCCCCTTCCAGCCAAATTATTGTTTTTGCCCCCGCTTGCCCCGCCCCCATGAGAATGAAGCCCACTGCATACAAAAGTGACCATTTTCCATCTGAATTAAGAACTGTTTCATTGAACTGTTCCGTGTGATATGATAAACAACTCATGCCTATAATTTCTGATAGTTTTCATTATGGTAGAAACTAATCATCGTTTGGCCGTACGTCCTCAGTGGCTATTTCTGGTATGTACAAGGTCATGCAAAAATATTCAAACTGATCTAATGTGTTATTGAATGCGACAGTATTTGGTTTTCTCCTACGATAGCCTAGTAGGCTAAAGAAACCTCAGCTACAAGATGCCGTTGGTGGCAGCATATGTCATACTCGAATAAAATCAGGTCAAAAATATCTCTTGTGATGGAAACCAAAATAATAATTAAACAGCAGACAATTTATCCAACAAGATATCAATCAAGGTTATCTAAAGTAAATTTAACTGCTTTAATTTATTTAAATATCACTACTGTGTTTTATGGTAAACGTTAATGTATCTAGCAGCGTAAAGTGTAGAAAGCTGTTTGTAATAACACGGCTACTTTAAATATAAAAGTCAAATGTATATCTCAACAATAAATCAAAATCAAAACAGTACATCAACCGAGAACATTGCGCTCATAGAGAAAAACTAAAAAGAGAACTCACAGCAGAGGGCGCTACCTATGCAAACAAACAATGAAGAAAATAATGTGATGAACCGATGCTACTTTAATTGTACGAAGACGCAATTTTTGTTTCTGCAGTCCAGAATTGCCATCCTCGAAAAAATATATAATTTTTTTTTAAGGATTCCCTCTTGGGAATTGATTCAAAGAAAACAAATTTTCCCATTGAAAATCATTACGACAGTGGACATTTCGGACTGCAGAAAAAAATAAAGCGTAGGAAGACGCATTTCAAGGGTTTGGGCTAAAAATATATATAATTTAGTATTATTGCACAGCCGCACACAGACACACGGTAGAAAAAAAAGTTGTATTAGTAAGTTTGCACAATAAATTTGCATTCGTTAATTAAGTCTGAAAGTCAAAAAAAAAATGTGTATTACATATCCTTTATTGATTATTAAGTATTATGGATCTTGTCCATCAGTGTGAACTTTATTATTATTTATTTATCAATATTTCTGTTTTAATTTGAGGCTGCGGTGTATATCAATAGGTCCGGCGGTTACTTTTTCAACTTTTTTGATCGGGAATCAAAATCAAAAACAGTCTGGAATGGAAATGATAAACTTAAGAACAATTGCGTCTTTCAGGTCGACAGGTTCGGCGGTTACTTTTTCAACTCTTTGATTGGGAATCAAAACCAAAAAAAAACAAACCAAACAGTCTGGAATGGAAATTATACAATTAATTAAGAATTAAAATTAATTATTAAGAATTAAATGTTTTATAAGATTCAGCTCATTGCTAAGTGATTCATAATACGTAACTTAATATTTGAATCGTATTATTCCTTTAGACTTTTTGTATTGCTATTGCGTGTGTTTTTTTGAATGTCACTATGGTAGATGCAGTATGCTTCTTTTGTGAAGTGGTATAGCGATTGTTGCACACATTGTAAAATACATTTTTGGACATTTGGGCAAACCTTGGCTTGCTAACAAAATGTGAAATTAATTATTGTTTATTTATCAATATTTCGGTTTTAATGTGAGGCAGCTAGTGTTGATACACAGATAGATCTCAACAAGAGGAATTAATCATAACAAGGAGGACTCTTTGAAAGCAGCTCTCCATCTCAAGCGTTAATAGTTATGAACTGCAAATAAATTAGAATTGGAATGTTTCCAAACTAAAATGGTGAAATTCTAACTATTCTCTTGATATCTGATTTCCATATATCCAGGGGAAGAATGTGTTAGAGAATGGGAACATTTGGGGGGCCTCCCTCTGCCACATATCGGGCATGGTTCTGTTTGTACTTATTGAATTGATGGTCGGGCTGAACTAATAGGTGTTTTGTTGCTCGATATGTGACATGGTGTACCCCCATCCCATTTGGGTCTTCATTGTGTTCTAGGAATCTCACGAACTATTTACAGGATTTTTTTGTTTATTATTTTTATAGATATTTCTTTTGCATTTGTTGCTCGATATGTGGCAGGGTGTACCCCCATCCCATTTGGGTCTTCATTGTGCTCTAGAAGTTTCAGGAAGTATTTAGAGTATTTTCCGGGGAAGATTTGTGTTTATACAAGAGGTGAAGGGTGTACTATAGTATTGGACCCGTTTTTGTCTATATTTTCTTTTTCTTTTTTGGCGGGGGAGGGGGCTGTGCCACCTATCGGGCATGGTATAAGTTAGTGATCGAACTACTTGCGCATATTCTTGGTTTGGGATATCTTCAAAAATCAATAATAAATCATTCATAGGAGGGTAAGATCTCAAACGTCGTGAGTAGTCTCTACTAGGGTAGGGCTACAAAGCCTTATTCCTGAACTCCCTTCCCAACTGGAATAAAGGGGGAACAAATTTGATTTGAAAATCCAGATAGCACCTACCCTGACGACACTAATTAGTATGCCCTAAGGAAGTTTTGTGCCAGGATACTGGTCTTTGGTAGCATTATTATTAATTAAGCTCACATCGATGATCTTCCAGACGGTAGTTCACTGATTTGCATTCTTGGTCAGAGTGACAGTGACTCACACAGAGCACAGCTGAAATGAACTTCTTCACCAAGAAATTGGCATTCTCGAGAGTCCGTCGGTTAGCTGCGAAAAATGTACGGTCGAGATTGGCTTGGGAACCCTCTTGTGAAACCAGTCCAAGAAGTATAGTAAGACAGATTTTAAATTTCAATCTTTTAATCTGGGCGAGGACGGTCGTTATTTTCTCCATTCTTGGGAGGTGAGGATTTTAGCATTTGTTGGTCTTGAGGCTTTCACAAACCGAAGTGAATTGTCTGTCGTCACTGCCAGAGTGCTGCTGTTGCGACTAAACACGAACACGACTGCTGTGGTAATAATACCCCCTTGAACACGGTTCGACCAATCACAGAACGAGATGTGACCTACGTCACAGTTGGTCACACGGGGCATTTATTTTCTTGTATCTTTGTGTGATAAATGCCTGTGAGTCAAGTCTACTTTCGCTGTGGCCTTATTGCTTTCGCCTTGACGCTTTTGCTTTTGCCGTAGCGCTTTTGCTTTTCGCTTTTGCACTCGGTGTCCGTGTACATTGTATTGCGTGTACAATAAACAGATGAGCCTCAAACGTTTGAGATCATTTAACTTTAACTAAGTCAATAAATATAATATGGAGGAAAATTATGAAAAAATACTCATTATAACGCTTGACTCTTCCCAAATAAATTCTGATGATTATTTTGAAGTTCTGTTTATGATAAGATACTTTGAAAACGGGTTATAATGAGGGTGATATTAATATGGCCTAAGTTGCTGCACTCTCTTAGTGTGTGTGTTGACTGTACGTTGTATTGTGTGCACAATTTTACGAAAAAAACCCACTAAAATTAGCTGTTGCAAACTGCTTACCAACCACAAGGATCTGTTGTATAAATGCAAAAACATTTTAATGGCCTCACGTTTCGACCCTAGCAGAGTCTTTTAGCCTTTGATAAAGACTCTGGTAGGGTCGAAACGTGAGGCCATTATCATTTGTTTTACAATTATTTACAAAATGTTTGAGATGATTTGCGATAACTTGTCGATAACTGTCGAGAGGAAAACTAGGAAAAACTTGTCAAGCTAATCTCTTCACAAATAAATTATAAGGATTTGAAGGAGATTTTTTTTAGATACCATGATGACGGGTTCTGTTTGGGTATAACAATGGCCTAAGATGAACACACAGTGTGTGCGTGTTGACTAGGCCGATATGCGTTGTAGTGTGCGTCCAATAAACCAATGAATGAACCCCAGACGTTTGAGATGACTTTAACTTGAAGTTAATCGGTAATTATGGACCAGAAAAGTAGGAGAAAATATTTCTTTTCAAGCTAGACTCTTCAAAATAGATGTGGAAAATTTGAAGAATTTCCGCTCATAACTGGATACGGGATCTGTGGGGGTGTTATAATGCAATGGCATAACTTTTTTGCAGTCATATAGTGAGCTCAAAACGTTTGAGATGACTTTAACTTTAAATCGCCATTTATTTATTTTTCAATTAAATATTTTATCTGTTGTGTCCAACTTGATAGAATTCCCGTCCAATTTTGAAATTAAATAGCCGGAGTACGAGTTGACCAAAATCAGCACGAGCTGGTTGGTTGGAGTACGAGTTGGTTCATACGAGTTGACCGTTTGCGTATACACTAGTTGCAACAACCCTCCATCCAACAGACGATCACAAAATATTCTTTTCCAAGCGAGTCTTTTAAGAGAATTAACGAATTTCCATTATGTTTAGATTTGAAGACGGATTCTATAAGGGTAATAAATCGGCCGACGTTTTTGCACTGTCTTTTGTATGTACAGTGTACATATTGACTAAATTATAAAGAAAACAATCTAGACCCTTCAACAAAAGATTCTGAAGAGTTGAGGAATTTCATTAAAGAGGATGGGCCATGGTGATTGATGTTGACGTTATTGTTTAGTTTTCTGCTTTCTATGATTATTGCATTGGACAAACTTCTCTTTTGTGACATTAAATTGACAAAAGAAGTGATATTTGCAGGGAGCTTTTACTCCTGTAACTAGCCCGCCGCCTAATTTTTTTCAAAATCTCGGAAATGAGGGCAGCAAACAAATCATGAGGTCACTGGAAGTACTGAATCCCTGGATGGTCTGCACTGAGCAATGCTACAATAATGAGTAACAGCTATTACAAACAGCCGTTTGATAGAGGAGTACTTCCTGCGACGTCACTATTTTTTAGAATTTCTGGATACAACTTTCAGGCACCGACTGCTGTTGTTCTGATTTTGGCTCGAGGCGGGGGGGTTAAAAGAGGCTCGGAAACTGCCTTTGTAAACGAATAAGAATGCATTCTATAATTCTGTGACCGTTTTTGCATGGTAGATAATTATAGGTGTATTTTAGAGAGACTTCTAGCGTGGCCCATCCTCTTTATGTAAATATCTGTTGAAGACCGGTTCATCAAACAGTGCCCAGAATAGCCACATTAGCTTACCCGCTTATTGTGTTTTTTCTTCAAAAGATGCAAGAAAGGCATAAAACATGATAAAACTACATTCAAGGATTTGGGGTTTTGCAGTAAAAAACTTTTACTTCGTATACTTTTTGGCGTTTAGTAATGAGCCCCAAGTATTCAGCATCCACTGTCGGAGAGTGTCCTATATTCCTCTTTTTTAGTATCTTAGGTCATAAACCAAAGATTATAGAGCACTGCTCTACAACCTTTGGTCAAAGCTAAAGCAGCTGTGCTGCGTATCGATCCGCCTCTACTCACTCACCTCTGGAAGGAAGTACTGACACTAAGAAACACTAATATTGGCCCCCGAAAGAGATTGCTTTGAGCTCCGTGTGTTACTAAAAAAATGCGCCTTTCACAAAAAATTATAGCATAAATTAAATTAATCAAAACAGATTAGCCATCAAACAGTGCACAGAATAGCCACATTAGCCCGCTTATTGCTTTTTTCCAAAGATGAAAGAAAGGCATAAAACATGATAAAACTAGTTGGTACTGTAAATTATTCATGTTGCAATTGAGCCTACAAGTTGCACAGCAAGATTTTCACCGAAAGAATTTATTTTTTGAGTGTTTTCTTTGAACGAATGCCGTTGTTAAAAGACAATCAAACAAAAACATTTGCATATGCCACGCACAGTTGTTTGTACACTGATGGACGTGAGATCATTCGGGATCCCGACAATAATTAATTTTTAGTTTTTAATTTTATGAGAGGTTTCACGTGGCGAATTCCCTGTGACATCCTACATTACACACAGCGCCCTCAAAGTTGTCAAATTTAATCGATTCATTTTCAATCGCTGGTGTCCTTCAAAGGTGTAGGTCGAAACAGCGGGAACCATGACAAATCTAAATAATTGATCTCCACTGATAATTCTAGTCTAGTCGGGCACCCATTGATTGTTTATTCTTCCTTTTGGCGACGTGGCTGCCTGCCTCACCTCTCATCAGCTGTGCGTACGGACGGCAACTCATTCGCTGCGGTAGTTAGCACTACTCTGTTTTCGTCATGCCCATTTCTTCACCCGTCACATAGTTCCAAATGTTATTTTTATCTTTTATAAATCACCGCGGTTTAAGTATCGGCAAAGCCGTCGACCCTTGAACCGTGTAAACAGGGAGATTTCCGGGCCATTAATTTGGCCGGAGAGTTGCTGGTAACCATCATATTCACGTACACGACCAAAAAAGAACTCATCAGAGAAACAATGTCAAACGTTGGCTGGATCTCGAAGTCGACAGACACTGTCCGGTCTTCTTCGAATCATTCACCGTCTGTCAAGGGTAGTCGGAGCTTTACCTGCCCGTGCATCGGTGTACTGCTGCGGCTCAAACCACGGTTTTACTTTGGTTTAGTAATGTTTTCCACAATAGTTCTTGTATTTCTGCTCCTTCCCAGTGCAAAGCATACTAGTGGAACAAGTATTGTCACAGGGGATGGCGTAGACAAAATGTTTTCAATAGTGTCAAGTGCCGCGTACAATAGAACTTATCCAATAACCAATCCAGTTCGAACATTAGATGGCAAACGATTCCGTATCGGCCTAATTTCTGATTTGGATCAGAGTTCGAAATCAACATCAAAAGAGAATACATGGCTTGGCTATTTCTTGAAAGGATACCTGACGATTAACAATTACTACGATCAAGTTAGTATTACACTGGATGATGAACCTACAGTGCTCAAGTCACAACTGTCGCAGGGAGGTAGGGGGATGGAGTTGTCCGAGTTGGTGACATTCAACGGGAAGTTATATTCAGTGGATGATCGCACAGGTGTCGTCTACGAACTAATTGGTGATACCGTGGTTCCTTGGTTAATTCTCTCCGATGGAAATGGAAAAATTACAAAGGGTGAGGATCGATGGCTAAACAAAACAAGCAAAAGGAATAGTTTTGACAAATTTTGAATCTGATTATCTGACCGTCAGTTTATCATTCATATTAATTGCCCCCAAAAAGTATAGTATTCTTATTTACCCAATATTGATATTTTTTGATATTTATTTATTTTATTACTCGGGTATTCATAAAAAAGTACAAACACAATCAAAATAGCAGTTTAGCAGAGTAACCGTACAACAGGAAGGGGAAAGTGAACTAGCCAGAGCCCGATGGATGACCTAAAAGAAACAAAGTTTCTGTCTAGAGGCTGTGTGCCCCAGCTTCTTAGAAGAACTGCAAATATTGAAAAATGTGTCTTTGTATAATATCAAAATATGAATATTTTTCATGCACAAGATATAGTTTTGGTCACAATATGAGTGAAAAAGTGGCGGTTGGGTTCAGCATTTACCCAATATTTGTCTGGTTCAGTAGTGCAACCACACTAACCAGAAATGTTTGTCTTTTTGATGTATTGTCAACCATTTTGTGCATTTTTTCAATCTCAATGGGAAACTTTTGAGGACACTACATGGCAGCCAGATTACCAGGTAAATCCATTGTTCTTGGCTTTGTACACATGTTCCGAACTACATGTACACAAACAATGGAAATTTACCTGGTAAGTCTGCTGCCACCTAGAGCAAGTTCGAGTGTGCACATTTGGTCGAACTCTGGTTGACCGCTGACTAGCAATGCACTATGTGCAGTGACATATACACTTGAACGACCCGTTAGGTGGTCTAGTTTAAACACAATTCTTTGTCGGCACTGATCCGTGCACTTCCATGACTTTCCGCCGTTCTGCAATTTCGTCAATGGTTCAGGGAAGAAACCAAGGTCCTGAGGTTGGTTCCAAATGGTCGACCACAGCGGTCAACCAATGGTCGACCAGCCTGGGTTCGGGTCAAGATGGTCGACCTTTAGTTAACCAAAGTCTCCCATTGTGGGTCCAAGGGTGCAGGGGGGGGGCAAGGGTTCTGAGCGGGGACCCTCAGCTAGCCCCTCCCCCCACCCCTTGCTGGTTACCTCACCAGTCTTCCATTTAGCTAGGGGTGGGGAATGTAGATAGTATAACAGGTGCTTCTTTACTACCCTCCAAATACAGTTCATGATATGCTACTTGCTACGCCGTTTTTTTTAAATTACTTGGATTACTGATTATTTGGTGCCCAAAATCGGGCGGGTAGCGGCAAAAAAAAAAAGAAAAAAAAAGGCACCCGTGTACTGTGAAAATAGAATTGGCCAGACTCAGGAAACAATGTCAATGAGCTAACTAGCTTTAACCTTTAAGTAAGCTTTTGTAAGGCCCCATAAAATTAAACATTTTGCATACATCCCACTCCCTGTCCACCATATTATTAAACAAAACACGGTCGTTTCTTCGACACTTGCTTTACGCATACGGCTCTACTTCGATCATCCCCATGCTTTGCTTGATGAGCGATCCCGCTGGCACGCGTTCTATACATTGCACGAGAGGTTTGGACACGAGGGTTCGGTTGCCATGGATCCGTCTGGCCCAAAACGAGCTGAATAGATACGAGCATCGAGCCTTCATGTAGTTTACGTATGGTGCCCTGTCTTTATCCATGTGCCTGGGAGAGTATTTCTGAGCACGGCTCCTGTTACTAAATGTACATGTACATTACATGTACACGTTCAATGTACACGCCGAGGTACAAATGAATGTACATTGTGAACATTTTAAATAATGACACCGAAACAACAGAACCCAAGACTGTGCGGTGTATGTGTGCTGGATCATGGTGTATTTGTGTTGTGGTGGCCGGGACGCGAAAGGTGAATTTAGTGGGATTTTTTTTTTCCTCAAAATTTGTATTTTTCGGCTGCGAAAAATTAATTTTTTTTTCCAAAAGTCAATTTTTTTTTGCAGCGATTCCGTAATCCAAGTTATTAAAAAAACAGCCTGATGTAAAGCACAATCTTTAAAGGTGCGCAAATTTAAAAAGTTAAATTTGTGCGCCTTCAAAGATTGCGCTCAACATTTATGTGTACCAGTAACCTGCAAGGATCATTACATAGGCCTAATGTTTGAAAACTTCAATAATTAGAACATTACTCGTCACCTATTGTACTGCAGGCCTGTATGCTTCGTTCTTGAAAGGGGAAGGGCACCAAGGCATTTTCTCCTTGGTAAAGGGCACCTCTATGAGGAAATTTTAAATTTCTACTGGAACATTTCAAGGGCACCAAGGCAATGACAAGGGGCGTGGAGGTTGCCTCCGTTGTATGTAAAGCAAGATTTAAAAGTGCCTGGTGAGATGCAATGGAATTTTCTTAACCTCGTTTTGAATTTTGACAGGGTTTAAAGGTGAATGGATGGCCGTGAAGGACCAGAAGATGTTTGTAGGTGGACTGGGCAAGGAATGGACGACCACATCAGGGGAGCTCGTCAACCTCAACCCCCAGTGGGTGAAACTAATCAGCTTCCAGGGCGGTGTTGCTCATTTGAACTGGGTCAGGAGGTACAACGCCATGAGAGATGCTGCTGGTTATCCATGGCCAGGTGAGGGATTGGGGTGTGAAGTTGGAAACACCAACTTGTGGGAGCCAGTTGCAGCTACTAACCACTACCAGAAACACTGGGGCGAACCCCCTTCTCTTAGCGATAAGTGTTTTTAGATTCTTTTACGTGCAGTGATACTGATTGTTATTATTTTTATTATTATTATGGCACCAGTGTTCCATAGGCCCTATGCACCAGTGTTCTGTAGGCCCTTGGCACCAGTGTTCTGTAGGCCTTAGGTACCATTGTTCCATAGGCCCAAGGCACCAGTTTTTCATAGGCCCTAGAAAGCAATGTTCCATTGGCCACTGGCATCAGTGTTCCACAGGCCCTAGGCACCAGTAATCCGTAGGCCCCAGACACCAGTGTTCCATATGCCCTAGTGTTCTGTAGGCTGCCCTTCATCAGTGTTCCGTAGTGTTCTGTGATGAAAATCGAAATTTGTAGGGGAACTTTGCAAAGGGCACCACAGCAAAAGCACAGGGCTTCACGGAAATTGTTGTGGGTGCCATGGGTAATATAATCAGTATGTTATCTTTTCCTATAAAAACCTGGGAACTACTTGTTGTCTCATTTTTGGTACTTTAAATGTATCATGCGTAGTTTTACAGCTCTTTTTTTTTCATTCTTACATTGTAAGTGTTGTTGTACATGTGTAGGTGAGCTATTATTCAGATTTTGTGTATAGACATGTACCAGCATAATATGAAAAGGGCAAAGGTTACCGAAGTGGAAACTGCTCTGATGGTAATAGATACCAGTACAATTCTTGGATTATTTTTTAAATCACTTCCTTACTTCCTGTCCGTCTTGTGTTTGCATGACCAGGCTACATGATCCACGAGTCTGGCGTGTGGAGTGACGTTCACAAGAGGTGGTTTTTCCTTCCCCGCCGGGCAAGCAAAGAGCGCTACACCGAGGCGGACGACGAACACAGAGCCACCAACCTGCTGATATCCTGCGACGACAACTTCAAGGAGATCCGTGTCAATAAAATCGGTGTCTTGAATAATATCCGAGGCTATTCCTCATTTAAGTTCATCCCTGGTACCAAAGATACAGTCATAGTGGCACTCAAAACTGAAGAGGACCGGGGAACGATAGCAACGTATATCACTGCTTTTGATATCAACGGGAAGATTCTTGTTGCTGATAAAAAATTTGCTGATTACAAATATGAGGGTATTGAATTTATATAGTGGCAGTAGTGTTAGGCTATTTATAGCGTGTTATAATTGATTAATTTTTGCATCAGGGATAAGCATATTAATTTATGTTTTTGCCCATACACACCGATCAGGGTTCTCCCCAGGATTTTTCAAAACTATTTTGAAAGTGTGGCCGAAGCACGCTGAATTTGGTAGCAGGTCCTTGGAATGTTTTTATTTAATGTTTATTTTTAGTTTGAAAAGCTCTACTGTGCAATCTGGAGCATTTCAAATGGATTTATGTTAGGTTTTTTTTTTGTGATTTTGATATTAAAATCTTAAATTTATTTATTTTAAATTTTTTTGGTTTTGCGTATACGGTAGCTTAATGCATGGGGAGAACCCTGCCGATGTATGTTAAGAGCTGTATACGCTCGAGTATACTTTTCCGAGTCCTGTATGGGCAAAAACACAAATAATTATAGGGTTTCTATATTATAATCTTTATTATAACTGACAGCGTTAGTTTTCTTTTGCAGGAAGAGGGAAGAAAAGAAATAGACATAGGCTAAATTTTGAATCTTTTGGACCATCGGCTTCCGGGTACTGTATTTCCTGTTCCTAATCCCAGTTGCTTCTTTTGGTTTGAGTGAGAAGAAAAATGAGCTGGTCTTATCTAGTTTAAATATGAAGATAATATGAACGTTCATGGATTTGATCATAGCTTACACGACACAATAAAGATGGTCGTGTTGGAAAACCTCCCTTGAAATATTTGTGCCTGAAATGCTGCAGTTTTTTTTTAGAAAAGTGAATAAAACAATGAGTTTTGATCTTGAGAGTCCAAAACCTGATGTTTGAAAACAGTAAAAACGTAATTATCAAGGTTTTTTACCGGACTTTTTTTTGTTTGACTCCGATGACCGATTGAGCTTAAAGTTTCACTGGCTTGTCCTTTCATGTGTATGTTGGGCCACGCAAAGTGCGGATATTGGTCTTTGACAATTACCAATGTTTTCCGCATGCTTTAAGTTCGTATGGGTGATTGCAATCGCTCAAAAGATTCACAGAGGTTTAACCCTGCAAATGTTACTGCCAAAAATGGTGCAGAATGATGGCCTTAATATCATGAATTATTTGTGGCGCAAATGCGTGTAGTAAAACCTATTGTGGGGTGAACAAAGAAAAAGTGACTAGAATGGGATTTGAACCTGCGACCTACAGATTGACGTGCCGGCACTCTACCAACTGAGCTATCTAGCCCTAATGTTGGCTGTCTCCCGAACAAAGATATCACAAAATACGGAGAGCGCCAACATGAGGGATAGATAGCTCAGCTGGTAGAGTGCCGGCACGTTAAGCCAGAGGTCGCAGATTCAAGCCCCGTTCTAGTCAATTTTTCTTCGTTCACCTAAAAATTACCTTGTCGCGTCCCCATAAGGTCATTCCTGTACGGCCGCTTCCCAGGTTTTATCGTAAACTTGGGTGTGACCCCTGGTTATACGGCAGTTTCAGGTTGTATGGCTTCGGACTGGCACCTCTGAACAAAGATATTGAGAAAATAAGGAGACTGCCATCATAGGGCTGGGCTATATAAGCCCAGTTGCTAGAGAATCGGCACATTCATTTGGAGGTCGCAGGTTCAAATCCCGCAGCAGTAAATCTTTCTTTGGTCACCCCAAAATTGAATTAAAGTTACCCAGTCAGTTTCCCTTGTGGTTTATTACTTGATGTCGTAAATACTATTCAACTTCTTCCCAACTGAGGGTGTTTGTAAATGAAATTTCTTTAGGTTAAAAACTTTTTTTTTTGGGTACCGCCTGCAGCTGTAACATCTCATATTTACTGTCAATATTAATTATTCAGTAGCAGATCCATTAGCGGAAAAGATAACTAAGCATTTTGGGGTAGGGTGCATTTCAGTATTTGTTTTTATGATAACTTTTGATGAGATGAATTTGTATTTTAATTCAGCCGATGTATTGTGTTGACTTATAAAAATAGAACCAAACCAGATAAAGGTCTTTCACTGGCGCAGTGTATTTGGGATAGGGATCTAACTTAGCTTTGAACTTACAAAATTGGTGTTGACTTTGCTTTGATTTTGCTAAAAAGGTAACTGTACGGTGATCAGAAGTTCAAGTACAATAATTATGTAGTTGGATCAAGGTGTACTGGTGTATCAGGAAGCTACTTGAATTTCAGGTCTTACTGATCTGAGTTCGTTTCTGTATTTAGGGACCTGTATCGTGACTCTTCCATTTTGTTGCTTTTGTCCTGTTTAGATCAATGGGATCAGACCAAGGCTAGAAGGATAAAATAGTACGACCATTTTGGGTATTCAGTTTAGTAATGCATGCAAGGAAATATGAAAACAAAATAAATCTTGGAAAAAAACCACCAAATTGGGTCCTTTTTTTGTTCACCAAGTAAACAAAACTTTTTGTTCGGTTTTCTTCAACACATTCAACATTTTTTAGGGGCCCTTTTATCCCTTTTAGTATTGCTTTATATGTGAAATTACTTGACCCATTCAAAGTTTGTAGAACTGCTTTACTGGAATCAATATTATAGGTCTGTTAAAAACGCAGTGGTTGAGTTTTCTTTTTTTATGCACAATGCACTATTAGTCTGCACCCTGCATAGAATTTGTTAATACTTCTATGCATCTGTATGGCAAACGCCAGTCTTAACCATGATCTTACATGCATGTTCTATTCTGCATTTGTGAAGTCCTGGTACACAGTTTCTTGTTTTAATTCTTACATCGTCCTTGGATTTGGCAAGCTTTGAAGTTTCAAAATAGAATAAAATTTACAGATGTTGCTAGTTATCATACAAGCACGAGTGGAATATGGGAAAATACAGGTCTTCTACGTCCCTCATCCAGGGATATGGGACGCAGACGCGCTATATTTTCCCGTGTTCCACGCCAACTCAAAGATAATACATCTTTGAGCATTATTTCATGAAGACCATCACGTGCACCGCGCAAATTTCAGATGGTCATTTTGCACTGTCCGTATACGAAGCGTGACGTATGATACTCAAAATACGCAGAGTGCAATATGGACTACTGGGAGTATGATATGGTTTCTGTATCACACTCCCGTTGAGCAATCTGATTGGAGGATGAGCGCGTACTGGGGAGATCATAATTTCCTTTGGACATGGAGGTGGGAATTGCCATACAAGAAATACATGTACTTAAACTTGTCAGAATTGTAAACACTGCCTACATGAGAACCATCCACATACTTTGAAACCATTGAGAAGTGCGCTTTACAAAATACTTGTACTTATACTAGTAGACTATTGTGTTAGCCATATGCAGGACTCTTCCTCTGTGTTGCAGTATTCAAATACCAAAGTGAAAAGGTTGTGCCGACTAGCATGACTGGTTGGTTATTCAGCTATTCAGATTACATATTCAAATACTCCACCTTTTAAAAGCTGACTGCAAGTATTTCTGTGTGTCTGTTCTGTGCAGGCTTCCAAGTGGAACGTTGGGTCTGCCATTTTGCTAGTAAAATTGCATATAAATATATGCATGATCTATTTTCATAGAGGTGCTTCAGCAGACAGTAGTACTTAATAAATTTCTGCTAAGCAAAAAGGAAGCAGGATACCAGTCACAAAAGGTACATGTGACATGGCATTTTGGCTGGTAATCTTATTCTGGTTAGCAAATTTTTTTTTGCCTAGCTACTTTTTGTGCTTAAGCATCTATTATGAAATTGGCCCATGGTGCGATTCTCACACCTCAAGTGCCACTTCACAGTAAACCACAGGAAATCTCACTCTCTAGCACAACCAAGATAATGAGTTTATTGGACTCGGAGCCCTGCTTAATCATATGCACTGTACTGTACAACAGACCTGGAGTCACAGAGGCCACAACCTCCGTTGCCCTGGTCTTGGGCCTTGGTGCCCCTTCAAACGTTTCCCATAGACTTTAAGATTTTCCAATGGGAGTGCAATTTGCAAGATGAAATTGGCCTTGCCCTCTCAAAGATAAAAAAAAACAAGGCCTGGTACAAGTGGATCCTCTACACAGCCAATCATATGTGTCTCCGGTCTACAGTCTTTACTTGATTTCTTGAAAATTGTGTGTGCAGTTCATTTTTGTGTGTGTGGAACGATTTACTTTTGAATATGTATTTAAACATGTTCTTGTGTGTACATTTCTTATTTTTCTAGTATGCATATTTAATATTCTGTGGGATATATTATTTGATCAAACCAACATACTTTGTTTTATCTTTACAGAGACAATAGACCTGCATGCTTGACAGGCATGTATATTTTTTACTTTGTAGATAACCTGGGGTGGACAATAAAAACTTTTATTTATACCAATTGTACGTTTCTAATTGCCTTGTTCTAATTGACTCGGAACAGTAAACATGCCAGATGAAGAAACAAAAATGCATCAAAGCAATGAAGTTTTGCTAGTATCTTTCCATACCCTTCACCTCATTGAGCCTTGGTTGGAATTTTGCCTGCCTTGGACCAAAGCCTTGTGTTTGGATTTGGTTTTATTTGGCCCTATCCGGGCCAAATTTCATAAACTGTTGAGCAGAAAGCACTGCTTAGGAGCTTTCTTTGCCAAACCCCCAAAAATAAATAAATAAAAAAAAATGAACAGGGAACCAAGCGCAACAAACTAAACTTTGGCATTTTGGCCGGTAACTTGTTCTTGTTAAGCAATTTTTGGGGGGTGCCAACTGGTTTTATGAAATTAGGCCCCAATTACATGGTTTTTCCCCATTTTTGGGTTTTCTCTGAAACTGAATAGTGCTTCATTGTTTTTATCTACACGTCAGGCCTACGGGTTACAGTGCGAATGGACTTGGAGGATCTCTTATTTTCATAAACAGAAAGATATCACTAAAATGATACCACTGTGTTGGTAAAGGGACACAAGGTGCCCAAGAATGAAATCTTCAACACTTCAACACAAAATGTTCTTGAGTTGTGCTGGAAGAATCGCAGTCACAACAAGAATGAGTTATACCTTTTAGGGCTATGTCACATTGGGCAATTTACAGTCGACCAGTTCCAGGCAATCTCCAAGACAAAGAAAAAAACATTCGCATGTCAATTTCCACATCATTTTCTTGCGGACAGTAATCTCTGAAGAAAACTATCTGTTGTACTTTTCAAAGTGTTCCATTTGCACACCATGCAGTTGGTTGCCTCCAAGTTGCCTGTAAAAATTGCCCTGTGTGACAGCGCCTAAAATATGTTTATCTGTTTTTTCAAAGTACAGTAATATGATAGTAATAATAATTGGTTTTTATATAGCGCATTTCACAATAACGTCTCAATGCGCTTTACATTCAGCGCAGTAACAAGGGGATTAATTTTTTTGGGGGGGCACCATTTTTCCTAGGGGGGCACTTTTGGCCAATTAAAACAGTACATTCTCTTTTGCATTTTTCCTAAACAAGCCCCTTTTCAGTGCTCTTCTGACATGTTAAGGTTTAACAAAATACATTCTGCGTGTAAATAAAAAAAATAGTTTTAAAAATATTGAAATTACTACATAAAAGCTCATTATGTAACATTTTAATTTTGGTAATTTTTAATCACAAGTCCAGATTTCAAATGGGTGGGGGGCACCCAGCAGGGGGGGGGGGTACAGACATCAGTTGGGGGGGAGGCATATGCTCCCCGTCCCCCACCTTAGTTACGCCACTGTTTACATTAGTGCCCTAGTCATTGGGCTGATAGCATTCCTGTTATCTTGCTCAGCTCCCTGGGGAGTATACAGCCCCGAGCTTCCGTTGCACTCCGGAGGCTTTGTCAAAGACAATACCAACCTCTACCCATTTATACCCCTGGGTGAAGAAAAGCAATTACAGTAAATCATCTTGCTCAAGGACACAAGTGTCATGGCCGGGATTCGAACCCACACCCCGATGACTTGACCACCAGAACTTGACATTTTGGGTGTACCCCTCCCCCTCCTATTGTGTCTTCATTGTGTTCTAGAAATCTCTAGCATTCTTTTGAGGATTTTAGGGGGGTGCTTCTGTACAAGAGGGGAAGAGTGTGTTAGAGAATGGAACATTTGGAGAGGTGGGGGTGCCTCCCTCTGCCACATATCGGGCATGGTATAGAAGTTGAGTCCGATGCACTAGACCACTCTGCCATGACACGCTAATTATACAACGCTACATAGAACTCCCAACAACATCAACCAGTTATTTCAACAATTTACTTTTTTATTCAATCTGTACAATTAAACACTGACATTTTCCATTCAGAATTAAACAAGGGTTTCTATCATGCAACAGTAACTCTCACTCAAGTTTTTATACAAGAAACATAACTAGGCAAACCAGAATTGATTTTTTAATGGCCTTCAGTATTAACTCTTTTTTTTTTTAAAGAATACATGTCGGGAGGCAAATTCACTCAATGGTTGGTATTTCTGACCAAACAGTACAAACACAACTGTTTTTAAATCAAAAGGTAGTTTCATAAAATCCTGACTTAAAAGAAAAGTTTTATGAACATTCCTTGGATCTCCATTGTAGATCCTTGCAAAATGTCATATCTCAACGTTCAACAATATTGTGCCAGCAATGTCTTACCTCTTAGGTAAACATCAGTATTTGTTTAGCCTTTGAGGCTTCAATATTTTTGCTTTGAAATTTTGTTTTGTTTTGTTAGCAACATGAATGTGTCTGGTCTGATACACGTTGTTTAAGGAAACACATACCTGGAGTTAACAAAAACATAGGCCTGGAATTACACAGAGGCCACGTAGGTCATGGCCTCTGCTGCCCTGGTCTTGGCCTTGGTGCCCCTTCAAAAGTTTCCCATAAACGTTAGGATTTTCTACTTGAAGTGCCCTTTGCAATATGAAAATGGCCTTGCCCTCTCAAAGATGAAATTCCAGGCCTGACAACTACTACTGTCAATTTCAGCTACACGTCCACAATCCATATTGACCTAGATGACTCCAGCATGCACCCCTGGTTTCAACCCCCCTGCACAACAAATCAAACTTAACAGGCACAAGGTCAGGCAAATCAATCTTAAAACGGCTTTGGGTGTTGAGGTACTTATTACACGGATGCCCAAGTAGTTAAAGAGTTAAAGATACCCGACCAAAGTGAGCTTAAAGAAGGGTTCATCATCGTCAATCTGACCCCTCGTAGAATTTGGACAAGAAGTCTGTTTTGGGCGGTTTCTCTGATTCCTGGAAGTACCTCATGATGTGGGTCCGTTGCTTCCATACTTGGATTGTCTCTTCAAGGTCCATCTTACCCTGTGAAGATTTAAGAAAAGGATATGACTGTAAAACAAAAAAGAGGAGGGGGAGGGGTGGTGGGGGGATCTGCTTACCCCTCATCAGCAACTTCCCAATATTCATGTTTAAAAACTACATTAAAATTAACAGTATGAATGATTTATAAACTGTGTCCTATTTGATAATTATTTGAGCAGAGTACTGTCTACTACATCCAATAAGAAATTTCTGCTGGTAGACTAACATGAACTAGGTCTGCCATTGGCATACAAATAGTGAATGTTTAGCATTCGTGCAATGATGATAATATTTTCATGACTTGAAAGATATAATGTTCCATAAAAGATGGAATGTTCCATTCAATGAGAATGGAACATTCCATAAAAGATGGAATGTTCCATTCAATGAGATGGAACATTCTATCTTTCATCAACTCATAAAAAATATTCTCACCATTGCACGAATGCTAAATAGTTTTTGATTTTTTTTATACATGTATAAAGCAAATATTTGTCATTTGATTGGAGGATAAAAGTTTGAGAATAAACAAAATGTAAAAGATTGTATTCTGGCATCCACTCTTGAGGGTTTTTTGTACTGCGGTGTTTAATGCATGGTGTGGTTTAACGTGCAATAGGACGAAAAATCAGAGTGAATAATACCCAAATGCACATTTCAATGTCGAACAGTAGGCCATGTAATGGTTTGATCAATGAATGCCATGTGACCTAAAACCCTCCAATCAAATGACTAGGATCTACTTGGGTGGTATATAATTAGAATTGGTCCACTATTAAAGGGGCTGTTTCATCATGATTATAGCAGGCCACCCTGAGGCTGTGCATGGAAAGATGAAATCTCACCCAGATACTGCACATACGTGTGCTTGCGGTCAAATCACACAGGGTGCCATCTTTGTCAAACTGTGACTAATAACTTGGTTATTCCATTTACTGCTTTAATCATGATGACAGAGGGCCCCTTTAAACTGTCCTGAGGGTTTGGTATCAGTCTCAGATTTAGATTTAGTCTCAGATTCTTGATCTCAGACCAAGACCTAAATCTCACTGATCCTTAGCCTTTTGGTCCACCAAGCTACTGATGGTAAAATAAGGGACTTTCAGATTACTGCATTAAAACAATCAAGGAAATTTATATCTTAATCATGTTAATTTTTCAAAAATCAAAGGCACACAAATAAACTTCTGATGTAGCACATATCACATTATTAAATTTCTCCGACTGTTCTGTTTCAAAGCAATGATACAAACAACGTCTAAGAGGTCTTGGTCTCATTCTCAGATCTTCTGATCTTTTTCCAAGGTCTTGTATGCATTGGTCTTGGTCTTGGCCTTATTCTTAGAGTTCCAAGTCTTAGTTACAACACCGCAATGAAGCTGAATGTTATGAGTTTTGATCACTCATGCTTATATTGTTGCCGTTTTTACAAAGCGCACAATATAGCCCCGCAGCCCAAAATACACGTTTTTAGTAAATCATGCTCGAAGTTGAACTTTTTTCACAAAGTATTATTTGGGACACTACTTGCCCTTTTTTTATTTTTTAATAAAGCTGAATTCTTCAAAAATACAAAACATATTACTGTTTGGATGAGTTATTACTTCCTAAACACATTTGTCACTTTGTAAAAACCAAACACCAGTCCTACCTGCAGAGCGCTATGTACAAACCAATGCATATCTAAGTTTGTCACTTTGTAAAAACGGCAAGTAACTGTTTGGTCACTTCGTAAAAACGCAAAAAGTCAACCCCCCCCTATTTTGCTACTGTGCCAGCGCTATGCATTTCAATGGATATGGGGACGAATTTTGATTTGTCACTTTGTAAAAAATACAAAAATGGAAAACATATGATTCGTCAGTTACTTATATTATTTATATTATTAATTTTAATTTCTGGTAATGAAACCAAGGGTGCCTCAAAAGCGAACTTAATCACTGTAGCTCGGAAGCCTGAGGAAACCTGTAGATAAGGATGGCTTGCTATCGGAACCAGAACCACCGGGGCTAAAACCCTACTCTTTCACAACAAGTGTTCTGGGTTCCTTTACGTGCACTACCTTTCCTAATACATGGGATCTATGACTTAATGTCCCATCCAAAGGACAAAGTAATTATGGTAAAGTGTCTTGCTCAAGGACACAAGTGTTGCGACTGGCCAGGCTGGGATTCGAACCCACATTCTGTAAACTACAGAACTTAAGTGAAATTGGTGAAATTGGTAACAGCATTGACTACATCAAAAATGTTGACCTATTTATCCCTTCGTATAAAACGTCAATGACATGTACAGACCTTGATGACTAATAATTCTATGGCTCTTGGATCTTTGACGTGGGAGTTCTTCATGAACATCTCTCGTAATTTATCTCGACACTGCTTCACAGTCAGATCCAGCTGGTACTGTCGCACTGTCAGGGGAAGGCAAAGACATACCAAAATGATCACCAGTTTGAGGGAGATACAATTAATTTCAGAGAAAAGGAATTATCTTGGTAATGAAAGTTAAGCAAGAAGATGGCACGTGTATGAATATTTGGATGATTTTTTTCCCATTTCAAAATTAACAGTTCAGTAAACTGTCTTGTATAACTGTATAAAAATGCAGGCCTGTATGCTTCATTCTTGAAAGGGCAAGGGCACCAAGGCATTTCCTTCTTGATAAAGGGGACCTCTATGAGGAAACTGTAAATTTGTACTGGAACATTTCAAGGGCACCAAGGCAATGACCAGGGGCATGGAGGCAATTGCCTCCGTTGCCACTACATGTAATACAATGCAAGCCTCTGTTCAACATTTCCAACCCTTTTTTTTTTTTAAGATTTAAGTGTAACAGCTGGGCTTGTTTTATAATATTTAATTTTAATCTAAAAAAAGGAAAAGTAAACAAAAAGGGCAGATGAAACATTAATTAAATGCACAAACGTTTTTTATGAGCAGTCGACTAGTTCCCATACTATAAATTGTTGAATGGTTTTTTGAAGGTACACTGTACATCATACAATAAGTATTAATCAAAATAGAAAATTAATTGTAGCCTTTTCTATTTTGATTATTGCCTGAAAAACACGGCTGCCCCACCGCTTATCAATTTAGTATAAAGTACACTCTCCAGGTCTGGAATTACACAGAAGCCACAGCGGTCATTGCCTCCGTTACCCTTGATCTTTGCCGCCCTTCAAAAGTTTCCCATAGCCTTCCTTTAAAGATTTTCCAATAGAAGTTCCCTTTTCAAAATGATACAAAATGGTCCTGCCCTCTTGAAGATGAAATTACAGGCCTGTGATGTACTTGTATAAAAGTAGTATTGCCACAGGATGAGGGCATACATAGATAAGGACTTTAAGGACACGTGAAATATGTTGACCAAAAAACTCTCAAAAATTCAAAGGTCAAAAATCAGACGTTGTGTTAGTATTGGGTTGTGAAATTATGCAGGTGAACCAATTAGGTAAACAAGAGATTAACGTACTTGAAACTGTAATAGTATTATTTAGTATTATTTTTGTTATAATTTTTTTATAGATAATTCACTGTAAACTAAGAATAGAAATGTGACCCAATTTTGTCTAAAGGACTCAATCTTAATATTTGTGTCATATAGTCAATATTTACAATCTGATAATATGATAATCCATAATTTTTAGGCAAGGTGATGTGTCTTTGAGAAGTATTGGTACAATAACAACAATGGTTGATAACATCAAAAATTCCACAGCCCCACCTGTCTAACAGCATACCTTGCCAGTAAGACTAAAGTTGACGGAAACTTTTCAGTGTCTAATAGACCGATCCATTAAACCACTATGCACACGCGCCATATGCACTAATGCATTTGACAGACTTTTGTTTGCGCAGTCACGTCTGTGATTGGTCAATACAGCAAGGGCGGGGCTTAATGGATCGGTCTATTGTCTCAAGTTATGTAGCTTAAATCAAAAATAATTAAATCTCCTGGCAGATTCTAACATTTGTCGGACACAGCTTATGATGATTTGGTGATTGGCAAGTTGAGAATGGTACTGAATGACACAAACCATCCACTTCATGACACTCTTACTAAACAGCTGATCCCAAGATCTGGTCGTATGCAGGTGCCTTATGCTGCGACGAACCGACACCCATCTTCCTTCATTCCGCGTGCAATAAAACATCAAAATCTGACATTCCAACGTTAATGATAAATTGAAGACCGGGTAGATCCTTTAGGCTTATCATTTTACTCAGGCTTTTATTTTTTTTTACTTTTCTATCTGTAATTTACAGTAATTGTATATTTTTATTGAAATTTTAATGTTCTTAATGTTTCAGTGTTAATGTTTTTAATGTATGCAAGTTTTTTGAATTTCCCTTTTGGGATATAGTAAAGATGAATTGAATTGAACTTTGGAATAGCTATTGAATGTATAGCTGTTTATTTATCTTAAATTTAAAATTACTTAATTTTTAAAAATGTTTTTCCAGTTACAAACACAAAACGTAACGTTAACAAAAGGAACAGGTTTTACAGGACTCAGGAAAAAGTACCGAGTTTACAGTGCATCTATTAAAATAATTGCGGTAACTGCTGCTAAAGTGGAGGATTTGAACTGTCTCTGGCTACCTGGCAAGCTCAGTGGTCTAGCTGTAAGAGTAAAACATCTGCTCTAGAATGGCAAAGGTTGTGGATTCGAATCCCATCTGAGTATTTTTTACATAGGACTCGGGAAAGTACTGAGTAACACACATCAGTTTCTGGGTAAAAACACAAATAATTAAAATACAGGACTGGTGATTATCAAAGAAAACGAATGATAAGTTTCCATGTGAAAGCTCACTGGCTAAAAATTCAGATCACTCTGAAGTAACTATCAAAGTTTAGGAAACAAACATGTGTGGCACTTGTTAAAGAACCACACAAAATGTTTCTTTGTATGTAAATTTGTTCTGCTTATTTCTGATCGAAATAAGCCTGACATCATCATGAATGTGCACAAAATCCCAAACATTAAAAAACATAAACTAGTTGTGGTTGTTTAATTAAGTATAAGTGAAGCATGACCACTTAAAGAGGATGGGCCACGCTAGAAGTCTCTCTTTAACCCTTAACCCCCATCAGGGTCCTCCCAAGTGCCCTGCCAAATACAACAGAATGCAACACAGTAGAAATGAGAACCATGCCAAATGCAACAAAATGCAACAAGGGATTCTGTTGCATTGTGCAGGCATGTTGTTTGTGTTGGGAATGAGCAAGGGTTTTTGTTCTGCTAAATGCAACAGTATGCACATAAGTGCAGTGTTGACTTGGCAACAAGTTGGAACAAATGCCATCAAGGTATGAATTTGAGTTGACTGCCAAATACAACAAAATGCAACCCCAATATAAAATCACTTGACTGATAATTGTAACAAATTCAGTCAAAATATGACATCCAAGTTGACTGCCAAATGCAACAGATTGCAACAACTGTTTTCCATTGGTGCACAATGCGTTTAGCATGGATAGGGTTAAAAAAAGTTGTACATCCCTATATACACCTATATCTACCACGAAAAAACGGTGACAGAATTATAGAATGCGTGGTTAGTTGTTTACAAAGGCAGTTTCCAAGCCTCTTTTCCCCCCCCCCCCCCCCCGCCTGGAGCCGAAATCAGAACAACAGCAGTTGGTGCCTGAAATTTGTCTCCAGAAATTCTAAAGAATAGTGACGTCAGAGGAAGTACTCCTCTGTCAAACGGCTGTTTGTTGTTACTCATTGAAGCATTGCTCAGTGCAGAGCACCTGGGGATTCAGTACTTCCAGTGACGTCATGATTTGACTCCCTTCTTTTGTCAATTTAATGTCACAAAAGAGAAGTTTGTCTGATGCAATAATTATAGAAAGCAGAAAACTAAACAATAACGTCAACATCAATCATCATGGCCCATCCTGTTTAATAATTCCATAAAATGTTCACCCTTTGGCTTCCATTGCACAATTGAGTTGCATTGTACAAAAAAAAAAAAAAAAAAAAAAAAAAAAAAAAAAATCATAAATAAATTTGCATTTTAATAAAGCTACATGTATATGAAAAATAGCACCCTCTGTTGGCCGTTCTCAGAAAACTGTGTGCATTTCAAAAGTTGTGTATGTTTTGTGAAAGGACTTTGTCTTTATGTTTCTCCTCCTCTGAGCTGTCAAATCGTCCCAGTGGGGCGGGAAGAAGTTTCCAGATTTAGAGTATTTGATGATTTCATTGCAAAGAAATCAACTAGTTTTAACACTAGCCTATTGACCCCTTGCACCTATGTCACAATCACTTGGCTACTGTCTCACCATTTTTGGGAGCCAAATTGCACGTCAAATTATAGTAAGCATGTGAACGTTGTGCCGCGAAAAATGCACACTACACCAACCCTTCGGGACACTGAATCCCACAATACAACCATGATTATTGTGATGAGGACATCCGGTGTATTGGGTCAATAGGCAGCTCCTGCAGTAGTGGAATTTGGGACAGAATCGTTCCCTAAATTGGGTCAATAAAGATATATAGAATTACAGGTCTGAACGCCAATGCTTCAATGCATGTTTGATCACTCTCCTTAGCACCACCTCCATCGTCCATTCCTCTAAAACCTTACTCCCAGGGTTAGATCCGTGATGTTGTTTGGTGTTTAAAGATAATCAATCATGTGAACATTTTGGTGGTTTCATTCCCCATCCCCCCAATCTACACTGCCACCGTCAGCGCGCATGTGATTTGTAAACATAACCATGGCTGCCCTGCTGATGTGTTTTAACAAGTCAGTTTGCCTTGTGGAGAATCTTCATGGTGAGCCAGCACTAAATCGTACTCGCCACAACTGTGTAAATGGTAAGTGAGTGAACTTGGGAGAAAAAAAAAGAAAGCTTTCATTCGAGAGATATACAACAAGTACATGTAACACTCCAGTCTCTAGTCTAAAATCTAAGCTATTTATGTAGACCCAGACTGAGGCGCTGAACTCCTTTTATGAGATTTTTGACATTATCGGCTAGTGTACGACCGATAATGTCAAAAATCTCAAGAAAGGAGTTCAGCGCCCCAGTTACTGGGTTTACTAACTACTAATTCATCAATGGGCTTATAGCCTTCTTATTAGTAAGCGGAGAAAGTCCAGCATATTGACATGATTGGCTTATATTTTATTAATTAATGGGACTACACTGTTACTGGCACTGACAGTACCAGTGCCACTACGACTACCGCAGTACCGGCTATGCCCACCCCCACCCCCCAGCCCAGCCAGTTGCAATAAACTTAACCCTTGTCTCGTCCCTCGATCCCCCCCATCCATACCCCCACTCCAGCTGGCCTGGCTGCAGTCTTTCTATCAATCATTACCATTTAACAATCAGTATCTATCACTTTAGCTGGGGGTGAGAGTTGAAAAAACTAGAATAGAAATGTACATAGGCTTTATAAATATAAATGTTATTTCTCTTTTTCTAGCCCAACCATTAAAAAGCTTGAGCATAAGCTGGAACAAAGTTAAAAATAAAACTGCCATTTTTACCAGTTTCGGGCAGTTCTCTGTACCAGGCTTTGTAAAGCTGAAATACCCTTCGTCTTGCTGCTTCGGGATCATTGGACATCATAGGTTTAACTTTTCTTGCGACCGCAGCCGCTCTCGATGCGTGAGAAGCCATCTTTGTTTTCCTTAAACCCTGTTGAAAGACAACTCGACTGTGAAAGGTGGCTAGCAAGACAACTCGTCCGCAGGCTTGCCGAAATTACCCAGAATTCGACTCGCTATGATTTGTGCGCTATGATTCAAGTTGTCTTGACCTGCCTTCCTTGACTGAGTTACCAGTTAGAAAACTGCTGTAATCTCTCCAAATTTTGAAATTAATCCGTAAGTTTTTGAAAAGATTTATTACTCATAACCCAAAACATGAACTGTTTTAATATTTAACTTTTTTACACTTTGCAACAACGCTTTTTTAGCATTCTGTACAATGGGGTCTGAGTGACTGACGTCCCGTCCTGCAGCATCTCTTAGTGTCATACTCATGATTGAGTAACGGTCTGTGTGTACAATACAAATGCCTTACAAAATGCAAATGTCGAAAACATGGATCAAATATACTCCTAGAACTATGAGGTTCGTTCCGCTATCGTCTCCACGAGCCTCATAGAGTGATATGTACAAAATCCTATTCGAAACTTTCTGCCCTTCACGTTTACATGGCTACAGTTCTTTTTTGAAATCAGATCTCGCCAAAACTAGGCTCTATGTGTTCTTTCAACTCTGATCGAGCGTTGCACTGGTCCAGAAAATCCACTCCGCAAACTAAAAGTTGTTAAAAAGTGATAAATTCTCACCGTAATTTAGATCCCATTCAAACAGTATTGCAACAAATATGGCGACCGGAGTTGCAAAATTAACTGGTATGCTGCTATGCCGTGCGCTGGTCCTATGGGCTTGTTCCGCGTACCAGTTAATTTACAAATTTTTAAATTAACTGGTACGCGGAACCAGCCCATAGGACCAGCGTACGGCATAGCAGCATACCAGTTAATTTTGCAACTCCGGTCGCCATATTTGTTGCAATACTGTTTGAATGGGATCTAAATTACGGTGAGAATTTATCACTTTTTAACAACTTTTAGTTTGCGGAGTGGATTTTCTGGACCAGTGCAACGCTCGATCAGAGTTGAAAGAACACATAGAGCCTAGTTTTGGCGAGATCTGATTTCAAAAAAGAACTGTAGCCATGTAAACGTGAAGGGCAGAAAGTTTCGAATAGGATTTTGTACATATCACTCTATGAGGCTCGTGGAGACGCTAGCGGAACGAACCTCATACAAGTCATAGTTCTAGGAGTAGATCAAATACATCTATAACGAAACTTAAACGAACCTGAGGTACGCAAGAGATGTTGCAGGATGGTGGTACTGTTGTGTCAAATATGTTTTTGACAAAAAGAGAAATGTTTGACTAAATCGGATGTCCGAGTGAAGCGCATTTTACAGATTTGCGCAATCTATATGAGCAGATGAGTAAAATAATTGCGCCCAATTCGAAAATTGCGCAATGTGTATTTTGGACACCAGTTCAGATTTTAGCCGACAATTTCTCTTTTTTTCCAAACAAAAGCGTAGTTAGTTGACACAATCGTACCATCATACAAACCGGCAAAATCTCCTGCGTACTTCAGGTGACTTTAAAGAATTTTGCAGAAGTCTTTGATGGATTTTGGAGCATAATTTTCATGATTCCAACACTTTGTTATTTTTGTATCATTCAAAATCAAAGTGCCTGTTGTTGTTCCTCTCTGTATACTGTTATTCTGTCAACCTTTCTGTTCTGGGCAGGTAAGGATATACATGTGATTTTACCTAAATTAAGGGAGATAAAGTGGCAGCCGGATACAGCATTTTTTGCCAATTCAGTTGCATGCTCTCTCTTTCACTTTCATTCTTTATACACTGTACTTGGCTGGACCATGGAGGTAGAAATTAAACCTCCATGGCTGGACCCGATGGGAGTATGATGTCAGTAGGGGCACTGTAATCCTTTTTAAGTTTCTTTTTGACTTGGACAGTCGTACTGTCAAGAAGAAAGAAGAAGAAAAAAAAGTATGACGCCCTAGTTACTGGGTCTAGGTTTGGTTGTTTATCATTTATTGGAACAAATTTTGTTTGTAGTTGTTCAATCTTGGTGCATTCATAAAATGCACCAATTTTTAATCATTAAAGAGTCATTGAGGACATTCCTCTCTACTGTGGATCTTGGAAAGAAGGCGAATTTGTGGATGCTAGGCGGGGGCACCAGGCATGATGAAGCTTTTGCTGTTGGAATGACTTGAGCGTTGGGTTGCTGGCATTAGGTAGCGGTCACTAGGAATGTCGACCGAGTTGCAAGCCTGGCTTGCTTTCTTCTCTCCTCCAGTTTGCATCAACCTAACTCCTCCAAGAGGTGCGTAGACGTGCCTTTGGTGGGGTAATTTGCCTTTGATGAATTCTGGTGGGGTCAACATGAGGTCAGAGGAGGCTAGAGTAAGCTGTCTTCTTCAGATTTTGGGGGGCAAGTGTAGAGGTTGCGTCGGACAACTCCAAGCATACGACTAGCTTTAGAAGTAGAATGGCCAACGTGGGTTCTGGTTGCTCAACATGAAATCTTGATGTTGATGAGTACGTGCGAGCAACATGCATTACGTAGCATTTGGGTGCATTAAACTGCATTTGCCATGCACTCTGTCAACTTGTCCAGGTCGTATTGAAAGACTCTTGAAATCTGATGGTGATGAAATGCTTCTGTATAGCAAGCAGTGGTCAGCTAAAAGTCTTGATGTTGATGGCAGTTTCTCTGGTAGATCGTTGATATACAAAAAGGAACAACAGGGGACCTAAAACTGTGCCCTGTGAGACTCCAGATTCGACAGCAGCTGTTGGTGATGACTGTCCTTCAAGCACAACTCTCTGTGATCGACCCAGCAGGAAGGACGAGATCCAGATGATAAGCTAATCACTGATGCCATAAAATTTCAATTTGTTGAAATCTATTCTCTATGAATGATCTACGCCCAAACACAGTCACCACAGCCCTTGGTTCTTGATGGATTGGAATGGAAGTTCGGCTGGGCATATCAACAGGGAGTTGGTGTTGCTCTTCCTAAAGTTATTACTTCAATGATATTTCTAATTAAAAATGACTGAAATCTTAACTTATCAGGTATAGAACTTAACCCAGGCCACCGAGGCCATTGGCCTCGATGCCCTGCCGAGTTTGCCAGGTATCCCTACAGAAAAATTACACTGTCACTACCAACTTGGGCAGCATGCCCTTTTTGAGAAAAGGGCAATTTCTCTGGTTTGGCCTCCCCCCCCCCTGCTTTTTAAGTCGAGGCCTGAATTATGATCCTAAATTATGGACTTAACGTTACATCAGAAAAGTGGAAAGTTTATTGCATTTATTTTTTGCTTTCGTTAAAGACTTTGTTTAGTTTAAACCATTTGGAAAAGCAAGATAGACACCATGAACAGTCCAGACGACAACACCACAGTGTTTCGAATGATGGGGGAATTTAAGAACTACATTGCCAAAGACATAGGTAAGAATATAAATATTCAACTTAAAGAATAGGTAAGACTAAGACCAAGATCGTCTTTCCCCAGGCCCACTTGCCCGCCAGCAGGTGACCTCAATCCTCCAATATCCTCCTCTCCTATGAATGTCACTTCACACCAACATGTTTGGACTTGGACCCAGTGTTAAGCAATTTGTTATTTGGGCCTGCAGCCCTCAGTCCTCCTGAATTCTTCATTTTGGCAAAATAGGGTATAGAAGGATTTAGGAGGGTTAGGTTTAATGAAATGTGTAAATGGTTGTTTTCTGATAATATTTATCAGGTTTGGTGAAAGTACTGTCTGTTGCTTTTATAAAAATGCATCGTTTATGTAGTTCATGTAGTTATGCAAAAAGGTCAGTCAGTTATTGACATGAAGTAAAAACCATGACACAATTCTGCCACAATTCTTTTTCTTCAGTAATGGCACAATTTACAGTTTTTAAACAAAAATTGTTGTGTGCTTTCAGAGAAGCATAAAAAAGAGCAGCAGATCCGAGAGCGGGAAGGTGAGTTGCTGTCGGCACAGAGCCGCATCGCAAAACTAGAAGCAGAGATGAACAGCTTGAAGACATCTCACAAGAGAGCCAGGCTGGATTACGAGAGGGATGCAGAAAAAGAACAAAGGAGCAGAGAGGTTTGTTAATAGAAGAAAAAAAAACGCTTACAACTCGGAACGCTGAAAAATTCATTCAGCATAGTCAGGTGTGAGCCAAGTCACCTGGGCCCAATTTCATGACTCTGCTTACTGTGGAGTTCTGCGCTTACCATGCTTACAGCCCATAGAATGATGTGCTTTAAAGGGCGCTGTAAGTGCAGAATTCTATGGTAAGCAGGGCCATGAAAATGGGCCCTGGTGTCATCACCCCACTGAATCGGGAGAAAACAGTCCGTCAGCCTCGTGAGTATTTTGTAGGCCCTCAAAATATTCTGTATTAGAAAGATCTGAGGGCCAATTAAAAAGGGGTACAGTGTAAAAACTTTACACAGTTGTGACCTGGAGGTTGTTGGCTTCTAACTTGAGGTATTTTGGATGACCTGGGCCCTGAAAAAATGGTTTTATTTACTCGTAGGTGTAGGACCATTTTTCAAGATCGATGCTTGGATGTTTTGAAATTTACACAAGTGTAGGGGTATTTTTACTTGGTTGGAGAATAACTCGATGGGCCTTGGGACTACCCATGTCAAATTGACCAGAGGGTGGAAGTTTAGGACTCAATGAATACTTTTCTTTTTTTTATTTGAGAACACTGTGAGTATTTTTGAATATTTAGCGTTTTGCACTGTGTGCTATTGGAGTTTATTTAGTCGGGTACACCCCTGTAGATCTTACCGGTGTGTGATACGCAGTGCGCATTTTAGGGGACGCGAGCTCAGTTAGATGCGTACCATATCTTTGCATGGAATTTGACTCCCAAAATGGCAGACCTTGGGCAGAGAGTAGCCACGTATGACGTCAGTGCAAAGGGTCATAACGGGTGTGATTGCTGCTGCAGTAACTTTGAAAGCAGTCAACATTTTATAAATTGTTGTGCTTACTTTTGTGTAAGCAAACGATGGTTAGAAAGATAGATAACTGTTTTTGTTTTTTTAACTTAAAAAGACAGATTGAATTTTGAACTAAGTTTACAATCTACTCCTTAGAGATGCAGGCCTTGATCTTAACCGAGGCCACCAAGGCCATTGGCCTCATGCCCTGTCGAGTTGGCCAGCATTCCCTTCAGAAAAATTGCACTGTCATTACCAACTTGGCCAGCATGCCCTTGTACAATTTCTCTGATTTGGCCAGCAAAGGCCTGCCCCCGTTTTTCTTAAGATCCAGGCCTGAAGATGTTGTACTTGTTTATAATTGTTTAAATGAGTCATTTTTGTGTGATTTGGCCTTGATCAGATGGAGCTGTCCGGTCTGGAGGAGATGAAGAGACAGCTTGAGTTTGCCACAAAACAGGAGCAGAGAACATGCAAGACGCTAGAGGAGACGAGACGAGCCAAGGAAGGGATGAAGGCAAACTTTGAGTCACAGATATTGGACTTAAGACAACAGAAACTCAAGCTGGAGACTACGCTGCAAGATGTAAGCATTACAAGCAGTGTTTATGGCTAACTGAAAAAAACAAAACACTGGGAGAACTGTTGCTTAACCCCATAACTATCGGTATAGTCTTCTGCTCAACTGGCTTTTGCCACAAAATTCCACAGGAGATTGTGGAGACTTAAGTCCACAGTCATGGGGTTTCCACATAATACCAGCTGTACCATGCACCCATTGCTAGCCTGGAAGTTATGGTACTTTGTGGCAGTCTGTGGTACCAGTACATGTAATAGACTGATCCATTTAGCCCCGCCCCTTAGATGTTGACCATACACAGCCTTGGCTAAGTCACCGAAAGTCAGACAAAAGTCCGACACGATAAAATCCTTTTGGAAAATGTTAACATGTGTGCGCGTACTTATGGCGTGCCCGTTCATGTCGCGCAGTGTGGCATTGAAGAGACGCACAATGTGCTGCCCACGTGTACAGTGGTGATGTAGCCAATACTGTGATTGGCCAATATGTTAGGGGGCGGGGTTTAATGGATTGATCTATTGATCCACTTATTGGTATCTTAATTTTGGTTTTCCTGCTGGATATGGATATTCATTTCGTTGGCAATTTTTTGTTTCTTCTCAGCTTCAGATTTCTAGTCGATCCCATATTTCAAGAATGACAAATGAAATGGCCAAGTAAGTATGATTTTGTAGCTCTCTTGTAGCTCAGAGTAAGTTATCTTTGTATAAATTGAATACCTGTAGATTTGGTTTTGAATTCTTACAAAGAGAGTCAATAACATTTGCACCGAAGTGCTATTTGTTTGATGTATTCGATAGATTGCTTCAGTAGGGGCCATTTGTTCTAAAAATATTAATTTATAAAATGAAAGCACATTGGTCACTTTGCTGAGTACGATTTTCCTATGTAATGCTTGTAGTAACTTTATATGAAAAATCTGTTTTGATTTTATTTACCCAGAACTCCTTGGGAATTAATTTTGTCCTTAACCCTTCAATCCTGTTGGTAATTCATTACTTCACACACATGCGAGTCTGCTGCGCGCCCAAAGTTTTTTGCTACTTCCGGTTCCAAAGCTTGTCATACTTTACTGTGTTATTTCACTGAAAAACACTCATTCCTTCGTTCAAAGACATTTCTTAATGAAAGAAAGCGATATTTCTGATAAGACCTTGAGTCTATGCAAGACACACGGATGAAAGGCAAGTCCAGAAATTATGTTGTTTTTACATAAACCATCACAGACAAAAAGTTCAATGCATTTCCTGTGGGCTTCTGTCAATCGATGGAGCCAGTTTGTGTGAAGTGGGCGTGTCTTACAATGGAATTAAGTCACACTTGTAGATAGGATATCGAACCGAGCATACAAGGACTGTGGATGAGTTGGGGTTATTTAGGGTCAGTGATTTTAAAAAGTCCCATTTTACCGGAAGTTTATTTTCCAATTTTTATGTTTCTTTAACCCATTAGGAAGAACTCGGAAATTAAATTATTACAGACTGATGTGGAGGAAGCCAAAACCCGACTTCAGTATCAAATGAGGTGAGCCAACCGAAGCAGAACTTTTTTTTTACTTCACATTATTTCTTTAAAAAGATAACAGTGTTTTTGAAAAACATGTTTCATTCTGCCCCCAAACCTTTGCAAGTGTGGTCGAAGCACGCTGAATGGAAACCGGGTCCTCAGAACATTTTTTGTTGATGTTTATGTTTGGTTTGTACTTTTGCCACTGGTCTAGTCATTAGTTGTCGTGGCCTTACCATGGCTGTACCATCTGGAGCATTTAAAATGGTTTCATGTTACGTTTTTTGTCAATTTAATCTGAAAGCGTATCGGCCAGTAGTTTGCGCATATCGGCCCGTTACGCTTGCTTGTGCATGGGGAGAACTCTGAGTGTTTTCCCTTCTTGGTTCGACCTTGCAAGAGTTTAATAACAATAATAATAATAATGTCAATAATTTGCAGTTCATAAAAATAATTTGCAGTTCTTATATAGCGCTTTATCACACCCGATGGGTATCTCAAAGCGCTCATTATTTTTACAACAGTTATGCGGAAATATATTTGAATTATTAGACTCATTTAAATAGCACCTTGCGGAGGTTATAATGAGATGCGGCACAATCTGCAGCTAACCATGCCAGAAACACTGGGACAAACCCCTTCTCTTAACGATAAGTGTACCTGATTCTTTGGCGTGCATTGCACAACAGACAGGACCTACGACTTAATTGGAAAGAAGCCATCAGAGACTAAGAGAGGGTCGTCGGATGAAGACATCCTCACGCATTCTACTACTTTTATGTCTCATCCAAACCATGAAGCAATATTACTGTTAAGCATCTTGCTCAAGGACACAAGTGCCATGAACGGCACCCGAAACCCACAGTTCGTCAGTCCAGTTCGTTGGCCCACAGGCAGGTTCGAGTATGACTGCCCCAAGTAAATTTGGTCCCGCATGAGCGAGGGCTGCCGGCTCGTCTGTCGATTCCACACCGGTGTCTTTTCGCAGCACCCTGGTGTAAGACGTCTTTTTTCTTCCTCGAACCCACAATCAGACAACACAAGAACTTGAATCCTGTGCACTAGACCGTTCGGCCAAGACACTCAGCCTCTAGCTGCCGGGCAATCTCGGTAGTCTAGTTGGTAAGACATCTGCTCTAGAATGGCAGGGGTCGTGGGCTCCAATTCCACCCGAGGAATATGCCTATGAGTTTTTTTCACAGGATTCGGGAAAGTACTGAGTATACAGTGCTTAACACACATCGGTGTATGGGCAAAAACACAATAATACTCCATTATTATATTCTGTCCTTAATAAACCCAGATGATATTTTAAGGGCTGTCTATATGCATTGAGTAAAGAAGCCATTGATGAATGAAATAATTTTAAACTTGTGGCATTTCAGGGTTTTCAAGCTTTACCTTTTAAAAATGTTCAAATTGCAAAAAAAGACAGTATGTAAGAATTCCAGACCAATGACTAGCAAAGATTTGTTATGTATTTTCTCTGACTTTCTCATTCTATTGCTAAGTGTGTAACTTTTGTGAAGCAAATCATGTTTTATAAATTTCAATTTGCCTTACACCGATGTGTGATTAGAACTGTATACTCTGTGCTTTCGAGTCCTATTGAAAAAAAAACACAGGCAACTCGGGTGGGATTTGAACCCATGACTCCCGCATGACTAGAGCAGATGTCTTAACCACTAGACCACCAAGCACGCCCGGTGACGAGGGGCCAGTTCGAATCCAGTATCATTAGCGGCAGGTACCGCAAACAATTAGATAGATGTTAATATTTGCATCGGGTGAATGAATATAAATTTCAATTTGCCTTACACCGATGTGTGATAAGCACTGTATACTCAGAAAACATGTTTTCATACCACAACTCAAACCCTGACTGTTAATAACAGCTTAAAGATGACCAAGGAAGAAGACAAAATAACAGGAATGGTCATCTGGCTTACTGCCCTCTAGTGTTCAAAACAAAGAAGTATAACAGCAGTAAATGTTTTCTATGCACTGAAACAAAAACCTCTCCATTAGTATTCCAATAACGTTTGAGTGTCATATTTAAAATTGTTCTTTTTGAAATAATTCTTGCCATCAATTAAGTTTATCACCATTTTGGACAGTCAAAAGACCTCAATCTTCTACACCAGGACCACAGATCCACAGTAGGCCTATATACCCTTCTTTTAATCAACTCTTTAAATCCCTCCCACTAGAAGCGGCATTTCCAGCAAGTTGACCAACCATTTCAGGGTTCTCCCCAGGATTTTTCAAAACTGTTGGGCATTCTGGACCAAAATTGTGAAAGTGTGGCCGAAGCACGCTGAATTGGTAGCAGGTCCTTGGAATGTTTTTATTCAATGTTTATGTTTGGTTTGAAAAGCTTAACTGTGCAATCTGGAGCATTTAAAGTGGTTTTATGTTAAGTTTTTGTGAATTTGATATCAAAATCTAAAAAAAAAAATCAAAAAAATTGTTTTTTTTGCGTATCGGCCGTAATCTATGCGTATCGGCCCGTAATTCGCGCGTATCGGCCTGATACGCTAGCTTGTGGATGGGGAGAACCCTGCATTTGAAACCATTCAACATCAAGCACAACTGCGCAGAGAACTATGATAAGAACACTGGACTCAAGCTCTGGTGTTTGTGATCAGCGGAGTGTGGGTTCCAGTCCGGGTCATCACACTTGTGTCCTTAAGCAAGACACTTAACCATTATCACTGCGTCCTTCGGATGGGACGTAAAGCCGTAGGTCCCGTGTGTTGTGTAATGCACGTAAAAGAACCCAGTGCACTTATCACAAAGAGAAGGGGTGCGCCCCGGTGTTCCTGGTTTGATCGGCTGCAGATTGCGCCACAGCACCTTGTAAACCGTTACATGATGCTATGCTATGTAAAGGAATAGGTCTCAACGTAACTCTGCATACCTTGCAGGAAAAAAATGCTGAGCACTTTGAGACGCCCATCGGTTGTGATACAGAGCTATATAAGAACTGCGTATTATTATTATCTTAAATTAGTATCTTAAATTACTTGTAGAAACTGGAAGGTATACCGGTTTAGAATTTAACCGACGTACTTGTCCACACTGTCTGGAAGGTGTGGAAACGGAAATGCATTTTCTATGTTCCTGTCCGTTGTATAATTCTCTGAGAAAAATACATGTATGATACTGTTTGTACAAATATCACAGAGTTCAGTATTTTATCTGAAAAAGAAAAATTTATCTTTCTCATGTCATCAAAGGATAACCTAATTAAGTATTGCTTAGCCAAGCACATTTTTCTGTCTGCTAAGTTGAAAGAAATTAATTATACCAGTTAATGAATCTGTTTTTTGGTAACTCCTATTTGCCATGATTTGAACTTGATTTGTATTATTTAAACCTATCGATGTAACCCTCCCCAGGGTAACGGGGTATGTTCCTTTTTTGTGGAATAAAACAAGAAATGAAAATGAAAATGAAATGAAGTTATTATAGCAGGCTGGCATAGTTTAACATTCAAAGCCACATGTTGGATGATATTGAATGGTCGAACAGTAGGAGGGTTTAAAATAAATACAAATGTATACATATTTGAGATACTTAAAAAAAAAAAAACGCTGTGCTACCACTGTACTTTGAACTGTTGGCCATAACTTAAAATCACTTTTTGGATCGGTGGGATGCAACAGTAACGTTGATGAATCTTTGATCTTCGATCTCCAAACAAACTTAACTGTTCTAAAACATCCACTCTCATGCCTTTTCTGTGTTCACTCCCAAACTCTGGAACTCTTTTACCGTTAAATATCCAAAGAACAGAATCTCTGGACATTTTCAAAAGCATGTTTAAAACACATCTGTTCAGCATTGCTTATAACTGACTCTCTATATACATGCAGGCCTATTGTGTTTATCCACTTGATGTTTTCAGTGCATATAAATATATCTCTATTGTGCTCTTCTTTACATACCTTGTGTACTTTGTATTTTTTAGTATTTTGTAATGTTCATTTTTTTCTTATATTTTCTTTTTCCAGCAACTGTTTGGTCACTGACAGACAGCAAATTACAAGTTTGTATTATTCATCTGATTATTTTAGTGCATTTTAATTTGTGGTTGATTGATTATTTCAGACGTGGGATTGAGGCTTCCAGTAACCGAAGGGCCCTGGAAGAGTACCGCATGGACCTCATGAGTGCTCAACAACAAATCAAGGTAGGCTTCTAATTAGAGATGGACATCTAGTTAGGGTTTACAGTTTCACCATGGAAAATAGTGTCTCTGATAAGAAAAATCCAGTTCAAATCCTGTAAATAGCAGCTGGGGTTGCTATGCCTGTGGTTTTTTTTTTTTTTTGTTCCTCAAGAGTATAGACTTTTATCATGCTGCAACCATCTTGGACATGTTCCCTGTATCCAATAACAGTGCTATATGCTAACATTCATTGTTCGAAAAGGAACCAGACTATTTGCCCTTCCAACCTCGGTTTGGTTACATTGGTTTGAATGGGAGAAAATCAAGATGGCCGCACCATGATAAAGGTCTATACAGTGCTTGTCAAACACCAGTGCGGGGTAAAAACCAAAATGAAAATCTTTAACCACCCCTGATGCTGTTATTACAACTATCAAATATCAAATATTGACTGTACATTGAAGGACATACTGCAGTTAATTCAGGAAAAAAATTCATTTACCAATATTTAAGTAATGAAATTACATTGGACTAAAACAACACAATTCCCTTATCGTGGTACTTATTAATCAGTCCAAACATAGCTCCACTGACTTGGATGGTTTCTTCGCCTTGTAATCAGTGCAAATGTTTCATCTGCAATGCAAAATTGTGATTATCTTTGCTTTGCATTGATGGCTCCCCGTAGTTTCTCCATCTTGGTTGACAAAAACTCAGGCTGTGGGGTGCAAAAAAAAAGGTCTATGCCCCCTTACTCTGGAAAGCCTTCTTTCCATTGACCCATATTCTCCCAATGAAATGTTGACCTTAAAAATCATCCAAAAAGGAGGGATATGGTCGTCAAGGTCATGAACAGAAGCAAATAAACAATGGGAAAAGCAGGATGGAAAGAAGAGGCTTGGATACAAAATGGGACACAATTAAGGGCAGACTGTCGTGCGCTGTTCCAAAGCATCTCTGTGTTTACATAGAGGCCCATGCACTGGTAACCTACATATCAGTTCGTCTTGTCGTTAGTTTTCCTTGGTCTGCTCATTTTTATTTAAAGACGAAGTGCAGGATCGGTTGTTCTCCAAAGATTTTGTTTTATTTGTTTCTAGTTCTAGTGAGGTTTGCTGAGACACCACGTACATAAATCTCCTCTTTGAGTTGTGGGAACCGGTGGTTTAACAACTCAACGTTTCGATCAGTATGCTCTGATTGTTTTGTTTTTTTTGGGTGGGGGTGATGTTTCATTGATTTGTATTACATGTAGTTTCAGTCTGAAAGCACACCTTATCCTGTAGGTAAATTATTGCGTCTCAGGGGTTCTGATCTGCTGCACGCCCAAAGTTTTGGCTATTTCCGGCTCCAACACTGGAATACGTTTGTGTTTATTTTTACAAAAAGGCCACCCATTTCATCGTTCAGAGGCATTTCTTATGACAGAAACTTATAATTCTGAGAAGACCTTGATCTTTGGAGAACATATGCAAAACACAAGTCCAATAAATTACATTTGTCTCACAGAAATCCTCATATAAAAACTAGCCCAATGTAATAGACAGATCCATTAATTTAAGCCCCGCCTACTAATGTACTGACCAATCACAGCCTTGACAATGCCACTGAAAGCCCGACATAAATCTGACACGTTAAAATCACATTAGAAAAGTAAACAAACTGCCGCCGTTGTTCTGACACACAACAGCACACTCAAATGTACTGACTCTTGTTTTGTTTAAAAAGAATTGTATTTCTGGTGGTGCAGGTTGGTCCCTGTACAGTCGTGTAAAAGTGGTTTAACAAGGCACTGCTCAAAAAGCCATAAAATTAAATCCATACTGTTCATGAAAACCATGTAGCTAATACGTATCCAATACGTGTGGTGGCTGCAACCAGACCACCGCTGCGATCGTGGCAAGAAAGTCACACCATGTGCTGTTGCTAGGCAGTTGCTAAGGTTGACAGGGCTTAATGGATCGTTCTATCCCTATGGGCTTCTGGTAATCGTTGGAGCCAGTTTGTGTGAAGTGGGCATTGAGTTACAGTGGAATTACGCCACACTTACAAACATGATAAAATTCATACGAGAATAATTCCTCTAGAGATACAGTCTGAAATTATGATAAGTTGAGAAAACAGAAGACCCTGAAAATCAACACTGCTTATTTTGATTGCCGCAATCAAAAAGAGAAGGGATAAGACTGCACAACATCACGTAAGAAAACATTAACCATTAAACGGGACCACAATTTGATATATACAGTGCTTCATCAGTATGTCAGTGTGAGGCAGAAACTAACATCGTTGTTGATTTTTGTTGAATTGTAGGAGTTGGAGCAGAAAGTAAGGGACCAGGAAGATGCTACCACTGTGGCTAACGCCGTCCAAAAAGATGCAACAAGGTTGCTTGATCTAGAGAGAGAAACAAAACGGCTTCGAGAGGAAGTAAATTATTACAGGTTGGTGTTACAAATAGCAGCTTTTTAACCAGTTGCCGATTGGGATCTTCCATTTTTTTCCCGTCGGGCCGGACAGGATTATTTTCTTGAGAATTTCCGGAATCATTTTTCTTTGAGAGTGCTGCTGGCAGAAAGAAACATTCACTTGACAAAGCCAAGAGAACAAAGATTCTTGTTAAAGCGCCAGGATTTTTGTTTTCTCTGTCGAAAAAATGTCACATACATGCACCGTGAATTACAAAACCTTGGCAGTGAGCTACGGCCAAGCATTGGTAAAAAATCCGGAATCAAGGCTGGATCCCCTGTTCGCACTGACTTTTTAACTCCATTTAGCTGAAATACAATAAATAAACAATGGTGGAAGCCTCTTGATGCCTCATAACCTCGTCTTGGAACAAAACGAAAAACTTTTGGAATTGTGGATTACACAATAATGCACAATGGGAGAAAATCAGCGAAATATTCTAGACCATATATCCTCTTTGTGTGGGTGAAACAAAGTTGTTGCAGAGTGTGTGCGTGCTGTGTGCATGCTCAGTAGTGGAATGTCTTGGCCACCAATGTTCGGGTATTTGAATTTTACACAATGGCGTGTTTAAACAACACCTGTTCGCTGGCTTGCACAATATTTTTGTGTATACACCTGTCATCCAGCGTCTAATAGGTTTCTCAGCTGTGCCATTGAAATTTGCAAAAAAACACAGTACAAAGTCTTGCTCTGGCTGGCACTTTTCCTCTGTTATTAGCAAACTGCAGTTGACTGGTAAGCATGTGGTAACCTATATGTGAACCAGTGAACCCGCCTAGCCCATTGCCAAACTAGATGAGTTTAGCAGTACTCTGTCCAACAGAATCCAGTACAACCTGCCATTGGATTTCGAGCAGGTTGAAGTTGTTTGAGAGTGTTGATGTGATGCACAAATCTTTGTGGCTGAGTGTTTACAACTGCAAATGATCGATACTTTAATAGGAAACTATAACTGGTAAACTTGCTGGTACAACCATGTATAAATCTCTTTTGGGAGGAGTGGTGGCTCTGAAAAGAGCCGGTGTGGTCTCGACGTTTCGAATAGTATACTCTGCTAATCTTCAGGAGCAGAGCATTTTGTCTGAAACATCTTTTCGGAGCCACCACTCCTCCCAAAAGAGATCTATACACGGTTTTACTCGCAAGTTGACTAGTTTACTAGTTATAGTTTCATACTATCCTTCACACCATGCAAAGTTTCAAACTTTACCGATCGATACTTTGTTTTTGTCCCAGAGAAGTGAATGAGAACAACTCTCTACTGAAGGAGCAAGCTATTAGCCTGGAGTCCAAACTGAAACGTGCCGAGTTGAGGGCAAATGAACTGGCTGAGCTGCAGGTGGAGAATGAGGTATGCAAGCTATCATGGGGAGCTATTGCACAGTCACACTTGCCATAGGCCACACTCAGATGCAAGCTCAATTACAGCGTTTAATGTCAATTTGTTTTTTGATGATAATGATCGGCTAATAGTTGTTTTAAAGTTCCCTTATTTTTCTGAAAATAAAACAAACTTTTTAAATGTAGCCGATTTTGGGTTAGGGCTTCTGGGAAAAAGTGTGCAGTGGAGGGTTTTTGTGTCATTTGGCTGAATAGTTCGTCTCAAACGTTTACAATGAATTTGCAGGGTTTGAGAGTGAGGTTGACAAGATGGGAAAGCATGGACAACGACAATGACAACAGACCAAGGTAAGGCTATAGACAGAATAGTAAATTGTAAAGATGTACTATGCTAAAACATTAACCTTCCTACTGTCTGACCATTCAATACCATCCATCGTGGTTTAAAAGTATGTCAGCCTGCAATAATGGTATACTGATATCACAGTACACAGTCAACCCTCGTACTGTCTGACCATTCAGGATCATATAGATTATTTTCATTTATGTATGTCATTTTTAATGCACATTGTTCTACTATTTATGTATATAAACTTGTCAGAATCTATTGGGGAAATTTTAGCACATTTGTTGGACAAAAAGTTGTGTTGACCCAAAGTGTAAATAAGTCTTATTTGAATGTTGGTTGTAGTTCCCCGTCAAAGATGTCTGCAAAGATCGCAGTATTGCAACAAGATCAAGTAGCTCTTCTGGAGAAACAGGGACACTTTCTGTCCAAGTAAGCAATTCAAGTAATTTTTTGTTTTAAACAAATGTTGTTCTTTTCACTGCACGATAACTGTTTTGTGGGTATTTAAGTTTTACTTTTATATTTCTGAGATATTAAAGACATTGACCTGGTACTCATTGCATAGAGCTGGTTAAGGAATTAGATCGCAATGCAAGATGCTTTGTTGGACCAGTCACCTGGTGTGGATATCACGAAGCGCTAGGACTAGTCTTATCTCGAGTTAGGACGAGTAACTAGTCCTAACTTATAGGACTAGTCATACTTTAGGACGAGTCCTAAGTTAGTTTTTGTGAAATCCACCCCCAGTGGCAATCAGCCTGGCTGAATGGTTTCTTGCCCTGCCTTCCACCTCTGTGGACTCTGGTTGGAATCCTGGACGAGAGCCTTGCATGTGGTCTGGGTTTTCAGTCCCTACCCACAAGCGGTTGGTTTTTGTTCAGCGAAACCAAAATGTAAAAACCTGAAAAAAATTGTTGATGTATTCATTACTATTGTGTTTATTTTAGCATGAGGTAGATATAAAAAAGAAATGTATTTTCCGACGGAGTAATGTAGAAGGAAAGTGGATTTCCTCCCATGTATAAAACTGAACATCTCTTTATTGTCTTCTCTACACGGTCATCTTCGTCATCTTCGGATGTGCTAGTTGCTTGTGAGGATGTTATAATATCATAATATCCAAATATATATTAGTAATAACAATAATAATGACAAGCGAAGCCCATCCTGTGACAGCTTTGCTGGAAATTTTCCTTTTAATTGCGGACACTTTACAGTATTTAAGAAAATAAATTTTGTCTTTTAAAATCTCTGCAGAAAAAACAGACTTGTTAGGTGTTCGGGCACTAGCCCGGAACACCTCTTGATTTTGTTCGGTTTTTTTTTTTTGGTACTTCTTCTTCTTCTTCTTCTTCTTCTTCTTCTTCTTCTTCTGCCTGTCGATTGTCCGCTAACAAATGCACCCTTCCCAAGCTCATATAAACTTCAAACTTCACACATAGTTAGAACTTGACTAGGACATGACAGGGCTTGAGTGACGTCATGATGACGTCATCAGGTGTCGAATTACGCTAAATAAACGTTTATTATTTCAAAAAATCATAACTCCTAAAGTACACAATGGATTTTTACAATCTATACATCATCGGAAAGGTCATCCCAATTTGCGTAAACGCCTCACTGACATGACCCCAATTTGACCTTGTCTTCCGGTTCAAACCGGAAGTTGAAAATTTCAAAAAATCATATTTTAAGAAGTACTTATCACATGATCACAAATCTTGCATCAAATTGTAGAGAATTCAGTCTTCTCAAACTTTTGCATTGGAGTGACACCATTTTGACCTTTACTTCCGGTTCAAACCGGACGTTTAACGCAAATCGATTGTCCGTGTGCGTTCAAGCGTGTCCAACATTGCTGTACAAAATCCAATGCCATTATACATGTACACGTGTGTGTGTGGGTGTGCCTGGCTGTGTGACATCGATGCCCCATTGCTGTGCACATTAACCACACGTTGTTCTTAGTCTCTTCTCAAGGTGCATACTCCACGCTTTGTTAGTCTTTAATACAGGGCTTATTTAAACATTTAAAAATCAACAAAAAATCAACCGTTTGAGGTATGAACATAATTCTTTCGACAAATGTCAAGGTAAGGGAGGGTCTTTCTTTATGACACAATAAGTGACCTCTGTGACATCTACTTCCGGTCAAACCGGAAGTAGCTTTTTATATAAAATTGCTAAGAGCTAGGAACATGATTCTTTCACCAAATACCAAGGTTAGGAAAGGTCATTCTCTGTTGCACATTGGGTGACCTCTATGACCTCTACTTCCGGTCAAATCGGAAGTAGCTCCTCATGTAAAAGTGGTTAGAGTTTGGAACATGATTATTTCGAGAAATATCAAGGCTAGGGAAAGACTTCATTTGTGAAACATTAAGTGACCTTTGTGACATCTACTTCCGGTCAAACCGGAAGTAGCTCTTTATTTAAAAATGGTGAGAGCTAGGAACATGATTCTTTCACCACATACCAAGGTTAGGGAGGGTCCTTCGGTGTTGCACATTGGGTGACCTTTGTGACCTCTACTTAAGATCAAACCGGAAGTAGCTCCTCATTTATACATGGTAAGAGCTGGGAACATGATTCTCCACCAAATACCAAGGTTAGGGAAGGCCCTTCTTTGTTACACATTGCGTGACCTCTCTGAACTCTACTTCCAGTCAAACCGGAAGTACCTCATTTAACGCATTCAAAAGTGGTTAGAAATTCCTGTCCAAACCGGATGTTCAAATTAAATATATTATAAAGCTCAATTTAACGTATGTTTTTCTTCATATTTTCTTATATTTAAGTTGGAATAATTTTAATTTTATTTAACTTTTAACACGTAAAAATTCTTTTAATAGATCACACTCCGAACACCTAGTTTTTGTGATGCCACAAAAACTCATTTCTAGTTTAGCATTGCTTTTGACTGACTATATAATATTGTGTTCCACTTGATATTGACAGTGCATTTAAATCTCTCTTCAACGTGCTCTTAATCATGTATGATGCAGGCCTCGATCTTAAGAAAAACGGGGGCAGGCCTTTGCTGGCCAAATCAAAGAAATTGTACAAGGGCATGCTGGCCAAGTTGGTAGTGACAGTGCAATTGTTCTGAAGGGCATGTTGGCAAACTCGACAGGGCAAGAGGCCAATGGCCTCGGTGGCCTCGGTTAAGATCAAGGCATGACCTTGTATATTTTGTGTCTCTATTTTGAGTACCTAATTGTTGGTAGATACGTGCACTATTTTTTTATTATAAGAATCCGGTATTATTATTTTTTTGTGTAATTTTTTTTTTTCTTCCAGTGCCTCAGAATATGTTTTTTATAGACGTATGCTGCTTCACAAATTTGCATTATTGTTATAATTATTATTACTATCATCATTATTATTGAGGTTTTTTAAAATTCTTCGTGCTGATGCTATTTTGTGATTCACTACAGTTCCCATGCCTTAGAGCAGTCGTACAGCTTAGCCAAAGAAAAAGTAACGTCCACCACCCAAGAATTGCTGAAACTACAAGAGGGTAAGAGACAGCAGGAAGATCTTGTGAAACGGCTGCAGAGGAGACTACTCCTACTAACAAAGGTACACAGACCGATGACAAGACGCTTGTAAGGAGACACTTTCTGCTTACAGATCAGCCTTTATCAGAATTCTTATTTTATAACTGCAGCTTATCAGAAGCTCTGCAAAAGCACCCTAGCTTGCTGGCTATAATAATAAAAATAATACGCAGTTCTTATAAATCGCTTTATCAAGACCAATGGGTGTCTCAAAGCTTTCCAGCTAGGTATGCGGAGGTACATTTTGAAGTTGAGACCTATTCCTTTACATAGCACCATGTAACGGTTTACAAAATATGGGGCGCAGATGCGCTATATTTTTCCATATTCCATGAGTGCGCGTGCGATACTGAATTTCACTTCCAGCCAACTGGAAACAATTACACAACGAGCAGCACGTTCGACGCGCAAAGTTTAGAACGTTTTTGCACTGTCCGTATACGGAGCGCGATGCATGATACTCAAAATACGCAATATAGTGCAATATAGACTACTGGGAGTATGATATGGTTTATTATAACACTACCGTTGAGCAATCTGATTGGAGGATTAGGGCATAGTGGAAGATAAAAGATCATAAGATGTTAACATACTCTAGTTGTGTTATTATTTTTTTGCACTTGGTAGGAGCGAGATGGAATGAGGCAGATTCTGAACTCCTATGATAACGAGGTAACGAGTATGGGGTACGAGCCGCAGTGTAACGCCCGTCTCAGACAAGCTGAAGCAAACCTGCAGACGTGTCACAGACAGATTGAAATTCTGGAGGTAAAAAATGTTCAAAACATTTAAAAAGGAATTTACACCTCTTCCATAAAATTTGAAAATAAATATTATTTTAGTATCTAGTAAGGCCAGTGATTTAATCAGTTGCCAGATATGTGCATTTTCTATGTAATATCCAGTTACCAGCTAAAATCCCATAGTATGCATACAGTTTGTGACTGGCCCCCTCCTAGTATTGCTAAATGCTACTCAGTTGGTTAAATATTTTGGTCAAGGTTGGTATGGATTCTGTCATAAAGTCAAAGGCAATAGACCTTTATCATGCTGCCACCATCTTGGTCATGTTCTCTGTATCCAATAACAGTAATAGATGCTACTTACACTGTACAAAAAGGAACCAGACTATTTGCCCTTCCAGCCTCGGTTTGGTTACATTGGTTTGAATGGGAGAAAATCAAGATGGCTGCACCATGATAAAGGTCTATACCCCCATTGCACCATCTCTGAAATGTAACTAAAGCCTGTTTGTGACTAAAGCCTGAAATCTAAACATTTCAGGTGTCTTGCTTTCATTGGTTTTTGGTTGGCTTTATTTAGGGGTTTAAATTCCACTAACCATAAAGAGATTTATTATTGAATTTGTCTTGGTTACAGCATGACATCAAGGTAGCTGCAGAAGAAGCTGGAAAATTCAGACTGGAAAACAAGCAGGTAGGAAAAGAAACGCAAATAAATAAGAATTAGAAACATGTAGTTATTGCAAGCAGCATGGTAAGACTTTAGCTATGATTTGGGTATCCTAGAACCCCAACTAAAAAAACATGGTATTTTTGGTATAGTTTGTTCATATCTTTTAATCTTCTCTTCTATCAGTGCATTTTTAATAGTCACCTTTTTGCTGGAACCCATGTACACGCCTATGTCTTTAATTTAGTTTCTCGTTTTTGTCTGAATACACCTGATGTTCTTGCAGTTAAATTCCACTGTGGATCTGTTTTAAGCATTTTTAAGTTTTCTTTGCTCCACTCGTATGTCTCCGTATTTTGTTAAATGAGTTGTTTTTAGCCTTTCCATTTAGCTGTGATAATGTCTTTTGTGCATAGTATTGTTTGTTTCTACTATAATAATAATAATAGTGAACATTTACAATGCGCCATGTCTGTCATAAATGACACTCCTGGCACCGAATTATCAAATCTGGTGGAGATTGTTACAAATGATTTTATGAGACGAAGCAACCATAATACAACACCTTGAAAGGGATACAAGGTGAGGTGGCGCATATTGCTGCCGGACTATGCCAGAAACACCAGGGCGAACTCCTTTTACGATAAGTGTAACTGGGTTCTTTTACGTGCATTACACAACACACGGGACCAACAGCTTTACGTCCCATCCAAAGGACACAGTAATAATGGTTAAGTGTCTTGCTTAAGGACACAAGTGTCACGACCGGGACTCAAACCCACACTCTGCTGATCAGAAACACCAGAGCTTGAGTCCGGTGCGCTTAATCGCTCGGCCACGACACGCCATAACCACTACGTGGGTTTTGTTTTAAGTTGTTGACTTGTCTTGTACCCTATTATTTATTTTTGTATGTAGTTCCAGGGCCCACAGGGAGAACAGTTCCTTGACAACTGATGGGGCCACCCTGGCTTAACAAGACGAAATAAATAAATAAATAAATAAATTCTTGTTTTCCATTTTTCAGAAATATGACTTTCCCATAACTTAGAAAAATAGTGTATAACAGCCATATGTTTTGTTATGTGTGTATAAGTTTTTATGTTGGCAATTTGACAATTTTTGAATTAATAAGTTGTTTCAAAAACAAGTTTTGCAGCTTGAAGCTTAATAATGTCACTGGATAATCAGTGCTTGAATGAACATTTCATTAATGTACAGTTATTTGATTGGTTATTTTAAAAACAGTATGGCACCTATTAACGTACAAAATGTTTATTGTAATATTTTGTTTATCTTCACAAATTTCAACAGCTCAATGCACAGCTTTCCCACGTTCAGAATGAGCTGGCTCTTTCCAAGTCGACCCCACCCATCCCAGCCCTGACCTTAAGAGGAGCTACTGATGGAGAAGATGTCGAGAAACTGAAGAAGAGAATTGAAGAGCTTGAGGAAGAGACTAAGACTCTTTCTGAGAGGAATGAGGCTCTAGATATGTTGTTAGAGCGCAGGGCATTGAAGGTACAATGCTCCACCATATTTTTTTTGTCATGTTCCCAGAGTGCAATAGAATAAATTAATTCTAATTGTTGATTTTGCCGATAGTGAATCCCCTTACCAGGCCTGGTACTTCATGGAGGCAACGGAGGCAACCTCTAGTCATTGCCTTGGTGCCCTTGAAATGTCCAAATAGAAATTTACAATTTCCCTACAAAGGTGCCCTTGGTCAAGAGGAAAATGCCTTGGTGCCCTTGGCCTTTTCAAGAACGAATCAATCAAGCCTACCTTACCAGGCCTGAGATTTGTCAGGGTTTTTCCTGGTTCCAAGATTTGTTTTGATAAATATTCTTTTGATGTCAAACTTTCTTGAAGACATGAACTCGTGTCAGAGGTTGTAGTTTTCCATTCGTAGTGATGTAGAGAGTCTGTAAATGTATAAATGTAACATCCTTGAAGTACGGGAGTTTTTATCTCTTGATTAGGAGGAGACGGCTAGCCATGTCTCAAGATTGTTTTCGTTTTTATGAAGTCACACCTCTGTTTACAAAACCTTTACTATGCTGCCACCATCGTTGTCATGTCCCCTGTGTTCAGTAACAACAACAAGTGGATTCTGATTCACAGCATACCCCAAAAAGGGGTTCAGACTATTTTGCCCAAATAAATTGTCAGACTATTTTCCGTCTTACCTTTTCCTCCTTCTTTGCAGGGTGACTACGATCCAAGCAAGACCAAAATCATCAGCTTCTCTGAGAATCCAACGTCGCTGGCTCGCAAGCATCGGGCTGACGAGGTGAAACGCTTGAAGGAAGAGGTCGAGACCCTTAGACAGAGGGTGCAGGTCTTAGAGGAAGGCGGGGCTAGTGGTGATGTCACTCAAATTGTTACGGAGAAGATGAAAGAGTCGACCAGCAAGGAGGCAGAAGGTAATTATAAGCATGAGGCAAATGTTATTTGTAGTTGTCACTGAAGGCAGTATATTTTTTGGGCTAGATCATAAAGTGCATTATAAACCACACACACAGATCCTTGTTATTTGATTCGTGGAACACGAGTCATGTGTCATCCATTATTTTTCCATCCATTATTTACTGCCGTGACGCTCCAAAATTTAATATTGGACACATCCAATACGGATAATTATTGGACGCTTCCAAACTAAATGATTCCCTGCCCGTTTGTCCAAACGAGGCAAGGTCGTGTCAGGATGGACGAGGTTGGTGTGTAAATGGAGTCGTCCACTTTTTTTTTTTTTTTTTTTTTTAATATTTTTTTTTATGTTTAGAGTGTTGGGTGGACAAGTTTTAGTGTCTATTTTGTGGTTATTGTGAACAAATTTCAAAAGGACCTGTGTGTGAGTTATATAAAACAAATATTGAATGCATTTCATTCATGCATTGTCGCAGAATATAATAACTCAGTGAAATCTGGCTTTTCCGTTTCACTTGGCTTGGCCTCGTGCAATGGAATAGTCCAAATTTCACGTCCTGATTACATTCTGCGACAATGGACGGGCATGCATCCAATATTTGTTTAACAATTTTAATCAATATGCTGTGAGCGTCTTTAAGTGATTTCTTGTGAGTGTTAGTCGCAACGAGTTTGTGTTTCACTCACAGCTGAAAGATTGTTTGAACACAAGGTTTTGAAAGCTAAAGCTACAATATTGACTGATTTAATCCCATACAAGTGTTATTGTTAAATTTACAAGAAAGTGTTCAATTTATTTCTTTCTCGGGTAGTATTGCTATCGCCCTCTCCAGGACGCCAAAGTTTTTTCCCTTACTTGTTTTTATTTTGAATTGTTTTTTTTTTACTCTTAAGTTAGTTGTGTTTTGCCGTTTACAGTAAACCGCTTTCTAGCCATTTACAAGGCTAGTGCACTATTCGGTTGTGATGACTTTGTGTGCATTCTGCTGCCCTCCTTACTGGTATCTCTTGCATGGAGTGCCAGTGCATCCATAACCTTCAGTGCTTATCATAATGGTGTAATTAATCATGATCATGACTCACAGAGATTACCATCATTTAACCTTGACTTCTGTGTATTTTTAAACCTCACGTGTAATTACCATTCAGACCGAGCTGCTTAAGCACAAAAGGTAGCTTAGCAAAACAAAAGTTATGCTTACCAGAATAAGGTTACCAGCCAAAATACCATGTCACATGAGCCACTTGTGACTGGTATCCTGGTTAAGAAAATTCTTAAACAGCTCTGTGAAATTGGGCCCGACGCCTGGGGCCAAATTTCATAAAGCTGTTAAACCACATTTGCTTAGCAGAAATTGGTTACCAGCCAAAATGTCATGGAATGCATAATACTTGCTGCTGGTGCCCCGCTTACATTTGCTTAGCAAATTCATTTGTTAAGCAAGTTATTTTGCTTTACAGCTTTATGAAAAACGCTGTTCAGCCCAAAATGTTTCCTAACAAATTTATTTGCTCAACAAAACTAATCAGGGAACCCAGCCATAAGCAATGTACAGTTGTAAACTACATAGGGTTTTGGCTGGTAGTGGTAACCAAAATTCTCTGCTAGGCAGACCTTTTTTGTGTTTGAAGTTTTACGAATTTGGGCCTCAGCGCTGCTCAATGTTTTCTATTTTTTTTCAAAGAACTGTTGATTCTCAGTGTTGTAGTGTTTGTACTCAGTTATTTTAGACAGAAATCTTTTACTGGAGGATTAGTGCCGGTGTGAACTTTTTCATGAGCGAGCTTTGGACCGTAACTAATTCATTCCCCCCCCCCAAAAAAAAGCTTAGCAATCCAGTACTCTGTCTTTAAACCTGGGTGATGCCTCGTTGAGAGATTGCCACAATAAAATTTTAATGAGCTCTACATGGATTAAAATTATCTTGTACTTGTTTTTGAATTTTGTTTAAGTCTTGTACTTGTTTCTCAACTTAAAATGTACTCAGACTTGAGTACAACTCAACCACCTTTGTACTCCGTACTTGACCAAAAGTACTTGACAGCAGCGATGCTGCAAAGACTAAGATTATGCCACAGTAAAGTGCATTAACTCTGCTTATTCTATGAAGTATTGTCCATATTTTCATCATTTTACTGCATATGATTCATCATCAGCTTTTTGTTTAGTCCCGACGGTACAAGTGGATTGTTTTCCTATGTTTTCAGGCCATTTGTGTTGTCATCTAATTTATCCTTGACTTTGTATTGATGACGTCTGTGGAATTTTTAATCACATGCTTCTGGAAGGTTGATATTATCGCTCATAATTTTACTGTTGCTATTAACTTGAAACTAATTGTAGCTGATGTATTTTTATATTTTAAGCACTTAGTAGCACAGCCATTAGGCTGCAAAGAGCAATTTTGTAGACCCATAAAATAAATAAGTAATAATAAAATAAGATGCTGAAATTATTTCAACGTCTCGATGAATTTTTGATTTTAGTGCTTGTGATATTTACAGATGTATTATTCTCAGACTCATTATGTGAGAGGATGGGGGGGGGGGGGGGGGGTAATCGAGTTAGATAGCAAGAATATATTTATTTGATATGATTATTTCTCAGAAAAATATGTTAGAAGCTTGAACTCTACTAATGAAGCTAAACTCTGTGATTAAAATAACTTTAAAAATTAGACCTAAAGTAAAGTAGTTTTAACAAAGGCACAACAATTGCAGATTCCCATAATTTACAAAGGTATCGATCATCCTTAGATCTGAAGAGAGAGCTGTCCGCATCTGAGCTGCGCAACCAGCGTCTTAAAGAAGTCTTCCAGAAGAAGATCCAAGAATTCCGAGAGGCATGTTACCGGCTAACAGGGTACCAGGTGAACATATCCACAGACAACCAGTACAGACTGATGTCAATGTATGCGGAGAGACCGAGCGACGTTATTTTGTTCCAAGTAAGCTGCCCGCTAAAATGATACATGTAAACCAATACACTGTTGGTAATTAACTTCACCACGGTCCAATTACTCCAGCTATATTTTATATCTATAATTATTCCTAATTTGTAAATGTAAATTTATCCGGAACATACTTGCAAATGGTATTTGTGATCTAGTGCAATTTGTTTATTACAAAAATGGTTGATTTTTTTTTTCGGCCGTACATTTAGTGAAGGCTATTTTTTTTTTTCAAACTCTGGAATTGTCAATAACATGTATGCAACTTTTCAGCTGATGTCCTCGTTTTGGGTTTCTCAGCTGTGCCATTAAAAATTGAAAAACACTGTAAATCAAATTGTTGTTTTGCCAGGCACTTTCCTCGTTTTTTGACAAACTGTAGTTGCATGCCTACAATAAAGGTTTGCAACAGCACAGCTGAAATTGTACCTCATCGAAATGAGTACACCTCTCGCATGTGACATCACAAGCTCAAACAGCGCCCTCACCTAACACCTAAGGAAGTGCTCTCATTGGCTGAGAGGTGTGCGCGGGGTGTGCTCTTTTCCATTGTTTGATCTCAGCAATGATTGCCCATGCAAGTCATCTATTGATCCGTCACTAAGATTCATCAAAAGATGAGTTGTCAATATCGCCATAGTGATTTGTATTGTGACATCACACTTTGCTGAGCAATAATTCAAAATAATAAAAGGCATTTATATGAGCTCAAAGTGCTTCACGGAAAAACTATCAAACCTGGGCATTAATGGTACTTAAAAAACATACAAGATACTTCAAGTGTACAGAGAACAACCCAAGTACACAAACACGGAAGCAAACAAAACAAAAGTTAACATGCACGAAGAAAACAAACCTTAATTTAGTTTGGTTTATGGTTTATTTAAAAGCATTTAAAACATTGTGGTCCAGAGACCAAATTGCATTTTAAATTTACAATTTTTTTTCAAAGCATCAAAAGTGCATGGAAAAGACAAGGACACAAATTTATGCAAGAAAATATAAAAGGAAGGCAAAGATTTGTATAAAAAAAGCATTACTAAAAAGGTGGATCAACAATTTTAATTTTAGATGAAAAAAGCTATTAATACTCCTGAAATACAAAATGGTGAAACTAAGATGAACCAGCCCTGGGTAATAATAAAAAATTTTCATTGAGAAGAGATGTCAAGTATGGAAGGGGCTACATTTGAAGCGCTTTGTAAGGCACTTGTAGGAACCATATTGGTTGGTCTTCCTTAGTTTCATGGATGACTTGTACTCAGAGGCAGGAAACCAGCCCGAAAATCTATCAGTGCAGCTTGACTTCGAAAAGACCTGAAAAAGCCCCAAACAAAGCATTGATTTGAAAAGAATAATAAACTACAAGAGCTATTAAAAATTATACGTTAAATTAAGATTGCCACACATCTTGAGAGTAATCTTAGCTCTTTGTGAAATCAAACCAGCAGTCGATTTCACGAAGCGCTAGGATCAATCTTAAGATGAGTAAATGTATGAATCAATCTTAAATGCTAAAGGAAAGTGTGATGTCACAATACAAATCACTATGCATCTTAAAGTTAGAATGATTCCTAAAAGTTAGAAAGAGTTTTGTGAAATCGACTGCAGCTCTGTCAGAATTGTACTTATTATTTTATTTACCACAATCACTAAAATCGACTTAAAACGTTCACTTGGTTCTTTACTTGTTCATTGTGAGGGCACACCATGCTTTTGAGTATTAAAATAGACAAGGGTCAAAGTGTCAATGTGGTACAGATGCATCGCCCTATTTTTTTGCCAAATTGATAGTAAATAATTTATTTAAATATTAGGTGGCTCTTTTTCTAAAGTCAACGAAGTTTCATTTTGGAAACTGAAGAACAAAAAAACATTAATAATTAGTAATAGTTCGTTAAAAGATACAAATGAGTTATTGTAGGGACCTGACATTATTTCGTAGAACCAGAAGACATGTATAAACAAATTTGCATGGTGCAAGTATTTCACGCTGTAAGTATTTAAAAAGATCATGATCCTTCAAAATTTCCTCTGAGAAAAAATGTGGGGTCTTTTGGCAAAGAAACAGGCAATCTAGCTTTAAGCCAGGATGAATTTTTTTTTGCAATCGTACCAAAATCTTATTTCCATTTTATGAGCTGTTGGTGGCAACCGATTCTTCATCGTCATCTGCTTTCTGATGGGGGACATTATGCTGATTTCTCGGCGTCAGGTCACGTCTCATCAATAACAGGAACAAAAAGTTCTACTGAATAGCTGGCTTAAAAGTGTCAGGCACTGGCTCCTCTGAACCTGGAATCATCGTTGATGTAGACAGGTCGAGCTTAATTGTGTTCCAGGCAGGGTAGTTTTAAAGGAAAAGTATAATGTAATTTAGGAGAGGCGATTAATTCAGATCCTCGGCTTTTCAATGAGCAATCGAACAACCAACCCGTGAAAATTTCATTCAATTCAAGTTGAGTGAAAACAACATAAAACGGTTTTACGTGGTTGTCAGGGATTTTAGGCGCGTTCATATCGGGCTTATTTTAGTTGCGCCAGTCAAAATAAGCCATGGTGATTTCTGGGGTCTTTAAGTGTTTTTCTTGCCTTTGACAGTTATTTTAGACAGAAATCTTTCACTGGAGGATTAGTGCCGGTGTGAGCTTGATCATGAGTGAGCTTCTGACCGTAACCAATCCATTTTTTTTTGCCCCCCACAAGATTAGCAATCCGGTACTCTGTCTTTAAAACTGGGTGATGCCTAGTTGATGCCTGGTTGAGAGATTGCCAAAATAAAATTTTAATAAGCTCTGCATGGATTATGACCAGTGTGAGGATAAATTACCAATCGGAGCGGAAATGTTTGTCATCACGCTCTCGACTTGTATTACATTATTACAATCATTTGTTTTGTTCATTTCGGGGTCTCGCAGGGGCTGCATCGTAGGCCTATCAGTCTTTGTGTCAAGGTAACCACAATGCATCTATTGTGTCTTCTATAACAGACGGGGGCAGGGGGGATCGGCTGTCGATGTTAAAAAAAAGAATTTATTGATGGTTTCCATGCAGCATTTCCGTCAGGAAACATTAATATCAGTTTGACTCCAAAATTTAATTCTCAGTAAGTGACAATATCACATGCCAAGTGTTCCAGTCTAACAGGTGTGTGTTAATTGTTGAGTCGATTGTTTCTTAATCTTATTTTTTTTGAGCCACTGTTTTTCTAGTAGAATACTTTTATTTTTTTATAAATTTGTATTTTATGTTAAAAAGAGTTCTCCATAATTGGTATGTCTGGATGGTTGTGTGCAGAGAACACAGAGTGCAACTTTCCAGCTGATCAGGTGATTTTGTTTTTCAGTTTGGGTTTCTCAGCTGTGCCATTGAAAAAAGAAGTAAAATAAATAAAAACAATAAAAATAAAAAACAGGACAAAAGCTTGCTGTGCCTGGCACTATCCTGTATTTTGGTACATTCCTCTTTTTGACACTTTCCTCTTTTTGTGACAAATTGCAGTTGCATGCCTTAGATAATGACTTAAAACCGGAAAGTTGCAAATGCCTCCCAAAATTGAAAATTCTTCTGGGCAAAACACTATGTTGCAAATAAAGAGCAATTTTCTCTCCATGTAGAAAATCGTTTTCTGGTACCGATAAATATTTACTCAGTAACTAATCGATCTCAACATCTTTTTCCCAAGTAAATCATCCAGGTATTTGTTGCAATTTACAAAAATGACATTTGACTTTGTTTCTGTTCTAATCCAGGCGACACAGACTGGTGAAATGCAGCTCCTGGAGAATGAATTCTCATCCACCCTGACAGATTTTATTGACTCGTTTCTACGGCAACAAGACAGCATCCCAGCATTCCTCAGCAGCGTGACCCTTGACCTTTACAGCCGACAGACCATGGTTGGTTAGATAACTCTTAATAGAGTTACTGCTAAAAACACTATGATTTTGAAAACATCCCCCCTCATAATTCTTGTTGGTTTTCAAAATGACTGACAAATGGAGTCTCTGGTTGCAATACACCTCTATCATGCTGCCACCATCTTGGTCATGTTCCCTTTATCCAATAACAGTAATAGATGCTAATATTCATTGCACAAAAAGGAACCAGGCTATATTTGCCCTTCCAGCCTCGGTTTGGTTACATTGGTTTGAAAAGGAGAAAATCAAGATGGCCGCGCCATGATAAAGGTCTTTGCAGTTCAGAGTTGTCAGTGGTTTGACTCATTATGTAATACTTGTGCTATAGCCCAGCCTGGAGGCCTTCACTTTCGTATAAATACTATACTGTATCTGCACACAGAGGAAGAGTTCCTATATAGGGCTAATACTTGTGCTATCCCAAAGAAATTTGAGTCCTGTTTTAGGGGAAAATTTGCTAAATTGTTACCCAGTTTCCAGTCGGTGCAGACAATGATATCAACAGATTCTACCCAAATGCATTATCTGCGTATGTAATACCAACAACGCTTATTAAAAAGCCCATGGACAACATTGGTAAATGCCAGAGACCGGCATCCGCACTTTATGTGACCCGGCGTACACGAGAAATAACAAACCTGTGAAAGTTTTAAGCTCAATCAGTCATTGGAGTCACACAAGAAAATAGTGAAAATGCCATTATATGTTTTCACTGTTTTCAAACATCTGGGCCCCAAAATAGTGCTTAAAAGTGTTCTGCTGAGCAAAAAATAAGCAGGATACCAGTCACAGATTGTACATGCGACATGCTCTTTTGGCTGGTAAGCTTATTCTGGTAAGCATGTTTGTGCCTGAGCTACTTTTTGTGCTTAAGCAGCGCTATGAAATTGGGCCCAGGTTTTTGACTCGCGATGTCAGAACTAATTGTTACTAATTTCTCAAACGCTGTAGAATTTCAAGCAAAAACATTTCAAGGGAAGTTTTCCAACATGACCATCTTTATACCACGTGAGTTATGTGCAGATCTGTTAACATTTGTTTTTCCATCTTACCAATGTGTTATAGAAGGAAGGCTGCAATGATGCTTTAAGTTTTGTTAGGATATATTTTGGCAAGAAATTTTTGAATGAATTTTTTACTAGAATGGAGTGCCAATTGCACTATTTTCTGCCAACCCAAGCCAGTAACAGGGGGAAAGTCCCTTTTGTTTCACACGAATCACTCTGTTTTGTAATTAAACTAACCATTAACATTTATCATACCGTACAAAATCTGGCAAGATAAAAATGAAATGTATCCTTATTTTTTATCTTGATTTAATAAAACTTAATTTTATAAACTCCACTCTATTGTTGAGGTTTTGGTGTGAAATTTAAATAAATGTTTCTAGCAGACGTGTTTTGCTGATTCGGGGCTGATATATTTTGACGTCTGTTGGTATCTGAGACGATTGGTACCAGGTTAAAACCATTCAGGCTTCTGGTAACTTGTGTGATATGCATGATAGAAAAACCTACAGGGAGCTTTATGAACGGTTCGCAAGGGATCCACAGCTTTTGAGATCAATCTGAAACACCACAAATCTTCCATGAGATCCTAGCTTCTGCTGAGCAGTGGAGTAGCCAGGGGGGGGGGGGGGGGGGGGGGCAAAGGAGGGGACGCTGCCCCCCCCCCCGTGTAACATCTTGCCCCTGCATGCCCCCCGTCAGCCTGTGGACACCGTGAAATTTCCTGTAATCAGACAATTATAACTCTCTATACAATTTGCTATTCTCTATTTCTCCCTCTGTACAAATATCTGTGCCCCCGTTTGCCAAATGCAAAATAGGAAGAAAGTCAACTCACTCGTAAAGCTAACTTAGTCAAAACAGCGTTAATTAGTCATTATAGACCACATTTTGGCTACAATTAGTCAAAAATGGTATAAAATGACTAATAAAGGCTATTTTTTACAATTGTCTTTTCTAGGTTAAAGTGCTGATCAGCTGAAATTTACCCCTGATTACCACAACAGGATCAAATTTCATAAAAACTGCAAAGCTCACAAATTCACTAAGCACAGAAAAATCTTGCTGAGCAAAAAATTGGTTACCAGCCAAACTACCAGTCATATACACTGACCCAGACTGGTTTCCTGTAAAATTTTGAAGAGCAGTTAAGGGAGTCCATCCAGCCACAAGAGTGCGTGCTTTAAACAGCTTTATGTAATTGGGGCCCAAGTCTTGGATGGATTCAGTACAGCATGGGAAAACCACACCCGGCTCATTGTATGGGGCCAGGCCTATAGGCATATACATATCAGTCTTGCACTAAGTCTAAACATTTGAATAATGATTGACGTTTAATCTGTATTAGTTTTAAATTATTCAATATTAGTTGGCAGGCTGACTGCCACAGGGGAAGTACATTTTTTAAAGAAAACAACAGTTTTTTTTTTAATCGGCTGATTTGTGACGCCCATCCATGAACTAATCGCTGTGATAATCTCAAAGAGGAAATGAAATTCATGCTCCATTTCTATTTCATATGACCGAGTTTTTTGAGGCATTCCATTTTCCCCATTTAATATGAGCCTATTTACTCATACCACCATGGCACGTTTTGTGAGAAGTAGTCATGTATGAAATAGAATGATAACCTTTAGTGTCATCTGTGTTTTTATAACTACGCTGACTCCACTTGCCTATTATCGACTTTTTTGTTCCATGACCAGCCCCCTTAATTTAACTTTTTCCTCTGCATATTCTTGGTATTTTAAAGCCACTGAATCTCCAGAAGCACTTCCCACTTTCAACTTTATTTTGTAAAGATACATTTAAGTGAAGAGACGCCGAGGAGGAAGTGATCGTTTTCTGTTCACTTGGGAGAAAAATCATAGGGAAAACTCACGCGGGTATGTAGGGACTGGAAACCCAATCTACCCGTAGAAATGAAGCTGTTGCTCAGCGACGAATCTAGGCTAGTATTTTAGGGGAGGACAAGGGTGTGCACCATTTTATCTGGGGGGCACTTCTGGCCAATTAAAACTAATTCCGTTTGCTTTTCAGCGCTCTTGTTATGGCGTTTACTATTTTTTTTAATCTAAGATAATCTGACGTGGAGGCAGCATTGTCTGCTGCGTGTAACTAGAAAAATAGATCATTCAAAAACATTGGGACTACTACATCAAAGTGTATAAAATGTAAATGTTATTTGACTGGTAATTGCTAATCTCAAATGTCCAGATTTCAAGGGGGCACGGATATCTATGGGGGACATGTGCCCCCCCCCCCCCCCCCCCAGTTACGCCATGCACTGCTCCGTGCTTATTAAGATCTACAGGGTGTAAAAGCCGGGTCGGCCATTTTTCTTTTGAAGTTGTTAATGCCCATCATTGTATAAAGAGACTGCCGTTTCGAATCCCGGACTGGCGCCTTGCATGTGGATTGGGTTTTCAGTCCCTACCTGGGCTGGATTTCACAAAGAGCTAAGATTGATCTTAACTTCGAATCACTCTTAGTTGCTGAGAAAAAGTGTGATGTCACAATACAAATTGCTATCATGTCAATATTGACAACTCATCTTAAGATGAATCTTAGTGCTTTGTGAAATCGACCCTCTAGATTGCGTGGATGTACCCTATTTGGGGTTTTCCTCTCACATCAAAAACTGACATGTCTTCATCATCTTCCCTAGTCAGGTATCATCAGGCCTACGAGTCACAGTGCAAGTCACTTTTGAGGGTCCCTTGGTTTCATTACCAGAAAGATAATAAAATAAATATGCACATGTCCTCTGCTTAATGTTTACTAAAGCCTCGTTGGTGGCCATGATAGGTGATAATCCCCCTCGATTCATTAAAAAAAAAATGCATCATCTTCTACTAAATGATTATTCATTTTTTTGTTCTAACCTCGCGGGAGACATTTTATGTGGTATATTACAGGGGCCTGGAAATCCCAGTTTTACTGTCCTTGCGGTTTAGTACCTCTACTCGTGTATCCATCAAAATCCTGCAGCAACTAAAGGGGGCCTCAAAATGGCCGCACCCATGCCGGCCAAGCTTGGTTAGTTTGGTTTGCTGGGTGGCACCGAATCAATAAAAATGAAGGACAAACTATGGCATGATTTTTGAGAACTTATAAAAAATACATGTCTGTATATCAAATTAATGTTCACAGTTCTAGAAAAAGAAAGGGGGGGATGTAATCACAACTTCTGATTTGAACTTTTCACACTTTGATTTTCCACCTGTTTTCCCGAATGGTCCCTGCAATTACAGTTAGATCTGTTACAGTTGATAACCATCCATCTATCTACGTAACAACACCGTCTTCCAACTCCCAAGCTATTAACATAATCACGCGGGCGAGAAATTAGCTGAGATGACGAGGGGGTAAAACTAGAGAGTTTCTAGGTTAATTACAAGAGGCTGGAAATCACGTAGCGATTGCTACGCTGCTCGTCATGGGGGCAACCGACAAGGGTCCAGTTGATCAGATGTGTTTTTTAAGATCGAGATGGCGGCCGTTACCCTGCTGGTAAGCGTAAACCACGCCCACTTCACACGAGCCGGCTCCAAACCTCATCAGAAGCCCCCTTGCAAATGCATTGGCCAACATTTCAAAACGATTTACGCAAAAACTAACTTAAGTTTATTTTTAGGTGGTTGTGTTTAACACGTGTTATGCAGACACTAAATCTTCTGAATAATGCCCTCTGTTTTGAGAATTATATCTAACTAGTAAAAACAAAGCGAAACGTATGCCCGTACTACCAATGCGTGCGCGTATGACGTAGTGATTTACTAAGAGGATACCGTTCAAGTCTCGCGTACTCGAACGTTCAGACCCGTGAAAGTGCGCGATTTTGTTTGTACGACTCGTTGGAAATTAATGGTTCCAGCCCAAAATGTATCAAATGTCTGTGTTGGAATAGGCAGCACTTACAGAGACAACTGATATGACATACAGCGGTGAGTCAAATTTAATTGCTGCAAACTGGTAAGTTAATGAGTAATCCTGTTGGTTAAAGTCATTGCGTCACACGCATGCGTATCTGCTGCACGCCCAAAGTGTTCGCTAGTTCCCGCTCCAAAGTGTGTAGTTTTACCCCCAAAAATGAAATCAAATCACCCATTTCATCATTCAAAAGCATTTCTTATGACAAAAACGTTTAGTTCGTCAAAGACCTTAGTCATTGACGAACCTATGATCATGAAGGAAAATCTAGCTCAGTGCAACTCCATTAGCATTTTTGAGATAGTGGTGGACACCATAGGAGTGCAGTTTGATTTGGTTGTACATGAATTGTATACCTGGACAAATTTACCCACACTCTAATAGTGTCCTAGTATTGCGCCCATCATATCTCAAAAAGGCTTATGGGCTTTTGGTAAACGGTGGAGCCAGTTTGTGTGAAGTGGGCGTGTCTACAATGGAATTACGTCACACCTACGAACAGGCTAGCTCTCTAGTCTCTACACCTCTCAAAAATGCTGAAATGATAGAGGTATTGTTTGCAAGACACTATAAGTAGTAAATCAACAGAATGATTGTTGAAAAGAAACCTTCGTAATTGTCGTTAATAAACAAACTCGTCATTGAATAGCATACTTTATTTTTCACAAGACTCACAACAGTTACTGTAACGGAATGTTAAAATTAGACACATAACGAACACAATTGTTTTGACCTGTCATGAGATGCTCGTGTTGATTTATTGTTAAGACATTAGTTTTTCAGATCAGTGTCATCATGGTGAAAGAAAACGATATTCTGGGTTTTAGTAAATGGGTGCATGGAGCAATATTCAACATCTTCTTGTTGGTAGGGCTAGTTTGTCAACAGTATAATGAACTTTAATTTGATTTCTCATTCAATCAGTCATTTAAATAAATACAATTTGCCGCATCATTAATACACAAGGCGTAACATTATCTTAACCTCATAAATAGGGGAAAGCGGATGTAATTAGCGGGCCCATCCGCTAAACACGGCCAAGTCATTAGTCCCACATTGTTGGGTGTGTGTTAACAGACCGGAACAGCTCTCGACCGGCCGGGCTGATGAGGCCTGAAGTCTTGCAGCCTGATCGGCCGACTGAACACGGACGATTAACACGGCTTGTGAACAGTCGTCACTGCTGTTGAAGTTCACCGGCGAAGCTTAGCCCGGATACGCTATATTCACATGGTCTGATGCGGTGGGTTTCGTGGGTGGCTTTTTTTTAGCTCGTCAGAAAATAAAATCTGAAGCGAATTAAGCCCAAATCTAGTAATTCATGGCAAAACCTACCATCCATAATCATCGTACACAAACATAAGGCTTTAATTTGAATGGATTTTTTATGAGACCATTGCAGTTTGGGACAGGGTGAATATAACATCTCGCTTCACCCAGAGGCTGTTTGCTGAGATGGAAATGATGTTGTCTGGGAAGAGACGCACGTATTGCACATCACCGCACGGGCTCGTGGTTCTGGCTTCACGCTGAATATTCATAATGTCACGACTGAATTCCATTGGCTCATCGACGGGTGAGACAGGTGTTCGTTTCGCGCGGGCGCTTTGCTAGTCTGGCGAGTGAGTGCAAAGTCAATGACACTTGTGTCAAAACACACAGTGGACCAGTAGCGGCCTGCCCGACTCAGCAACATTCGCGTAATAATGTTGCCACCAGACAATTTGGACTTCACTTCAACACCGTCATACCTCGTACCCGCAAGGAATAAACTATGCCTGTGGATAAAGTGGCAAACACAATTTGATTTGTTCAAATCTCAGAAATACTTCAAACTCCTGCAGAGGTAAAAGATGGGAAAATGAACGCGTAAAATTTGCCTTCCTAGTCTAATGCTGGAAGACACTTTTATGAAGGAGCACCACGGTAGCTCAAGAAGTTTAGTTGTCTCCACCGGCAAATTGCCTCGTCACACGTGGGATTTGGAAATCAATTTACGTCAAAAACCATCACAAATTGAAACTGTATGAAACATCTCGTCGTCAGAAGTTGCTCTTTGGAACTCCCCTGATGCAGGTGCTGAGAACATTTTGCTAATTAAATGTGGATTTACATTTCTTTCGGCTGATGGTCGCTCTGCTAATTTATCTTTCCTTCCAAACACCACCGGTGGGGAATATTCAATTACCTATCTGCCGAACCGCTATTTGGGGACAAAAATCCTCGTTCGTCAGCGTTAATGTTGCCATTTCTAATGTCAAATTTTACCCTTCAACTCAAATCACGGAAGGTCGAGTGCAACACCTGAAGGACAAACAGAGGGTAAGAGGATATTATGAACGAATTAAATCGCAAACTCGCGTCAGTAATTTTCCACACAGGTACCGTTGTCTGAACCGCGGAAGGCAAGGTTGCTCCGTGGTTAACTTCATTAGAACAACGGGGCTTTAACCATGGGCAGACATCGATGAAATTAGGGTCCGTTGTGAAACATGAATGGAATACTTGCCGTGTTATGAATGCACTACATGAGCTACTGGGTTAACCAGCCTCCAGCCCAGCCCCGCGTTGCTCCTTTATTGTTTTTCTCAACCCTTAAATTGCTTCAACCTTCAAGATCTTAATCACCCCCTCAGACTCGTCCCCAGCCTTTTGCCGGTATTGATATCTATCCTGCCAACCAAGATTACCCGAGTGATCCAGTAACCCCTAAAAGGGCACATTCACGTCTGGGAGATACTCTCCAGAACAAAACACATTCATATTGCGATCAATTCATAACACAATGTGCGACGACAGTGTACAGGTGCTCGAGAGTGAGCTGAACACTCCCGCCAAGAATTGTTACCGCCTGGTGGTCCTCGGCTCCTCGAAGGTCGGGAAGACCGCCATCGTTAGGCGCTTCTTGACGGGGCAGTTCGAGGAACAGTACACCCCGACCATCGAAGACTTTCACCGGAAGATTTACAAGATTAAGGGGGAGGTATACCGCCTGGATATCTTGGATACTTCGGGAAATAATCCATTCCCAGCAATGAGCAGGCTGTCTATCCTTACAGGTAGGTGCAGAATGCAGGGTTTCTGGTTTGATGTGGGGTCATTTTACTAAAAAAGTGTATTTTCCAACTACGATATCTTTGGAGAAAGTCTGGGCGGGCCACATGTAGGAGAAGAGGCCTACCATGAAAGTGAAGGTGTTTGATGTTTTTTTTAGATGCCTTTTGTTGTGGAGCATTAATTAAGAAAAATCAAAACTGCTTGGAATCTCCGTTATAGGCATAAACGATAAAAGTAAACTTCAACAGATGCCGACAGTTTGCCAAGGTTTGGTGGATGGGACCTGGGCCCGATTTCATGGACCTGCTCAGCAAAGAATTCTGCGCTTACGGTGCACTGTAATGTGAGTATTTTAAGGGCCGTGGCAGGACGTAAGCGCAGAATCCCACGGTAAGCAGGTGCCATGAAATTGGGCCCAGGTTAGGATTTCACACAAAGACCTGAAATAGTTCATAAGATGTGTACTAACCTTAAACGCTAATTGCGATGTCACAGTATAAATCACTATGTTGATATTGACAACTCGTCTTAAGATGAATCGTAGTGTGAAGTTGAGCCATGGAAATGTTTGGCATTAGCGCTAAGTGTGTCGACGATGTAGCGCTAAATGTGTCAACTATGAAGCGCTAAATGTGTCAACTATGAAGCGCTAAATGTGTCAACTATGAAGCGCTAAATGTGTCAACTATGAAGCGCTAAATGTGTCAACTATGTAGCGCTAAATGTGTCGATGATGTAGCGCTAAATGTGTCAACTGTGTAGCGCTAAATGTGTCGATGATGTAGTGCTAAATGTGTCGATGATGTAGTGCTAAATGTGTCAACTATGTAGCGCTAAATGTGTTGACGATGTAGCGCTAAAAATGTGTCGACGATGTAGCGCTAAATGTGTCGACGATGTAAACCCACTGACATAAGAGTTGTCATTCAAAGACAAGTAAAATGCTTGAAATGGAATTGTGTTGTGATGCGGGTCAAAAGGAGTCCAGAGTGGTTAAATTGGCGTTATAAAAATCATGACAATTTTAATGTGATTATGTCAAAGAAGTAGAAACGGCCATGTTGCCCAGTTCTATATTGCAGGTAACACATCGTTGTGTGACCGGCGGAAGGTCGACATGAAGTGTGACCGGCAAAAGATCTTAAGAAATTCTGTTCAAAACTGTATTTTAAGAAAACTGAGTGTGAAAGTTCGGTCGTTTTACTGCTATTTGTAAGTCATTCAGGAAAGTTAAATTCCGCTTGGGAATGGAAAAACATGTCTGGGAGTAATTCTAGCAACAAATATACAACAGTGATGCGCCACTTTTTTCAACAGAGCCTTTTATTATTGATTGTGACCTTCTGCTGGGGCAAAAAAGTTGTCATGTGTGTGACCGGAAAGAAATGTCGTGAAGGCTGTGCGACCTTTTTCCGGGCACAGACGACATCTACTTTAACTCCTGCGGTATATAGAAAAAATAAATTTCGGAATTTTGTCTTTAGAGGGACGAGCGGTCACAATCTTCTAAATCGAGCTCTTGGCCTATGCAAATCACTACAACATATCTTCATGACTGACAATCGAACTAACGCTGCCCGATGGAAGGTCGTTTATAATCGCCTTATATACATTTTGTCATTCGTCATTGAAATACTTCCATATCTATCTTTAAGGAAATCTTGATTGTATCACGAAGCATTGTATTGGACTGACAATTCACTCTAGACCCCAGGGTCTCTTCAGATCAAAGAAATACACAGCGGATGTCGCCATAAATTAATAGTACGAACTCATCGCTGAAAAACATATCAGAAACCCCAAATTGAACGCTGCAGCACACGTGGCTCTTTTAAACTGATATGGCCACGAGGGTGGCCAACGGCTCCACAAATACCAGCCGCGATGTACAACTTGATTACGGCGTGCCTTGATGTCATCGTGTGGTGCTAGCTTTTTCATCACCAGTAACTACATCATTATCAAGGCCAAGGCCTTCATAATTTATGAACGCAATATGCAGCGATTATGATAGCTATCTGGACAGTGGTATCGCAATATCGTCCCCGTGTGTTTGGCAATGCATGGGGCTTACATTGAAACCTTACCTTTACGTGCATACTGTATATACTGTTCATGAAACTGGCGGGATTTTCAGTGCGGAGAAATTTCCCGCACCTTCAAGGTCGAGTGCGTAATGTCATTGATGGTATTCCAGCCGCCATGTATCAAAGTTGAATGTGGTCTGATATATATTCTCCTGTTTTCTAGACGTTTGACTGTTTTCTATCAATACAGAGAAAACTTAACCTTGTACGTGATTGCTTTTCGGTGGAACGAGCTTTAGGTTTAAGAGATTGTTTGTCCAAGGCGCGCGAATCAAAACTGTTTTTTTTCCTTCTTTTTTTTTCTTCGAAAAGCAGCGTGAATTGTAGCCTGCGTGTACTCTGTAGATATAATTTAGAATATTGATGGACGGAGACACATTACCACAAGGTAAATCAATATATTGGTGATGTGGAATAAGTCATGACGTTAACAGTGCAACGCAGACATTTTCCAATTTCAATATTTTTTTGCAAGTGGGAGGGACTACTAATGCGTAACTTCGTGGCTGGGTTTCGGAAATCAATCAGGAGCTAGCTCTGGTATTCACGGGCGGCAAAGAACATAAGATGTTCTCTGGAGCAGTGCTAATTAATAGTGATAGGAGAATGTCATTGTAATTGCACTGGATGACTTCCAGTTTCGTAAAAGACTGCAGTGACACTAAATAGAGGAAGAGCACTACACTCTAAAAAGGCATGTCAAATTTTACTAACAAGTGTCAGCTGGGTGTAACTGAAAACCAGTCAGTCTGACTATTTTTTTTTTTTAATTGGAGTCAAATCCAATTATTTTTTCTAGTTGGTATGACTAAATCCGTTGTTATTTTTAACTAGAAAAACCAGTCAATATTTTGACTAGGTCGTTCTAACTGTGTAATAGGGTTAGTTATCAATGACTATATTACGTGTACAGGAATGGGGCCTATGAAATTGTAACCTTTCGAAAGTGTAGGCCTAACATTTTCGATTTCATGAGCCAAGCATTGAAAATAAAAGTCTGTAGATCACTGTGAGATAGAACAATCTTTCGGCGGTTCTGGAACAATAACAATCAATTTTCAGAGGCTTGAGGGGAAATAGTCTGTCTCCCTGTGCGAAGTAACGGACATCATGTTTTTTTTTATTGGATGTAAGGATCGAGCTGTAAACGAAAAATGACGTCACACAGAGATCTGTACAAGTTTTTCTAGGTCCCAGGAAGCGCTGATCTGCATGCAGTGATGTCAATTATCTCCCGATAATGTGTCTGTCCCGAGCAATTCCATGTTCTAGTAAGCATTAGCAGTTGAGGAAATGCAAGGAAATGGATTTGGTGAATTCGATGCGGACAGAACATTTCAATACAGCCCGGGGGCAGACGCATTGGATTGGCAAGTGACGGAATGCGTTTTTTTTCCACGAGACCATCAGCACTGGTAGCCACAGTCCACATTCATACATTAAAGGGTAACGTTGGTTGTTGGACATTCTCAGGTTGCATTCGCTCAATGTTACAGTCAATTTGTGACATTGACGAACACTGCGCCACCCTAAAAACTGAAAAAAAACAATGCATTGCCTACCGTTGGTTTAATAAGTACGAGAGCGTATTGCCGCCTCATGAATAACAAAAATCCCACTCTTATCATGTACGTACACGATAGTTATCTTGTACGTACACGATAAGTCCAAACTTATCGTTTACGTACGCGAAAATTCCCGACTTATCGTGATAACTTATAGTGTATGTACAAGATAAGTCAAAACTTATCGTGTACGTACACAATAGTGTATGTGTACATACACAATAAGTCGAAACTTATTGTGTGTGTACGTACATGACAACTTATCGTGTACGTGCACGATAAGTTGGGAATTATCGTGTACGTACACGTTAAGTTTGGACTGATCGTGTACCTACATGATAATTATCGTGTATGTACACGTTAACTATCGTGTACGTACAGTATAACTATCGTGTACGTACACGATAAGAGTGAGATTTTGTTTATTCACGTGGCGGCAATACGCTTCCGTAAATAAGCATAGTCAAAAATATAGTCAGAATCAACACATAAAACGGAGATGCGTGGGCTATAAACTCGTGCATTCTAATTTTTACCGTCATTTTCTGTCACTGGGGTTTCATTTATGTCAAGGGGAACAACTACCTGGCCTCCACAACCTGTGTATTAGTTTTAGGCCAGACATCGACAGTAGAGGGACATTGTTGGCTTTTCCCGTTGGGTTTCTGTTCTCTCTTTTCTTTAAGTGTTCAGCTCATACCTTTAAAAAACATCCTACATTGTAGCACTTCTGAACCCAGAGACACCGATGAAGAGTTTAGAATTCCCTCTCAAAACTCAACAGTAACAGGTCCCCAGCTCGTGCCTAATTATGACGTTTATTTCTATTATCACAATCCGGAATGTGAGTACAACAAAACTCATAAATGATCCTGACCCAGGTGACTTGTTGTGCCTGAATCCGGGTCAGAAGTCAGAATTCAATCCTGACCCGAATGTTTTAAGAGTGCAGATGGGATAGTGAGACCTATTCCCTTTAAAACTTATTGCTTTTTTAAAAATAGAAATGTAGAACAAAAACACAAATCAAAATGAACTTGAGTTCCCACGAATATATCACCAACACGCTAAGACTTTCGGACGTTAAACTCTGTGATTCTTTTCGAAGTTGGAAACAATTGAAGACGTTTTACCCCCAAATGCATTCGCCGAATGGGTTTCAATCAGTTTACGGTGGTAACTAAACGGTCACAATATTCAGCTAACTAAACGGTCACAATATTCAGCCACTGCGGAAAAAAGCATCTGTGTGTATACGCATATTATCGCCCCCTTGTGCAACGGCCTCGTCGTCCAACTCAAGTCAAGCGTAAGAGAATGTAATTGGGTATCAGTTTTTTTCCCCATCTCGTTGAGTGGAGAGGACTATTCCGTTCTTCTGGTTATTATGAGGCTTGTGTCGAGATGAAGTCCCCATGGCAATGATGAGATGAGTTCACGCAATACAAAGCCCGGCCCCTTGTGTGATGTTGGAAACTTCCCCACTTGCCACCGTGGCTCATTTCGAGTTATAAACCATGAATTTAATTTGCGCTGAAGTTTTTTTTTCTCTTTCTTTTCTTTCCCTCATACAGGGAGAGAATTATTTATAATTCAAACTTACCTATTCCTAGGTACTTGGAGATGTCCATAAGGGAGAAACTTTATTTCTGGTCCATTTGACCCCATTTAAAAACAAAACCTCAAAGTGTGACCCTTTACGTGTACATAAAACACAAGTTGCAACACGTCCACAGAGTAAATTGATGCTTTTCGAAAAGCTTTAATATTTCATTCGCAGTACAATCCAGTGAGATGTCCACACGTTATCAACGATGGCTAATACTATAATCTTGATATCTTGCTTGCCCCTCGGCCAAGACTGGTAGAAAGTCTTGGCCATAGGTCAACTAGACATCACATGGAGGACGCACACTAAAATATGAGGTTAGGACATTGATCAACGTCAGATACACGTAGTAACAAACTACATGTATTATAGATGTCAGTCTATAGCACTCGTACTGAGTACCCGTACACTCTAAAAAAAAAACATTAGTCAGATTGGACTAGAAACCTGTTAGATTTGACTAACAATGGTCAGCTGGGTGCAACTGAAAATCAGTCAGTCTGACTAGTTTTTGCCTGGTCAGGATTATTTAAATAACTAAAATTTGAGTCAAATCCAATTACTTTTTTTCTTTAATTTTCGTATGTTTAAGTAAAATAGTCAGTTTTCAACAACTAGGAAAACCAGTCAATATTTTGACTAGTTCGTTATAAGAGCGTATACTTGAGTACTACATTACCACCCTAGTACTCGGCAGTACTTGATACTCGATTGAAAAGTACTCGATTGCAACTTGATTGTTGTAGCTCCCCTCAATCTTGAATTTGGTCTCAGACAAGAAGACTTTATTGTAATAATGGTACATTGTGTATCGCCTAGTTGTAACGGCGCTCATGTAGGCCTATCTCATCATTATTGTGATACGCGTAAAAAAAAACATTAAGGACATCTACCACGGTCATAGAGCATGAAATGGTAGCCTCGTTCAGACAATGCTTTGTTCGACTTGATTAAAACGACCGATTACAAAAACATTCCACAAGAAAGATAGCAAACAAAAAGGGATCCGGACTTGCACTGTAATGAACATATAATTAGGCGGAACAAAAACTAAGGGGCCATGTGCTTCTACTCCACACAACGTCAATAACTGTGTTGGAGGGATGGGAAAATAAAAATTGATGATTGAGCGTGTGCAAGCAAGCGACTGCAACACATTAAATCGGGTGTTGAGGCGAGACATACACGTAAAGGTTAAGGCAGAAAGGGGCAGCAGTCTTTCTTCATGGTTTGATGTTCGTCCATTCCTGGTGCTTGCCATTACAACACCATGGCCAAGCCAGTGTCTGCAGTTCATAAGGTTGCAGTGAACTTTACGGCTTGAGGGATAATGTGGCTATTTATCTTAATTATGTAAATCTGTCTCCGTAAAAACGCATAACTGATGAACACGGGCACGGTGAACGAGCCTGGGATTTCTCGGTGATGTCTTGGAGGGCTTGACTTTTGTTACCGCTACCTATACCCCTCGGCCGTAGTGTCTCTTTAACAAGCCCGGCTAAGCGAGGACACCTTGGTGCTTTTGGTGTGTTTGTATTGAGAAACACGCAGCTATTAAAACCTTGCTGGTACTTTTGTATTCCTTTTTTTGAGTATATCGTGGCGTTTCGTGGCCCGTCACCTCGTGGTACAATTAAGAAGATATTCTCGTTACCTATAACGGAAGTGCTTGATGCGAAATGAAAAGACCTTCAAAATGTCGCATCGGGAAAATTATTTAAGCCCGAGTGAGTCAATGCTTGAAATTCACCTTGTGTATATTTGAAGGTCTGATTTATGACTGGCTTTTTGTGACTGAGTATCCGGGGGAAACTTCCCCGCACAGGATAGTAGCAACTCAGACTGCGATATTTCCCCATGACATCGTCTTGATAGTATTGAGACGATAAGACATAGGCACAGGATAAAAATGTATGGCTCGTCAGCATTTTCAATAAGGCAGTTTCCAATACATCGCAAAACTAACTTTGGCCATGGCCGAATAGACCCTTCCTATGAAATATGTAAATTGCACATCACGCGTGCGCACTAACACTACTCTCTTAATGTAAAAGAGTGAAAAACTGTTGTCCGCCATACCACACTTGCAAGGAACCATATGGCGGACAACCTTTTTAGAGTGAAAAAACATGTGTTTTCACTAGATTCGGAGTGAAATTCACTCCACTTTGACTCAAAAAAGGGTGGTGGAGCCAAACTGACACCACTCTGGCAAGCGAGTGAAATGTTCACTCTTTTATATTCAGAGAGTACTGGTGGGCAAAATAAGGGAACATCTCGCCTTTTTGTGTGGGGCTAATGGTAGCGTGACGCACACGCGTTTGTGCGTCTGCCTATAGTGCGCAACTCTAAAATGTCTGAATAATGTCTGAATGTAATTAGCATATTTTGTGTAAATAATAAATAAAATAAAATCCAAATGTGACGTCTCTGACAGTGACATGTGGCTAGATTGCTGGAAAGGATAACGTTCTGCACTGTTATCGCTGCAGTCAGCGGCCATGGCCGTAATCAAAGTCACTTAATTCGGACGATGCCTTAAAACACAAAAGAGTATGTGGTACTATATACTCATTGGTGGTAAAGGTAACGATGATTTGGGTTGTGTTCTCTTTTCTGAGTTGATTCATCCGAATGTCAGAGTAGAACTTCTATTTATAAAAAGAAGAAGAAGAAGAAGCGAAAAATGTCGTGATGTACAAAACCGTTGGTCGGTTTAAATATAAAAAAATACAAAAGAACTTAATTGAGTTTATTTTTTACCCCAAATAGCAACTGTCTCAAGGCTTTTATGCCGTTTCAACAATTTTGTTATTGGAAAAAAAATTATTATTCAAAAATATAGAAAACCTGTCAATAGGGGTTTACTTATAGCATGAGTGTTACTCTCGATATGCAAGCATTGAAGTCGTTTATAATCCCGTAAAAATGTGAGCACCGTAGCGGAACAATAGCCGTGTTCTCAGGGGATGTTTGTGGATACTTCCTCAGTCCATCTTCAAATTCCCACTTGCGTCCTTCTTTTGTTGGCAACCGCCTTTCAGTGGTTTGACCACTGTTCCCCCGGGGAAGTGCGCCTCGGTAACAATTCTGTCTTGTCTTCCCAGCAGATCTGAAACAAAATTTCAATTTTTATTTATTTGCGATGAATGCCTTCTACCTAATACTTCAAGAGTGAGGGCGTCATCTTTAAGGGCGTTTCCTACGAAGCAATTTTAAGGCTTCCAGTTTCAGACAGTCTCAAAGAAAAAGGGCATCCACATTTGGCGGCAAAACTAGGGTAACATTTAAGTGGGCACAAAGGGGGTGCACTATTTTCTCTATGGAGCACCTCTGGCCAATTAAAACTGTGGTTTTTGTTTGTATTTTTCCCTAAACAAGAAACCTTTTTTAGCGATTTTGTTATGCTCTCTAATATTTTTTATAAATTTATCTGACAACGGTAACAACAAATACATCGTCTACCTGCAGTAAACGTTTACTTGTAAAAACATTGAACTTACTACATAAAAACTTACAAAATGTAACATTTTCTTCTGGTAATTTTTTATCCCAAAAGTCCAGATTTGAATTGGGGGTGCTCCCCCCGTGCCCCCCCCCGTAGTTATGCCATGCCCACATACTTTTCTTGGGGTATAGAAAAAGAGTGTTGGAAAATTGCTCCATCAGTACGTTTAAAGTGTTCCTTTTGCAGTTGATTGCCTCAAAGTTGCCTGTAAAAAATGCCCAGTTGGACATGGCCCTTAGAAGTATGAAATAAACAAATGTTTTAAAAATAATTTTGGGTATAGCTTTTGTACTGTGGTATTGTCTTATAATGGCCCCAAACATGCACATAAAATGAACACAATGTTAATAGATGTGCTAATGCTCCCAGTGGAACAGACGAAGGTTCGAATCCAAATTGACTCACCTGTACAAAAAAAACAAAACAAATAAGAACAAAACAAATAAATAAATAAACAAAATAAAAACAAGAAGAAGCAGAAGAATGGGCTAGTATCACGTGGTCTAGGGAAGATCGTTATCCAGCAATCGTTAGCTTCCAATATAAATTGAAATTATACCTTCTGTAAATGCATAAAACAACTCATTTAAATATTTTCCTGTAGCTCTATATATTGTTATAAGGTCGTGGAAATGAAGTGTTTCTGGTTCAAAACCTCCTGATCCCCTCCCCCTTTTTTGGAGGGGGGAGGCCCAAGGGGGGGGGGCAAGGGGGGGGGGGTAATTGTAGCGTAGGGGAATACATATTACTCTCCCCTTGCCAAAATACCCAATTCTTGCCCCCGTAGCGCCGCCACTGCAGCGCCCGTTGGAAGGTCTCAGTGGATCTGCTTATGAATAAGCACAGCACTACTATATATTAAATAAACATGACAACAACCCTTCGATTATAAGTGTCCATAAAAAAAGAAAGAAACAAAAGCAAAACAAAAAAATGACAAAAGCATTACGGTTTTCCATTATATCCAGCTGGTCCTAATATGACTGGAGTTGCACACATCATCATAATTTTCTCTAACCAATTCTGTTTTTAGATTATAAACGGTTACATCTGCCTATGGAAAAAAAACCAATAATTACGGACATTAAATGCTTACTGTTAGCAGGTGTCCTTCAAGTTGTTTTCCCCTTTACTTTTTGTCCTTTTTATAATAAAGTATTCATTTTTGATAAACCATATGAATTCATATCGGCCATACTTAATAAAAGGTGATACCATCATTTTGAAAACAAATTAGCGTACACGGTGAAGGTGTTTGTTGATGGGATCATAACGAAAAACATAATATGATATACCCATTTTTTAAAGTAGGCCTATCAGATCAATGATTAACATAGACTATCAGGTATCCATGACAACCATCACCAACATACGCGTATGAAACATTAATGCATCGTTGTCATCAAGGCAAATCTCAAGGAACAAATCATTACCGTTATGTTTAATAGCCGCACATTAGATACGTTCAATTGAATTTTATAGTCCACGCTCACCGTTAAGGCGCCATTATGTCATGATAACTATGGCGGCGCACTGAAATCTCACATTTTGACCTCACTACGTGGGTCAAGTCCAAGATAATGGAAGAGCACGCGTACCAACATCGTTTCCATGATCAGCGCATATTCAAATCCCCTCTCGTCACTGTAACTCAACGGCTGGGAGCATGGCAAACAGGGAAACATGACGTGTAGACTGGGAACGAAGTTGTACACGCGCGTCTTTGGGCGTACGGTGACCGTTTACTGAGAAGAGCTTGAAGACAAACATAATAATTTCATAAGCCCTTGGGCCCTCTGGGCCAGGGCAAGTCGACAGAACAGCCCCTTTAATTATTCCAGGTGAAGCGTAAACGAAAGAGGGCACATCATACATTGAAATATTGCAAAGTACACTGTCAAACACCGCACTGGCGCCCCGGATGGTAATCAGTTCATTGCAGGCAGTGAAATATAAATGTGATCTGAAATATTGATGTTCCCCTAAACAACGGGGTATATGAGTAAATTGCGAGCGCGTAATGATGTCATTTGAACGTATGGCCGATTGAAGCAGACGTTCTTCCAAAGCAAGCAATCGTCAGTCGTGCAGATCATGCCGCTCATTTCCACAAGGAAAGGTAACTGATTAGTCTCTTATAGGGAAACGAATAATGTGAAATGTTTGTGGAAAACGCTGAAGTGAAAGTTTGACTGGATCGAGTCAAACACTGTGACTCCGAAGGGAAGTTTGCCCACAACCCTAGGAGCCTTGACACTACGCCTCCGTTTTTTTACGAAAGGTGGAAATGAAGGCTTAAGTTTAGAACGGGTACTTTGCGGGTACATCCTGGTAAGTGATGGCGTTTTGGAGCTGGAAGTGTAAATGTAAACGAATGGTTTTGCACACGTTTGCACGAACATTCGTTTCACTGCACTTCCGGCTCCAAAATGTCATCATTCACCAACAAGATAGTGTTCCTGACCACGCCAGTCAAAGGAATTAAGAACGGATACAAACATCTTGAAAAACCAGGTTGGCTCAGTGGTTTCTTTCCCTGCCTTTCACCTCTGTGGACCCCGGTTTGAATCCCACCTCAGACCAGCAGAGCCTTGCATGTGGATTGGGTTTTCAGTCCCTACCCGATTGTGTGGATTTTCTCCATGTGGGGTTGCCCTCATACATCTAAAACTTACCATTTCTTGTCATTTCATAACCAGTGTTCATCCATGTTATTGGCGCTTGCTCAGTCGTTTGTGTAATGAAATAAATAAATAAAAATAAAAGAAACTTAAAACCTAATGACAACGTCAAATTACTTGTCAAACTAGTACCCAAAATAATCAACTTTTATCAAATCTCGAAGACTATAAAGTCGTCAGTTTAATTCTCAATTATCGCCAAAATTGTACCAGCCACGTCTTTAAAGAACGAGTTCATTTATATATTTCATCTGCAGACTAATGGAAGCACAAGCAAAAGATACCGTAGTTATCTGTAAACATGCCCTATGGTGCAGATTTCATCCCGGATGCAAGGGTAATGAAATGAAAAGATGCACTCTTACCAATAATCAAACGCAGTTAAAGACAAATCTCATGATTAGTAAAACTGAAATGATTATTAGCTTCAATCTAAAAGCCCGCTGATTAGAAAGTTCATACAAATACCTATGTTCCAGAAAAATATTTCCAGCTAAAATACCGTCAGAGTGCAGGAAAAAAGTATTTGAAGACCCCCCCCCGATCGCAATTGCTTAATTCAGTTGCCGCAATGGAAATAAGGCCAATATCAACGTGCAAAACGAAAAAAAAGTTCGTTGTTTTCACTATTAAATTTCAACATGAAGATTCAAATGCCGTATATTAAAATAAGCTCGATTAACGTGCAAAACCAACATAATGTTTTGTGGTTTTCACTTAAAGAAGGAGATTCAATTTGGTTGTATGGTGTGCTTTTTGAAAACCGGAGGATTCAAATACTCTTCCAAACGATGTTGTAACCATACCTTTAAGGATGCATACCTTTAAAGTGCCTATAAATTGGAACTCTTTTCCAACTTCATGCGCTTAATTTCTTTGTACAAATTAAAAAAAAATGATGCTAATTTTAAAATTAGTATCAGTCTGAAAGCTTACTGATTATGAACTTCATACCAGTACCAATCTCCAATAGAAATATTTCTGTCGGAATTTAAAGACCCGATGTTGTAACAATCGAAATTAATGACAATGTGTTTACATGCAGAAAAATTTGCACGTTTTTTTTAAACTATTTTTCTCCTATTTTCAATTTTTTTTCCATGTATGTATTGAATCACACGAAGTAAGAACACAGCACTATCAGCTTTACCAATCCTATATTTTACCTTTAATAAGCCAACAACATTTAATATGAAAAATATCACTTCATAAGAACTTTAAAATCGCGATGGTGTTGCATAGATACATAGCAAAATCAATGTTAATGTTCAATTTTGATTTGAGTAAAAGAAATATGAGCCTGTCGTTAGTTATGGACTGTTTCGCATGATACGTTCCATAATGACATCTTGGACACGTTAGTTTATTTGGTCGATACATGGCATTTATACATCTCTGTCAGGGATGTGACGACATCTTGGACTATTTGGGGCGAAATGCTTCAAGATATAGTCCGATATAACTGCATTATATAGTCTATGGAAATCATTATATCTACATTGTAGTAAACCAGGGTGGATTTCACAAAACTAGTCCTAACTTAGGACCAGTCCTAACTTATGACTAGTCCTATAAGTTAGAACTAGTTACTCGTCCTAACTCGAGATAAGACTAGTCCTGTGAAATTCACCAGCTGTTGAAAATCTAAACCTTGTTTCACTCTGCTGTAATTCTGCTTTGCCATTCTCAATTTACAACATGCAGCTTGCAAAAAAACCCAAAAAACCCACACACACACACACACACAACTATTCTCATTTTTGCATCCTTGTGGAGACCTCTATTGTTCTTTTCTTTGTCCCTGTACTTAATATTTTCTCATAGACTTTGTACACAAATTTCCTTGTGGAGCATCCCTCTCTTTAGAATTCCCCAGTGGAGACCAATTGTTCTTGCGCTTCCCTTTTGTTATAGGACTCCACAAGGGAGCGAATTCGAGCACACATGTTATTGTTACATACACTGTGTGGACCTTCCTTTGTTCTCATGCAGTGAACATTTTTGTACACGTCCCTATTAGAAAAAAACCTTGTGTGGACGTGTGCAAGTCCACAGAAGGTCACAGAACCCTGCCTTGTGTGGACCTCTTTTGTTCTGAGATCCACACTTCGTATGCAATGTTTACTCACACACACAAGTGTGTATTTACCTCCAATCGGGGACCTCCTATTGTTCCTCTTTTGTTTGTACTCTAACTTTTTAGCAACAGCTCCCATTGGTTTTGAACACGATTTCCAACTGGGGACCTTTTCCAATCGGGGACCCTATTGTCCTCTTTTGTTATAAGTCCCCGGTTTGAATGCCTAAACAAACTCACACAGTCTTTTTAACACCGAGTTGTGGGGACTCCCTATTGTTGTTCTATTATTCCCTTTTCTAAAGAATCCCTCTGTGGGGACAGAGTTTGACAAAGAAAAACGTTGTGGGGACCTTTGTTCCATTGTATAAATGTCCCCACAATGGTGTGTGTGCCTACCCACACACACACACACACACACACACACACACACACACACACACACACACACACACATTCCTATTTTTGCATCCTTGTGGAGACTTCTTTTGTTCTTTCCTTTGTCCCTGTAGTTAACATCCTCCCATAGACTTTGTACACAAAATTCCTTGTGGAGCAGCCCTCTCTTTAGAATTTCCCTATGGAGACACATTGTTCCTTGCTTTCCCTTTTGTCTAATGTCTCCATAAGGCAGCGAATATCAGGGCACACACACAACAGCAAAAGACAAAACCACCCCAAAACAACCCAGATGCACTGAGGTATTTGGTTGATAAAAATGATAAAAGGAGGCATGTTCGTCCAGGTAAGCTTTGCTTAAACCACGTATAAAGTAAGTATTATTTGAGTTGAGCGTGCTATGGAAAATACATCATGGGCAAGACAAACTGACACGATGCCGATGTACACTACAGAAATGAGACAATAACACTGTTTTCAGCTCAGGAGAAATGACAAAAAACTACATGCCCGTTTTGTAACTAAGCAAAGTAGGGTGCCGCGCCATGAATCCTGATCAAAGAGTACAGGTAAATAGTGTTAAATTTGAAGGTTTTTGTCTCCAAGTGAGGGCAGAGTCAAGACAAGAAGCAAATTAACGCTGCACTTGGCGACAATTTGTTAAGGTTTTAGAGTGAACGAGAGCTCGCATTGCAGCAGTAAATTAGTCAGCATGCACTTCTTGTATAAAACTGCCGTAGACATTAAACAAATCTACTAAAATATTATATTATGCACTTTATCTTTGAACTACTCGTCCATGGTGCAGATAAAATGAGTTCACTGCTATGGGAGGCAGCTATAAAAAGACTTAATAGGTTCAATTCTGACGTTCCACACACTCAAAAGCTATGGGTACTGCGCATGCGGCTGAACAAAATGAACAGTTATATTGCCCAGGCTCTCTCTCTCTCTCAGAGGCTAGACATCAAGTTCACGGATCGTTAACGAATATTGTCGTATAATAAAATGTTGCGGCCTGATTAGCGTTTCCATGAGTATGACGGCTCGCTGCTGTCAGGCCGCTGTGTGAGTCCGTCACCTGAAATATCTATCAACATTTTTCTGAAACCATGAAACACTGGAAAGTTCTCACGGCTATTTTTTATGCTATTCATCAAAAACCCTATTGTTATTTTGGTCGAGTTTGAGGGAATGAATAATGGTATCTCCTTTTAGCGGGCATTGCACAAGGGAAAACCTTTAATATGATTGCGGCCGCGTGTTCTTTTTTTTTGAATTACACTGTCTTGACTGGTTTTAATCAGGTGAAATCGAGATGTATTTTTTTCCGTTTCAGCTCCAGGCGTTCATGATGTACTCTTTTTGAGTTAAACTTAAATTGATGGTGGAAAACGGAGGCCTGAGAAATCAAATTACGCACCGAAGACTGCAGGCCGGCCTCTCTATCTCTTTCTGACTGTATTAAAAAATGGATGCTTAAAGCCTTCAATTCAAGATCCAGTAGGCACGCTATGCATGAGGTATAGCGTCAGGCTAGAATTTGATACTTAATCTGTGAGCGGCTTTAGGCGTCTTACCTTGACGAGATGACCTTGTTCTGTTTAGTGGGCCAGATGAAGGGAAATATTTGGGTGGAATTGTGGCTTTGATGACACTAGCTTGGCATTTGGCACACAGTCAGAGTATGTCACGAGGAAGATATTCGGCTATAGGACCATCGCAAATTAGAAATTTGAAAAATGTTGGGTAGAATAACCAGCAATTTTCAAAAAAAAAAAAAAAAAAAAAAGATTGTTGCTTGCTAATCTACCTTTATTTGTTTCTTCAAATGACAAATTTGCGATGGCCCTATAGCCAAATATCTTTCTCATGACATAGGCATACTCAGACTGTGTGCCAAAATCCATGTTTGTATCATCGAAAGCACAATCCTATCACCTACCCGCCGTACTATATACGGAGTAAATGATACAGCCTCAAGCCTCCAAAAGCGCGGGCTTCGTCTGTAATAATAATTCTCAAACAATAACTTGCGCTGTTATAACTGACAATGTTGTAGTCAATACATCATTCAAAAGAGAAAGAAAAGTGCGGTCAGTGGCACAGTTATTAACCCGATATGAGTCAGTTAAGTTTCTAAAAGTAGCATCGTTATTCCTTTTGTATTGAATGGGAGTTTTACATTTTTCTGGTTAAACAATGCACGTTCATACCTTTCGTGCGAAAACAGTGGCTGGTAAATAGACCTCTCTCACGGTGCGGCCATCTTGATTCTCGACACTAGATAAGGCTGAATCAGAATTGGCGGCTACGGCTACGGCTCGACAGTTGCTAAGGGTGTTGCTAAGGACCGCATATACTTCAAAGCATGATCATCCAGCCTTAGCCGTAGCCGTAGCCACCAATTCGGGCACGGCCTAACTAAACTCAGACCGGTTCGGGAAAAAAAATAGCCTGGCCCATTTGTAAGACATGTAATAACTGTCATTGGGTGCTGCGTATACAGGGATCCTGACAGAGGTAACTACACCGTGGTAAAGGCCTATTCGCGGTTGAGGGTGCCTCTGTTTCTGCGTGGAGTACTATGACAGAAAGTAGAACAGCTTGAGTGTAATGGCTGGTTGCAGCATCTGTTGGATCGATAGGCAAAACAAGTTTCATTATAGAGTACGACGGTATACAGCTACTGCGTATGATATTGGATGCCCAGAACACAACATAATGATTCCATGCATTAGGTCACAACACAACGAATCAATATTTCCGAGAAGTCAATTTTAAACTAATAATATGATCATATGGGACAGTCATGCTTCAAGCCTTGTTTGTGATGATATACATCTATGGGAATAACATTTTAAAGTCGCACTGATAAAAATTTGGCTGAACCGCTGTTTCTGCGTCTGCTTACACTCTTTGAATCAATATAACGTACAGCGTTTGTAATGTTTGCAAAACTACTGCGCCAGTATGTTTGCAATTTGGTCTGCTCAATATTTCTGAATCAAGATGCAGTACAGCGATGCAAATGCTGGCAAAACTTATCTTGCTGTTCTATAATAAAGCGTACTCTCTTCGAATCAATATACAGTACAGCTGTGGTAGAGATAGCAACACTGCTGTTTACTGTATTTGACTCAAAATAGAGTACAACACTAGTAATGTTGACAAGACGTCTAATTCTACTAAGCTTACTCTCTTTGAATCAAGATAAGGTACAACAATGGTACTGTCTTTTAAAGGCTGCTACCGGTTTACCTGGAAGAGTTATCTGTAAAATTATCTAGATCTACCAAAAGGTGCACAAAACATCAAGCATGAAAAGCTTTTTTTTTTCACGTATACAACCCCCAATCCAAAACCTTGTTCAGTATTCATAGTTCATGTACTAGCTCACAGTTGCTCCCCATAAAGCTTGTCATCATTCTACATCGTATCCAGGGGTCCGTGCCTGTGTGTGTATACACTCCTGTGGGTTGAAGGATGTCTTTCCCCGGGGAGGCTTGAGAAGGTTTACGTTATAGGTTCCTCCCCTAGGCGTCAATTTGACGGCATACGTGCTTTGCCAAAATATTTCATCTCTCATGTTTTTATAACGTGCATATAAAGGAGGGTATCGATCACTGTCTATCCATTTTTCGGTAGAATTCAATTAGTACTGTTCAATTTGATTAAAATGGAATGTTTCTACTAGCCGTTCATGAAAAAAACATGAAAGGGCCTTCCATAGCCTGTAGGTGTAACACACCAACGTCAATCAAGGCCAATTTTTTTTTTTAGAGCTGTTTACTGAGCACATAAATTTACAAAGAACACAGATTTGTTTCTTAGCAGACACGGGTCACGGGTGGTAAAACATTTTGAACATTTTCACTAGATTACAGGAAACACTCTCTTTCATGAAACCCACGCTCCTACACACGCCCAAAGAAAGACATAGAAAACAATACTGTTGATCACCCCCCTATGTATTGAGTAAATTTGTAGACTGCAGCTGTTTAAGTGTAAGACTTCAGATCCAGACTCGGGCTTGATGAAGTCTTCAGCTGTATGCATGGGTGTATGTTTTTACGGTCTATCTTGTTGGTTAGTGTGAACGTAATTCCACTGTAAGGTACGCCAACTTTACTCAAACCGGCTCCCCCCGGTTGCGAGCAGCCCACACAGAACTTGCATTGAGATTATCATATTTTTATGTAACTAAAGTTTAGTAATTGGACTTTGCTTTTACATAATGTTCTTCAAAGACTCGAGGTCTTCTCATAGTTGTAAGTTTGTGTCAAAAGAAATGCCTTTAAACGATGAAATGTGTGATTTTTGGTAAAATTACACACAAAACTTATGCCAGCTTTGGAACCTGATGTCAGGTGCACGCACGCGTATGACGCAATGACTCACCAACAGCGCATGGGTACACGAGTGTGACTTGCTTTAATCGTCCGCTTCTTGGAAAAGTGAACCTCTCCTATTGGGAAAACATCCATACTGAAAAAGCGTAAAAAAGCTTCTCCTTCATAGCATGCGGTTTGAAAACGTTGAGCCGTCCCTTACCAGCCGAGGTCATATTATGTAGAAAGTTCTGTAGTTTGTCTAAATTTCGATATTTCTGTTTCCAATTTTGTTTTAGCCCCACTAGGTACCAACCCCTATTTCGTTTTCGAAATCTGTGTTTGTTTCTTTTTTTTTCAAATTGAAAATCATATTTTGAGTTTAGTTTATTATAACTAATTTTTTACCCCCCAACATTTTCCTTAATTTCACCCCTCCCCCAGAAATGTGAAAGTATTGATAATTTTGGAAGTGTGGCATCTATAGGCGATTGTTCTGCTTATTAACGCTGTATTAAATTCGACCCGTGTAAGAATAATTTGCCCGTGACCTTACATTGGGTCCTCAACAACATTCTTGATTCCAAATTCCGAAACCTATGACCCAGGTCAAAACCCTCTGAAAAACCAAAATAGAAATAGTTGCATTAAGGACGCCCCCTTGAAAGACGTCAGTCTTTTTGTAAACAGGTTGACTTCAGTTGTAATGTTCAAATAACCCTATGTTCCAATAATCTCTCATGATCTACACGCTAGGATTAGGGTTAGGGTAAGGAACATACATTTGTAAGGCTGTCGGAACGTAAGGGTGTCGGAACATAAGGGTATCGGAACATCAGGGTGTCCGGAACATAAGGGAGTTGGAATATAATGGTGTTGGTACAAAAGGGTGTCGAAACATAAGGGTGACAGAACTTGTGGGTGTCGGAACATAAGGGTGTCGAAACATAAGGGTTTGGGAACATAAGGGTGTTGGAACAAAAGGGTGTCGGAACATAAGGGTGTCGGAACATAAGGGTGTCGGAACATAAGGGTGTCGGAACATAAGGGCGTCGGAACATAAGGGTGTCAGAACATAAGGATTGCGGAACATAAGGGTTGCGGAACATAAGGGTGTCAGAACATAAGGGTCTCGGAACATAAGGGTGTCGGAACATAAGGGTGTCAGAGCATAAGGGTTTCGGAACATAAGGTTGTCGGAACATAAGGGTTGCGGAACATGATGGTGTCGGAACATAAGGGTGTTGGAACATAAGAGTGTCGGAACGTGAGGGTATCGGAACCGCCATTAGATCCATTGACCATAAATCCAGGTCGTTTTGACCAACTGTGGATCAGGCCTGATTGAACCCGTATTCGAGGTTAATACTCCCCGCTCGTTTTTTAAATGCAAAGAGACTAAAACACCCCAATTACACGCTGCAATTGATAACGAAGACTTATGGGTCGTTGGATACAGGAGAGCTTCGAGAAAGTGAGAGGAGAGTGACCTTCCAAACAACACGGCCAGACCCGTTCATCCCGGGTTCCCCCCTCCCATAGGCGCCATCGGTAAATTATTCGTAGTTGTAAGGTCGTCATCCGAGATTATGCACTATTTCTCACCTACATCTATCGCGTTAGGTATAGAGTGTATTTGCTGGTTTGTCCGTATATACAGCCTGCTTCTGAAACTATTAATTTAAGACCCTCCTGTCGTTTTCCTCACTGAATAAGGGAACGCGATTTTTCCAATTCGCATATTTTTTTTCTCCGGCTCGGTGACAGATTATGCCAACTCGCGAGAAGAATTTATAATTACGAAGGCATGGATTTAATATATATAATTATATAAATAATTTCGACAGGTCACGGGTTCGAGTCCAGCATCAGCCAAATTTTCTTTGCTCACCCCAATTAATTATATAAATAATTAGTTATTTAATTAATAGAAAAACACCTTGACTTGTTCTCAGTCTGTGCTAATGAATTTTGCGCAAATGCGAAAACGACTTTGTGACTGGTTTTTGTTTATGTTCACAATGGTCGACGCAGTATAGTCTGCTGATCATGGTATTGTGTGAATTGGACGTTTCTTTGTGTAGCGTCCTGAAGGAGTACGTTCGGACGGCGAAGGACCTGTCATGACCGTGTCGAGGCGGCAATGCCAGCGGGCAATAATATCACATCTTCCCCATAACACCTCACGTCGGAGCCACCGGTGCGTGATCTGACAAACACCTTGTAATATCGGGTGTCCGACCCAGATAACACAACACCGCACTGGTTGAGATGCCCTTCTTCAAGGCTTGTCATGGGCCTATGAACCGAAAAAAAAAAAGCCAATAAAGTATCAGCTATGAAAAAATATTTGTCCGCATTCCGCTGGAAAACACAGATGGAAAATATTGATGTGTGAAATGTCAACACATCGCGTCCTGTGTCCACTTCTGCAGTGACCATGGGAAGTCCTATAATTTTCTTAACATTAAAGAGCAACCTGCATCAAGTATTTTGGGGTAATGTTTTCGTAAAGAGCTTTTTGATCGAAACGACATCTTTATAATAATCATGATAGAAGTAGCTGGTGGTGTTTGCTTTAAAATAACATAACGGAACTCTCGAAACATTTGATCTCGGCCGTATTTCACAGAGTTGCTTACGTAAGCAAAAACAATTTTGCTTACTGAGTTTACCAGCCAATAATGTATGGCATGTGATGTGTTCTGTAAGTAGTCGTTCCCTTATTGGGTGTCCTTTTATCAGAAAATTTGTTAAGCAAACATTTTCTACAGAATCAGCTGTATGATTGTGTTTGTGGTATGTCAACTTAAACTGCTCTGGCGAATGTTGTTCTCGGGCAGTTTTGTACGGTCAGAATTTTAAAGTATAGCATTCATTTTAGTCTTAGTAATAGTAGAAAAATAACTGAACTAAAGTAATCCCCCAAAATGGGTTGTTTTGAAGTTGTGTATAATTGTTTAAAAACACGTATGCTGTTCGGAAGATTTACATGTCCTGCATAACACCTTTAACATTAGTCAGTGTCGGTGTGTTGTACGTCACCCCTCTCTGAAGTGACGTGGTGATTTAAAGGCAAAGTATACCTTTGGTTTTTGGAACCGTACGTTTGCCTTAATGCTATATAATTGTAGATGTATACCATACAACTAACCCGTGTAAATTTTATTTCAAAAGGTGGCAGCGTTTTTGAGATATCGCCAAAAATCCGGAGCGGTTGCGTTCACGCAGAAGAAGTATCTGTCATTGGAATACACATTCTGAGAAGCGTTACGACCATAACGCTTCTCAGATTCAAGTTTTTAGGGGATAAAAAGTGATCTATTTTTCCATAACTGCAGTACTTCGAAGTGAAACGTTTCTCAAAATGCATTATACTATCCAAAGCTGCTGTGCTTCTTACCAAGTAAATTTTTATTGCCAACAATTTTCAGAGTCATAATTAAACGTATGCAATGCCTTTAAACTGCGTACAAGGGTATCTTGTAGAATTGAAAAACTTAAGGACATTTTTGTACCTTTTATAATGTATGACGGGTTTCTGGAAACAGTCCAAGCTTGTTTTGGTTCAAAATAATGTAAGTTTTTATTCTTTATTCTGATAAAGTACACATTCTTACGGAGCCCCTTATGGGACATTTAAAAAAATAAAACAAATATAAAAAAAATATTTCGTGGGCACGACATATTATGATTTTTTATGAAAAAAATCAAAACTTTCATGCGTCTTTTCTAATGTTAATAACTATTTAGATGAAAAATGTAGAATAATGTTGTAAAGCAACTTTGTTTGGTAATTCAATACGAGTCCATTTTCAAGAACAGGTCAAGAAAAACATGAACCTTTACAAATATTATAGAAATCCGACACTCAACAGAAAAACACATAGTTTTTTATCTGAAAAATTAATCACAACAGCGGCCTTCCATGGCGACGTTCTTCAACTCACACGACGTTCCATAAAATCCAATTACTGCTGATGATATCGGCCTGTCTGAATCTCTGTAATATGATAATCATAAACCAAATAAAACCATAATGCATCACACATGAGTTATAATAAAGTCAATTGGATAAAGACATAAAGCATACAGTGACGTAACAAGTATCAAAAAAGGTGTTTACGTTAGCAGTCAAGATTGGCTCAAATCACTGTGAGCCATGGTTTGTTTATATGAAATAGTAAAAACAAAGAGTGATCTTGTGACGTTTCGTGACATCATGGTAAATTAATGAAGTAATAGGAATTGTCACCCTCTTTATCATGCCTGTGTTCTGTGTGAACGGCATTAATAGGACTAAAGGGATGCATCTTGGCGAACCTGACCAGAAACATGTTTGAGGCTTCGGTCATGAACGTTTGAGTTTCTTTTAAACATTTGAACGTTTGAGGCTTCGGTCATGAGGTTTGAGGCTGCGGTGACGTAGCTGTGCCCGGCCAAACCGTAACCGGAGTGTTGGCTCCGTTAGGCTTGGTTTCCAGATGGCGGATTTTACTAGCTACTAACGGAAAATGTTTACCGATTGCAATACAAACTGACTAGCGCTGAAACATAAACCAGTTCAATAATGTTATCAAACAATAGAGTTCCATTAACACGTGAAAATCAAATAAAGGCCGTACAATTCAGAACATTAATTTTCAAAAGATGTCCCTGCATCACGTATTGTATTGGTCGGATAATGTCAGAAACTTGTTTCCGGTAGGGGTCTCCAAAACATACCCCTAATTAGCAGTTTAAATACAAATAAAAAAAAAGGATCAAACTATTTTTTCCTCTCAGCCTCGTTTTGGTTACGCTGATTTTGAATGACGGGGAAAGCAAAGCTGCACTCTGATCAAGGTCTATTGTTGAAGATCTTTCTATCCAAATCCCTTGGATGCAGGTAAAATTTGTACAAGCATAAATTCCCTTGAATGTATGGAGCAAATTACGACAGTACATCAGAGGCTATGTTTTGTGTCACAGATAATCCACATCAACTTACTTGAGCATGAACCTGGTTAACGCAAACCACTAGCCGTAAATTCAGACCCAGCCCCTGTAAAACCTGCTCCCTGTCTGGATTCTGTTTCGAAGTGATACATCAACTTGGGTCACGAAATTGAAAAAAGTCGCCGATGCGTGCTGAGCTCTTAAAACCGTGGCAATACATTCGGAGAATGTCGATTGCTTCAGCTTTGAAATATTTAGAGAGAGCCCGCGGGGTAAGTATTTACACCAAGCATGAAGTTATTGTGAATCCTTGCGGCATTTTCAATATCCTTCACTCGATTGGAGTGAAAAACTAAAAGACATCAAAGAATGTGTGGATGGTCCCTGAAAACGATTCGTGTATCGCAGTATTAAACGTTTTGGATATGCCTTGCTCAGCTTAATTTTAAATTAAGAGTAGCAAATAAGAGTCTTCGTTAATGCTATTCATCCATTTTTGATGGCCTAGATAATGGATGACGCTGTCCCTTTGAAATAAAATGCAATGAAGTGGGGCGCCCTCTTGTGGCTTTATTCCAATCTGTGAGCTCAACAGGCAAACCGGTTAAAGGAGACGACTCCAACACAAGGTGTGACATACAAAACGCCATTCTTATGTGCATGATTGGCGTCCTTACTTTCTTTAATCCAAGGGCTGCGTGTTAATCCGAAACCTAGTCACGCTCTACGGATGGTTGAGTGTCCTATTTTATAGCCAATGCAGAAGGTCATACAAGGTATTTCCCTCACGACCAATCCGACTGTCGTGCGGAGATAGAATCATGTGCTTTAAAGGAACGATGTATGACAGCTTACAATTGGATCCTCCAAACAAAACTTTGTCACCGTTTTCATTTCCCCATGAAGTAACTTTAACTTTGAAGAAGAACTGCAGGAAAATCCCAACTATCGACAGAGCTACATTTTGTATTTTCTATTTTCTTTAGAAATAGATAAATTTTTGAGATAAATTTAACTTTACTATCCCTCACGGGGACATTCAAACGGCCGTGACGAAAAAAAAGATGTAGACAAAAAATGCAATGCAAACAATCAGTAACGAAAAGGATATCAAAATGTTTTAACATTTTTTATAGAGAGTGATGTGACAAATGTATTTTTCCTAATGTCAGCTCTGAGTGCGAAAATTTCTCAAAATGACAGCAATAAATACTAACTCTGATGGACAATCATTCTCCACTTTGTATTTATCCAATTAAAATATTAATAAATAAATAAATTACCGCGCCACCGCGTGTAATCCTTTATCATAAGCTAACTCGAGCGTTTGACAGTTACTTTGTAAACGCCACGTATCCCCGAAGATTACTCTCGACACATTGTCATCTTTAACCGTTCAGCTCTTTGAAAGTGACTGAAAACCAAACAGAATATAAATCATCCGGCGGTTTTTCATCAGTTTAACTGCTTTTCTGCCTTTTGGGACCGCTCAATTAACTCAGTGTATTGTTGGAGTCATGGCTGGTCTATAGCAATGCACGAAACATTGATTGATTATTATGCCGAAGATGTTATGACTTCGGTTGAGTAGTTGCTTTCATAATAAATGCTTCCTCTTTACTGTAATGTGCATGATAACCTTTCTCAAAAGTTGTAGACGTCACAGGATATTTTTGTCTTCTTCGAAGCTCCTTTCGTATGAAGAGAACTTTAAGTAATAAAAAAACACCTGCACAAACTTTGAATTTATGGCGCCAAACTGAACTTTGGCGCCAAATTGTACTTTAGCGCCACATTGAATTTTGGCGCCAACTACGCAGTTTGTCTACATCAACAGCTCACAGTGTAACGATTCTTTTGGTATTTTCCGTCCCCTCCTTTAATTCTACTTTTTGAAGTGACTGTGTGGAAACTTAGACATCGATACGACACAAAACAGCCGTATTGATCCATTCTCCATTTTGAAAACGTTTGACGAAAACTTATCTAAAAAATAACGTGCGCTGATGAGAAAAACGTTGGGTTGATCGAAGCTTGGCTTGTTTTCTTCTCGGGTGCTTTTAATGAACCAAGCAGACCACTGCACAGTTGTCAAATGTTGTAGGTAACCTTCGTCAAAAACAAATTTGTGAAGGAGTGGAAGTTCGGGGCCTCTACTTCTTCTAAGAAAAAGAAGTTACGGCATGTCTTCAAGCATTCATTACTTACAGCCCTCTACACCTTAAAGCCTGCCATCGCACTGTAAATATAAGCATATCTGAACTGGGTTATTATCATATCAGCCTCTGTATTGTTTTTGTGAGGGATTTCTGTCATATTAGGAATAATTTTTGTGATTGTGAATCAAATCAAATTGACAATTGACGATGGAATATCTAGGCTAAACACTCCAAAAGCTGGCCACAGCGGCAATGGAGTTTCAGCGCATGCAGAATCCTTCATGGCCTCAGAGACGCGCATCATCGTCGTCTCTGGGAAGTGGGTTTTTCTATTGAACAAAGCAATTACGATAGCTAGCAAGGAACCAGAAAACAAAGCCAGGCGCCAGCCGCTTTATATCATATCGATTTGAAGAAGCCCATAACCTTGGCTGATAATGCGTGTAACATCACCGCAGTCGATTGCACGTGGTATTGTTCAGGAATTCAAATAGTAGAAAAGAAGAACCATTTGCGCATATGGTTGCGAAACTAAGTCTGTATGAGACAGGGTTGTGTTGAGTATCAAAAAGCCATTCTGTCATCAAGGTTGAAATCGAACAGTTTCGATGATTGTGTTTAGATATTGGGTTCACGATCGTCTGATTTGAAAGGTGTCAATTGACCTTTATAGTGGTGCTGCCAATCATGGTGCGGCCATCTTGCTTTTCTTCTAGGCTGGCAGGAAAAGGCAGTTGGGTCCCTTTCATGATATGAAAATTAGAAGCGCCACTGTCACTGTTGTACACATAGGGTACCTGACACAGATCCAAGCCAAGGTAAAGTTCTTTTAAATTGCTTACATTTTGACACGCACGGTAATGTAGGTATTGTACATTCTGTGTTAGCAGCCATTTTGTGGGTTTCCATCCGAAGCGAGGTTGGAAGGAAACTGAGTCTGGTGCCCTCTTAGGAATCGGCAGTTGAACTCTCATTATCATTGCGTACGCAGGGAGCCTGACAAAGAGAAACTCAGCTGAATAAAGATCTACCGGAGCGACTGCTTATCATTCTGTTTATGATGAGCAGGCCTCAATCAAACCTAAACTCTAAAAGGCCTGAAACCAACGCGGAAATTTGATCACAATTTAACTTATACAGAAAATATCTGAAAGGCTGCTTGCTGAATATTTACGCTCAATGCGAACTTCATTATCTGCTTTGTGGGGACTGCGATTTTGCAGTGATGGTGAAGCTGAGAATATATGCCCAATGTCTATACATAATCCCATGCTATGTCTTTTTGTTTCAATAATAGCATTAACCGTAATTTTTTTCTCATTGATTAATCTCTCTTGACAATAAAGATACAAAATGATGTAGAGAATTATGAGCCACGGGGCGTCTTAACCCCGTGAATGTGGGTCGTCTATCCCCGGCTTTCTGATGAGCGTTTTCTTGGTTTGCAGATTTAAAGGTGCATTACAGGACTGATTTCTCAAAAAAAAATTGTACCATTTCAATCTGGAAGATCACCAACTATCTATGAAGTGTCAATTGTCCAGTGAAAAATTAGTAAGGTCTGAAATTCTGTCTGAAAGTCGAGAAAGTAAAATCTTTGAAAACACTCGAATGAAATTACTAATGTTTATGTTATTTAGAATGCAGACATCGAAAGGGGGATAAATGAACATTCACAGAACAAAACGCAAACTGGTCTTACACTAAAACATAACCCACTAAACTTGATGAACAACTTTCCAGGTTGATTGTGTGGTGTGTTTAGTTAGGTTGGGGAGAGAAATGAATTTACTCTGCAAAATGAAATCAGTGATGTGTTTTTACCTTTAATTAATTCACGAGGAGGATCCACTAACAGTGGCCCGTAATCCCATCCCCGGAGCCAAAGACGGGGAAGATGCACTCAGAGTCACTCCAAGGATTTGGGATTACGGACGAACCGTTGTGATTTGGTGAAATGCGGCTCTTTACTAGAGTCGTCTGGAGACGCGGGAAATAAAAAATCAGGGTGCTGCTGTTTAAGGTCACAATCAAGAATGGAGAGAGATGATAACTATGTAGACAAGTGATAAATAGTTTGCATTGGACATGGAACAGTTGAGTCTGGTATTATGTGATACCTTTGAAAAAACAGTCTTAAGTTTGTCACCTGAGATGGTACCGTCTAAGTAGTGGCCCACAACCATATTAAAAAAGCACTACAGTTTCTCCAAATTCTTTACATTGGGTCTTAAGAAAATACACAGAATAAACAATGTAGAACGGGGAGAAGTCAAGTGTTATAACTTGATCTGTGACATATTTAAGAGCCACATATTAAGTGACGGGTAGTGGTCATATACTTCGCGCTTTTACCAGTTGCTTAGGTAGATGATGGAATTTTATATTATCTTCACGAACGACGTAGGTGAAAGTCCAACACGGCTGTAAGTTTTACGATATGCATATATTTCATAAGAAATATTTAAACCAATATATTCAATTTATGGCCGACCGTGTGTGTTATGTAACAGGCGCGTTGCAGGGAGACGGCGGAGTGCCTGGGCGGTTAAATGCCCAATGTTTGCCAACCGCCAACCGCGCCGTCCGTGTAACCTCATTTCTCATGTAATTATTTGTGATGGGAAGATACCAATGAACTCACATTGGACGTGACTGACTGAGTGGTTTTTCTGCTCTTAGGTATATTAAATATACACACACTCGCTTTTTGCCCCAAAAGGAAACCCGAAACGGCTCCATTAACCTATATCTGTATGAATTGATAGATTTACAGAAAATGTGTGAAATGCAAGTGTCAGAAAGATTCATGAATCGCGTAGTTTAGGTAGACTTAGCTAGAGTCGAGCGACACTTTGCCCTTATAAACGATTTTCACCCGTTGCGGTCAATCGCTAAGGCGTATATGCAGTAACTTATACATTCGCGTGTTGAAATATTTATACCTTTCTGGTTCAAGTTTCCGTGTAAAGTCTCCCTCTATATTTTTTCTTTGGTGTGTATAAGGTTTATATCTATTTTTACGCCCAGGATTAGTGAGCGAATGTTATTTAACTGACCGTGACTTCTGAGCGATCTGTATCCACCGCGGGTTACCCTGAACCAGTATTTTTTTTATCAGAGACAAACATGTCCCGTTTGTTTCATGCAATGCCAAGAGCCGGTCACTTGTTTGTTTTCCTCAGACTTTTTTGTATCAGTTGTAAAATAACGGGACAGATGTTGTTTGGTTAGGATTGCATGCATCAACAGGATATCCCTTTGGCTTTCCAAAAAATTACCGGTATTTTTACCCCTTCCCTCCCTGATGAAAGAACAATTTAGGAGCTTCTTGTTGTTTGGGAGTTGTTATGAGATGAAGAATCTAATTATCGTAAACCCTGTAGCATTGTTTGGAATTGTGGTTAAAATGACGAAGAAAATTGTGACAAAATTTCCCCTTCGATTGGCAAACCTTTGTAAACAACTATGAACTACTGCGCCATTAGCGTTTTGCCTTTTGGCGTTTTATTGGGGACTTAAAAGAACCCGCGTCGGATTTGGACCGGCACTGTCCCGCGCACTCGAGCGAATAATCTTTTATTTATTCAACCTTTGCATGATAAAAAAAACTATTAACACTAAAAATTTGTTGTCCTACAACTTTTACTCGGGTTACCAAAGAAAACCATATTTGATTGGTACACGAAAAACAATCAACTCTCTAAACACATTTGAAGAAAATCGTCAAACTGTAGGGCAATATAAAGCAATGAATATCGGTTGACAGAAAGTGAAAAATGCCATGGTTTAATATGTACATATATTTATATATATATATATATATATTTATGTTTCTTGTAAATTTGATGTATGTTTATCCTATAAAGCTTGCTTGGCGTTCAAATGCTCTCTAGGTATAGGATTTCAGCAACTGACATCCCTATTACAACAAACAATGTATGCCTACGCCGCGTGAAACAAAATCCTTTGAGAAATTAATGCGCGTTCCAACAATTCACACGGAAAAAGGCAATCTAGTTTTTCTCCATCACATTCTTGATTGAGGATTATAACCCCGTCGGCCCCTAACTCCCACTGAAATTGTGTGCCTTGTTCGGATGTGGATTAGAATTGGCCCTAAAAAAAATGCAAAAATTTCAAATCCGACTGATGGCGATTGTGTTTATCAAGTTGATGGATGGTTTATAAATTTACTCTGGAGCTTACCATACTGGGTTGTTGCGTAGGCCTACTGCAAAGTAAACGAGGCGCAAGCTTGCAAGCAGAACGCAGTTCAATTTTTCAATATTACATTTCCATACTCACATCACATCAAAATACAGTATCCAATTGATAAATAACACAATGCTCAAAATATATGAAGGGCATGAATAGACAAAGTCTGTAAACAAACAAAAGTCATAAATCGATCAGGCATCTGACAAACTGTCTCGACTTTGAAAAACTCAGGCCCTTTCGAAACCATGGTTTTGGCTTGGCGGCTTAGGCTTCGTCTGCCTATGTGAAGCACAGTTGAAAAAGGGTAAAGGTAAAGACGTGTATTCTACTTGTATAAACTCTTGAATGTAAAGTTTACTAGAGCAGTAATATGGTACCCAATGGCTTCAAAGGATTTAAATGCATGCACGACTACAGCATGTCAAATCGTTACAGTGATTGTTTTATATAGTATGTGTTTGATTCGCGGGAGGGGCAACATGGATTCCATTGGCTTTGATGATTGTACGGTGACGGAGGCCCTTTTCGAAGCAAAGGCTTGGGCTTTGGCTCCGGCTTAGGCTACGTCAGTTGTGCTTTTAGAACGATGCTTCTCATAGGCAGATGAAGCCTAAGCCGCCAAGCCAAAACCATGTTTTTGAAAGGGCCTGAGTTTGTCAAAGTCGAGACAGTTTGTCAGATGCCTGGTCGATGAGCTTACTGAAAAACAGCATGGCGCATTCAGTGGCTTCGGTATCCACTATAGTAGAATTATAGAGCTACGTCACACGACAAGAGTTGTGTATTCACTATAGCTCCCGGCATTTGTCATCAACTACGGTCTAATCGCCTCTCAGTGCATATAAAAATTGATGAACACGATTTATTTAGATGTTAATTTTTGCATCAGATATAAGAATATTATTTTGTATTTTTTTTGCCCATACACCGATGTGTGTTAATGGTTGCGGTACCTGCTGCTAATAGGATTCGAACTGCCTTTAGCTGCCGGGCAATCTCGTTAGTCTAGTTGGTAAGACAGCTGCTCTAGAATGGCGGGGGTCGTGGGTTCGTCAGGAATATTATGCTTTTTCTTTAGAAAGTGCTGAGTATAGAGAGCTTAACACACATCGGTGTATGGGCAAAAACACAAATAGTACGATTTAATTATATTTGTTGTCACGTATCGCTTTCTGTTTAGGGTCCATGACACCATTTTGAAGCAGACGCGTAACAAGATATTTTGAATTATTTATTATTTTATTGTTTTGTTTTGTTTCAATTTTATTTAATGTTTTTATATTTTATGGGGTGGAAGCGGTGGTAAAAGGCATATTTATTTATCTATTGTTATTATTAGTAGTATTTTTAATTATTTGTTTGTATATTGTTATTATTATTATTATTATTATTATTTTTTTTTTTGGGGGGGGTTGGCTACTTAATGTATCGAACCATTCATTTGTGCATTTTGTTGGATCCCATGGGAGCCAGGGGGCCAGGGTTCTGAGCTGGGGGGCTCACGCCCCCTGCCCCCCCCCCTCTCTGGTTACGCCACTGTAGTGGAGGCTACGGGATAGAGACCTTGATCAAATTCTCTCGACACAGATAATACGTGATTTCACGAGATCGACGAGATGTATACATCCACCTCCAAAAAGGGGGGTATCTTTATAATTACCAAGGGGAGGTGGTGAGCGTTAAACATTTTCCGTGGCAAACCTCCACGGTCTGTGACAAAAATTTAAATGCTGGTGCAACATCCGCATGGACCGGCCTGTCTGATGGGTGTTTATGCTTGCAAGGAGGTTGTGTGCCCTCAAGGCGTTCATGTTTGGAATAAGATAATTGAGAGGGGGGGGGGGTGGGACTCTACATATCCGCGCGTCATAAAAGCATATCAGATTCAGCCGAATGAAAACACACTGGTTTAAGGTTTTTTTTGTGTGTGTGAATGAATTATTCAATGAGAGAAATTTGGTTTCGGTTGTTGATAGATCATTGAGAGTGTTAGAGTCTAGTTTCCCATGGGAGGACTCATGGACGTTGAGGTATAGGGTTGCTCCAGATACATTCACTTGACAGAAGAAGTGATAACCCTGCAGCGAAGTTACATTGCAGAATGTAACTCGCATACATGCGATTTATGCTTTCGCGTCACTCACTGTAAAATGGCTGTTGTATTTCCGAACCCTCGAAGTGTAATATGACTTATCAAAGGTATTTACCATGTTCCCTTTGTGTGCAGTAGCAATAACCAATACCAGATTTCATTATACACTAAAGGGGTACAGACTATATTGTGCCGTCCAGTCTCGCTTTAGTTACATTGCTTTGATTAGGAGGAATCAATATGGCGCATAGTGGCATTAAAAATTGGTTCAATAGGTCCTACTATAACCCAACACAAAGTATAGAAAACACTTACAGAAGTCATGGGTGCATCCCACTAAATAAACTGCAACAGCACACAGTGCAAAGTGTTGAATATTCAAAAACACTTTAAAAATTCTTAGAAGTCTCACAGCGTTTTCAAATAAAAAGAAAAGTGACCATTGAGTCCTAAACATCCACCCTCTGCTCAATTTGACATGGGTAGTCCCAAGGTCCGTCAAGTTGTTCTCCGTCCAAGTAAAAACACCCCTACGCTCTTGTGTAAATTTCAAAACATCCGAGCATCGATCTTAAAAAATGGTCCTACACCTACGAGCAAATAGGACCATTTTCTTTCAGGGCCCAGGTCATCCAAAATACCTCAAGTTAGAAGCCAACAACCCCCGGGTAACAATGTGCAAAGTCTTTACATTGTACACCCTCAAATATTTCTAGTATGGAATATTTTGAGGGCTACAAAATATTCCTGACGCAGACGGACTGTTTTCTCCCGATTTAGTGGGGTGCACCCTCATCGGTCAGAATTGACCGGGAGAAGGGCCACAGGGGGCCATACCCCAGGGGGCCATTTCCGGGTCAGCATTCTACTTAACCTACATTCTACATTCTACTTAAACTCTGTAATGTATAGTTTGCGAGTGTAGCATTATGGTACCCAGTGGCGTCAAAGGTTTCAAAGACTACAACATGTGACGCGGAGTGATTTTGTTGTGTATGTATTCCTACGCGTGATACTCACGAGGAGCAACATGGACTCCATTGGCTTCGGTGACTGTAAGATGGCTATATACAAGTATTTCGAAGTCATGAAGGGCATTTCTATTCTTCGGGTTAAGGTGACTGAGAATCTGAGTAAAAACCACACAACTAAGTCCTGGTCAGTCTGACGCGGAAAATGGTCACGCTGACCCCAAAATGGGTCTGGTCCCCTGTGATCTCTTCCCAGGTCCCGGCCCGGGACTTAGAGTGAACTTTGCTTGACCCGACCCCCGACTATTTTTGTAGTCAGATTCGATCGTATTCACAAATTTAAGCCATATGGACCCGAAATATTTTGTTGTGGCCGTCTTTTAGAGAAGTCAACTCTTTTTCAACAAGTCAACCTGACTCGAAAAGAGTCAAGCGTGTAATTCACCATTCAAAGCCAGTAGGCCGAAAGAGTGCATGATATAGCTTTGACCCCGAGATTTTAATATAGTCCAAGTATAGGCAGTTGTATGTGATAGTTCGCTGTACTATATTAAATGTTATTTTGTAGGGATAGCATCCAACACGTCTATACCTGTTATTCCAGCTTAACTTGTGTCGTCTACAAAGCCGATAATGAAGCCAGTAATCGATATCGAATCACAAAATAATCCATTTACACTCACACTGTGTGTGAGTCCATTCGTCGTTTAACGATGTGCCGTGCCGCTGGTGTGGCCATAGCCATGCACTGCACGCAGAACGTCTGTCGTCTTTCAAGATACCTATTTCAATTACGCAAGTCGAAGATATTCATCGTTATAACTCGTTGGCTGCAAACGTGGTAGTTTTCAAGAAAAGCATTATTGTTATTATAATAATATAAAACCAAGGATGCCTAAATAATGGAAAATAATCACCGTAGCTCTCAAGCCTGAGGAAACCTGTAGACAAGGGTGCTTGCTATGTGAACCAGAAACACTGGGGTAAACCCCTACTCTTCCATGATATGTGTTCGGGGTTATTTAACGTGCACTATAGTACACGGGACCTATAGTTTAAATGTCCCATCTGAAGGACAAAGCAGTTATGGTAAAGTATCTTGCTCAAGGACACAAGTGCCGCGACTGGGATTCGAGCCCACACTCTGCTGTCAACAACACCAGAACTTGAGTCTGGTGATCTGTAGAGACTGCTGGGCCGCGACACTCCACAGTATCAGTTTTAAGAATCAATTGCAATCCAACTGTCTTTTATCAAAATAAACCTGATTGTCCGGTGCTTTAGTAAATATTTCCGTTCTTCGTTCTGCCTCCTTTTCTACGACTTGCAATGTCATAACGTCCTGTCACAACTCAGTCTTTGGATACGAGGATTTAATAAATGCAAGAGCCCAGGGCACGAGTTCATAAGAGCTGTTTATAAGCAAAGAAATGCTGCTCAACCATTTTCTTCTGAGCAAAAAGGTGCAGGATACCAGTCACAGATGGTACATGTGACATGGCATTTTGATGGGTAATCTTAATCTGGTAAGCATAATTTGTTGTTGTTAGTTACTTTTTGTTCTTTAAGCAGCTGTATAAAATTGGGCCCTGTGGCCATAGGTGCTAAAGCAACAAGTTTTCTCAGAAAATGTTTGCTGAGCAAAAACAGTTTACCAACCAAAATGCCATGTGACGTATTCTATTTTGTGACTGGTTCCCAGTTAATTGCTGCTCAAGAAAAATACATTTTGTAAGCAGTTATTTCATGGTGAGCGGCTCCTTGGAGCAGGGCTTCGTTTTGGTTGGAGGTTATTTTTGTTTTATTTACTTTATTTAAGTCTTTGGAATTTAAAATGCCAATGTCGAGACAAAAGTTAAAAACAATTGTCATCATAGATGTGTCCGATCTATAAAATCAGTAAAACATAAAATATAAACATTAAAAATAGAAAACAGCAAAAGTTTAAGACTTAAAAAAAACAATAAAACTAAACAATAGCAATAAGTAAGAGCCACAACACCCTAGCAACGAATAAGGGGGATAAACTTTAAAACACACACTTGAAGAAGACCAAAAAGATAAAACAAAAATGCAAATAAAACATTTACATTTTGAGATGGAAACCACAGAACACACAAATCTGTCTGTAACCACAAAATATTTCCTAAAAAACACTTACTATTCCCCTATACACAAGTTACTCTATAAAATCCTGCAAACTTGTAACACTAGCTTCCTTGCAGATCTAAATCCCTTCACGCTCCATCTCACGGCTCGACGCTAAAACATCATCCCAGCCAAGAAATGACGAAGAGTCAACTGTGTTGATATGGAATTTCAAGTGTTTCCTATATATATAACTGGTTTTCCGAAGCATACGGTTCACAAAACACTTCAACTGTAGATGTATAGTTTACCTAGACGGCTTTTAGCGCAAAGTGAAGATTATGAAGCTTATGTGACGTGAATCGACCGCGAAGAACAGGAGCCAAAAAAAAGAGAGAGAAAAAAGTGACCGTTGTCGCTTAGAGCCCCAGCTCAACATTGGTAAACTGACTGAAATGCTTCCATTCTTTTCACATATCATCATATTTGTAACAAAACCAAACTGTGAAAAAGTCAGCTCATTTCATTGTTTCATTTGCGAAAAAAAAAACGGTAAAAATGCATTCAGCATTTTTGTACGCATTCCCCTCGGCAGATTTTTCGTCTCACTGAGACAAAAACTAATTTTGGATATTTTTTCATTTATTATTCAAAAACGATACCACTTCAGGCAGAAATATATCAAGAAAAGTTTTCTACCAATCTTTATACTATGTAAAGGTATATCTAAATCTGTAGACATTTATGTTATTTTTCTTACCAATGTTGAGCTGGGGCTTTAAACGGGGTCTATCCATACCGTTAAAGGCCGGATTTCCCCCCCCCCCCCTGAAATTTATCACCCGATAAGCATGAAGTTGTCATTGACGCAACCTACATTCCTTTCACCCATTTAGAGAAAGGTGAGCCGGTAATAATTGGAAAATAAACTTACTACGTATGGGGATCGATTTTGGCGGGAAACGATTTTAATGACTACACTCCGGCAACACCTGGGCGCGGCCTTGCTTCTCATTATGCATTAGGATGGAAATTCGTAAAAGCTGTATGCTTATCAGATGTAAATTAGAATGCGCATTGGCAGTCTGGTTTTGTTAAAGGGATGACATCATTGTTTGTTTTTGTTTTGAAATGTACCTGTGTATTTTGTTTTTTATTTGTGTGCAATAAACACAGCGTAAAACCAACCTGTAGACATTTTCATCAATTTTAGTAGTCTCCTTCAAAGGCAGGGTATACCTTTGGTAATTACTCCACAAATTATTGATCATAAAAGCCTGGGAAAGGAGAACCGGACAGCTGTTGATAGTATAAAACACTGCGAGAAACGATTCCCTTTAAAGTAATGTGGTTTATGAGAAAGAGATCACTACAAATATGTAGTTCAATCAGCATTTTCGGATCCTTCTGCGTGGTAAAAACCGTTCCCGATGTTCGCCGATGTCTCAAAAACGTTACGATCTTTGGAAATAACATTTTCACAGTGGTATATGTCTCCATTTTATATAGGATCGAAACAAAAGTGTTAATGAAATCGGACCGATAAGCATTGTGCTTTCGGAGATCTTCAAAATAAATGATATTTCTCCACTTTGACATTGTTTCAGATGGAAATATTCCTCTAGAGAATTGGTACTGTTAAGCCCTTTTTCACACGGGGGCAATTTAGCAAGGGTCACTTGCTTAATTTTTACAAGTTGAACCTCGTGTGGAATGGACAACAATGTTTAGACTGTCCCAGGTCTCGAGTGAAATTTTCCAAACACTGAGGCATCTTGTCGGAGGTCCGGACCTACAACAAAATCTTCCGCGAAATCATCTGGGAATATTTGGCACTTCATACAGTCAGCCTTTTTCTATTTTCCCCCGACGGTTACCAATCCTGTAGGCCTATACTTTGTCTTTAAGATTGGATATCGCAAAATGGTTCCTGAGATATATGGCAGAGGGATCTCCCCTGTTGGTTTTGCACAAAATGTTACCATACTCTAACACACTCTTCCCCTCCCCTCCCCCCTAAAATCCTCAAAAGAATTCCAGAGATTCCGAGAACACGATCCAGACACATAACACAATGCCACATATCGAGCACCAAACATCCTGGAACTCGTTTTGCATTTGTTGTTTGCATGCAGTGGTAATGAATAAGGACATACTTGCTATTCAAATCGCCATCATAATTTATGGACACAAGGGGGGAAATTGATTCTAGATTAATTCCATTGGAGATGGGCGGGAAGGGTAGTGCCGGTATAGCATGGCATTGAGCTAAGGCTCTGATGAGCATCAATCGAATGATAAACAAAATAATGTCTGATTGAAAAAATGGGCAATCAATTAATGGTATGGTAATTGCTTGATTGGATAATTAAAAGTATTGCGCGTCCAATTTAAACCAATTTAATTTAGTTACAACATAAAGGGAATCGTCAACAGCACGGTTAGCCGTTCATTCAGCCTGGGGGTGAGTCCGTGAAGTGGAATTGATGAAGGAAATACTCAGTAGATGTAGGAGGCATATCCAAGATGGGGTGGTTTTAATTATTGATATCTGAGGATTGAATGCCCAAATCTTTCGTCTGTGGTATCAATTGGGGTTCTAACCGTGGTCCACAGAGATAAAAATTAGTCTGGTTTCGATTTCACACACACACAAAAGTTAAGTTATAAGTAGCCCCACATAGGACTCTTCCTCTGTGCTGTACACAGATACAAAGTAGTATTCATACGAAAGTGAAGGCCTCCGGGGATACGTTATAGGATGAGTTCGCCAGTGAATTCACTGAGTGAATTAATCCTAATTACTAAGCAAAGTTTGACGTCACAGTATAACTAAAAAAAATAGTCACCTTCTTTGCATTTTTTTTTGTGAAATTGAGCCCCAATTTGGGGGTCATCAGTGGTATCCTTCCCTGCATTTAAACCTCTGGGTGGACTCTGGTTTGAGTCATGCCTCAGATCGCGGCCCAATTTCATAATATTGCTTCATAACAATGTTGCTGAGCAGAAACGAACAGGTTACCAGTCAAGATGGAACATGTGACTTGGTGTTTTAGCTGGTAACATTATTCTAGTAAGCATTACTGTTTTCTGCTCTAACTACGTTTTGAGTTGAAGCAGCTCTGTTAAACTTTAGGCCCTGAGCCTTTGTTGCATATGTTTGTTTGTGTTTTTTTGTTTTTTAAATCAGTCCCTACCTGATTACGTGGGTTTTTCTCTATTTTGAGTTTTCCTCCCACATTTAAAACTGGAAATGTCTTCGTCATCTTCTTTATCCATGTGTCTTCACGTGTTACAGTATTGGTCGCTCATGGGTATCCCTGCGTTTCGTCACCAGGAAATAAATGTATTTACAAATTGAATACCGTTTATAGAGATGGCACATTATTGGTCTAACTAAAAAAAACAACTTATCGAGTAGTGTGACGAGCAGTTATAGTTAGCACCAATCTCCGATAACTGTGATCTGTCACAACGACACCCGAACAAAGTGTCAACCCTCCATTTTCTGTTTGAAGTTTTGTTGTTGAAATCTTTCATGTTTAGATTTCGATACCTTTGTAATGTTTAAGTTTTCACCTACTAGCACCTCAGACACAAATCAGTTCACTGTAAATAAGTTTTTTAATCCTTGCTTTGAACATTGGTGGAAAGGAATAGAGGTCAAAAGAAGGACAAGTGCAGAATTGATTGGATGAAGCATCTTCAAAAGATTGGCGAAATTAAGCCTATACATTTATTGTAGCATCTTGATTGTCATCTTGTTATCATCCAAAAGCTTCCTCGTTCTATGTGTGATTTACTCATCCTGCACGAAATGCTTATTAATTCTGTTTGACTTGTTATTTATTGGGCCTAATCCCCATAGCGAGGGAATTAATACTGGGAAGATCCTTATCCATAACTATGAGTTACTCTCTAAATGTAGAAGAGTGAAAACCACTCGTTTTTTCCGCAATACCACTTTTGCAAAGAGCCATTTATGGCGGACAACTCTTTTTTTTTTTTTTTTTTTTTTTTTGTGAAAGACAGGTATTTTCAACTTGAATCTGAGTGAATTTTGCTCAAATTTTATTCAAAAAGGGTTAATGCACAACGATTTTCATTCTCAAAAGAGCCAAAATTACGTCACTCAGGCGAGAGAGTGAAATGTTCACTCTTTGACATTTGGTGAGTACAATCATTTAAAAGCTAGTTAACTGGAGAGTTCGAAAATATCACGAACTCGAAATTTGAAAAGGTTTAACCTTGTCCGGGTTTCGCAGTGACGGATCAGTGAAAGGGCTGTTTCCTTTCAGCAAAAATCCATTCTCTGTAGCAGTGGCTGCTGAATGCGGCTCAGCACATTGTAAACCATTACAAAGTGCTACATAAATGGCGCTCATATTTCAAAATACTGCCTTAGATATAATAAGTGCCTTGAGTACCTAATTGTAGGTAGGTACTTACGCTATATAAAATACACCAGAATTATTTATTTTTAGCATTTGACATTGTGATAAGTCATAACAAATCATTCGCACTAAGCACTTGTTTCCGTAAATAATGCTGAGAGTTTTATTTATTATGATAATTTCGTAGATGATATGGGATGGATACACACTTATCATAGGCCTATACCAATGTACAACCCCCGGAACTAAAATATTGTCTATTTTCCTACAGGTATATGCAAATAATGTTAAGCGCCCACACTTGCGCTGAAGCACCCTTCAAGATTATATTGCACTTGATCAAAGCACTACCGTGGGGCCCCCATCGTCCAAGTCTCCATCAACCGGTTATAATTATTTACCTCACCAAGTGTAGAATACATTCAAGTGCCTGATGCTGAAATTGTTTGGAACGGGGGTACTCCTTCTGCCGTAGAAGAAGAAAAATGAAATCGTCTCTATCAATTTAAAATGGGAAATTACACCTTGCCGAGGTTGTATGTAACCCTATATAATCCCCGTCTCTGTTCTCCCTCTGACAGCAATATCCGGGGACACCTCTCCACTTGTAAACCCCTCCAGCATCCCCAGATACGTCGGATTTTCATACATCTGTCTAAATTCCTTTGGGGGAAAAGAGAAGCAATTTTACGGAGGATTTCTTTTTTTCTTCATCTCGTTCCACACCCCACACGGTACGGAACGAGAACGAAGAAGGAAAAATTGATCAAAGCGAGAGTAGTAATCACGACGCTACGGGGAGAGAGAGAGAGGGTTGAAAATCTTTATATGTTTACAGCCCCTGTTGGGAGAGGCGTGTTGCAGATCCGGTCCGATGGGTTTTCTGTCGTCTCAGACTGTAGAGCGTATCGGGTGGAAGGAGACACAACTAGATTGTATGCCCTGAGGGTGTACATCTGTAGCATATGATGCTCTCTAATAATGACTTGTTCGTCTGTGGACATTAATGATGCAATGATTGTCTCATAATTGTCCAGCCCCTAGCTGACGATCTCAACACTCAGTAATTATACACTTGGGATATATAGTCCTACATTTCCAGCCCTTCATGGGAGTGTGTCGCTGACCTTTACATTGAGTTCAACTCATCAACTAAAATAACAAACAGACGTTTTATGCTTACGAAAAAAACCTTAAAACATTTTTTATTTGTTTCATAAGCACTGCTAACAGTAAACAAAGCAAAAGGCACGCTAACTTGCTGGTACGTCTTGTAAGCAGATGAGTGATGTAACGATGCAACGATCTGAACGACTCCATAAAAATGTCACGTTCTCTCCCAATATTTATTCAAAACCTTAAAGAACACATTTTCAATGCATACTTACGCTAATTTTTCAACTGATGGAGTATGTCGTTAAGACTTTTTTTGCCGTAGTACATGTCACTTGTCCTGTATCCTTGTCTGTCTGTCATGATAGTCCTTTGTCCTGTCTTTATTTGTCTGTAAACAGGTTAGGGTACAAAAGCACTGCTTCACCCAAACCTAAATGTTGTCTTACTATATATTAAACCTTTAGTAACATTATTCGTCATAATTCTGTACATAACATGAAATTGTTTTTTTTTGTAATCATGCTAAATGATGTAATGATGTGGTTATGAACATTGTACATTATTGACAACATTGAAATAAACGTAAATAATAAATAAATAAAAAAATTAAAAAAAAATGTTAATCCATTTGATAACGCGTACACGCTCTCAAGCCTTCTCGATCGTTTGTTAAAAAAAACATAAAACAAACAAACAAAACAAAAAACACTTGTGCTTAGGCATGTTTTTGTGCTATGGTAAGCACAAAATATTGCTTACCGGTAAACAGGTTTATGACATTGGGCCAAGGTGAGCAGGGCCCAGTTTGAGAGAGCTTGCACATTTTGCGAAGTGCAAAACAAAATTCGCCCAGTGGTAACAGGTTACCAGGCAAAAGATCACATTGTGTGTTACTGTTTGTGATTGGTTCCACAGCTCTATGAAATCGATAGAAGAGAGTAAGTGTACCTATTCTCACTTTGACAGCTCCAAAAATAATAGAGCGCCGAAGGCGCAAGACGGGGAACTGGAGCTCTATCTAGTGTTGGAACGTGAAATACACATGGGCGCCATTTCAGCAAATGAATGCTTTGTTTCCCATTGATAGCAATGGTCATTGTCTAGTATACAAATATTGACTGCTTCGAGTGGCGTAGTAAAACTAGTCACTCGAGGTGATCCCAGGAGCAGCCTATCTTCCCGAGGCGGAGCCGAGGGAAGATAGGCGGCTCCGGGGATCAGCGAGAGTGACTAGTTTTACTACGCCACGAGATAAAGCAGTCAATATTTGTTTTATAACGCCTCAATTTCATCCATTTTGTGGTAATATTCGTCAAACAACTGTGCGTATATCAGTCTTCAAACAACTGTATAAAATCTGACAGGAAATTTGGACAAAAAGAAAGTGGGGTACCACACTGCATTTGTTCTCATATCGTATTTCAAATGCACGTATTATTTGATCGTTTCACCGGGTTCGAGGTTGTCGTTGGATAGTACCATTTGATAGTTCTTTTGGTCGGTGTGCAGTGTGATAGTAAAAATACACAACACCACGTGACGCACGTTCGGCCAATCAACAGATAGAATCAAAGGAAGAGGTGTTATAAAATGATCTATTGTTGTATCAAAAGAGTTACTTGCTGAAATGGCTACCAGTGGGATTTCATATTTCAGGCTTAATTCCTCATTTGCGCCTTCGGCGCTCTATAATCTTTGGACAACTCACACTCGTGATTCTCGTGATTGAGTATTTTGTCTGTGGTCACTCATCATCGAGTACTGTTTTCTGTACTCGAACTTTCACTACTCATGTTACTCTCGTGATTGAATATTTTGTCTGTTGTCACTCATCATTGAGTAGGCCTACCGTTTTCTGTATCGAACTTCCACTACTTAACTGCAGCCATGTGGGTTGTGGCACTTTGGCAGTTACCTTTGTGCTTGAGTGTTTTCTGTACTGGTACTTCCACAATGAAATGCTCTCAATTGCAGCCTACTATGGGTTGTTTCACTTAGACACTCACACGTGAGTATTTTTTCTGTGGTCGAGTACTGTTTTCTGTACTCTTACCTCCTCTAATAAAATGTACTCAAGCCTATGGGTTGTGACTCTTTTTGGTGCTCATACATTGCGTAAGTATTTTGTCCGTGATTGTACTCGTCATGGAGTTCTGGTTTCCGTACTTAGACCTTCGATTATACTCGACCACAGCTCTCGGGTTGTTGAAACAAACTCGACACTCGCACTTGAGTATTGTCTGTGATTTTAGGTCTACTCGTCATGATTGTAGGACTACTCGTCATGGAGTACTGTTTGCCATGCTCGGCTGAAAAAAAACACTTCGGCTGCGACTCTCGTGGTGCTATGAAACTCTCGTGGTACCCGGATGTGGGTGTACTGGCTACAGCTACACAACCATTTGAATAGTAACGCGGAATAGTCACACTTGGCCAAAGCAATAACCAAAGCTTTCATTCAGATACAACTGAAGTGATCAGTATTTTTACTATTTTGTATGCTGGCCGATTTATGGAGGATTGTTTTTCTGAAGGAAAAAACTTCGTTCATATGGCATTAGGTACCTTCAACTATTTGTATGGTTGGTTGATTTGATCTGGTAATCACGACGTGAGCTGAACAACACGTGCAATGTTCTAACTTAAAGGGAAGATGCCTGATTCGTTACGATTGAAACAACCTTGGAAATACTTTTAATCTGAAAGTCTCCTTTTTACGAACTTGATTCCAGTATACCGATATTGTCCGGAGAAACATTTCAATCTGGAATAGAATACACTGTTTGATAAGCGAAAACATTGGAGAATCAATTAGGAACGACAAAAGGCAGCGGGCTTATACCAGCTAAATCGTCATTGTGTTTGTAGTTATGAGCATGCCCACAATTCCGAGAACAATAGATATACCAAAGTCTGCTGCCACCTAGCGTCCTCAAAAGTCTCCCATCATGCCCCATCCATTTCGTTACAAAACATCAACCCGGTTGAATAAGTTGTTTACTCAAAACGTGACCGTCTAAATTGATGAAATTATCACGCGGTGTTTGTACGCGGTGGTTATTGAAAGCTATGGAGGATTGCAACGATTTAGTCTTCCAAAGACCAATGATGTATTTTTTATTTATCCCTTTCTCCTTTCTTGCCACGAGGAAGAAGATAAAGACACGATTCAATACCCAAAGAAAAATACAATTTCCGGGTCATTTTTGGCAAAATTTAATTAAGTTCTATGTAGACACGCATCATTCAAATTTTTAGGAATGATGTTTTCCTAATTTATTAAAACTAGATTTCTTAGTTACTATTGCATTAAATTTTGTCTTGGCGCACACATGCTTTCGTTCTTCTCATTCAGGTTCGTGTCAGTCATTCTAAGTTCATTTCATAAGCATTCTAGACTACATTTTCACCATTCTTCAGTTAAATTCATACTACCTAAATTTACAATTGATGAAACTGAAAGGTTGACCAGTCTCTCGCTGTTAGCTTTTTACGAAATTGAATTATCTTTGCGACCTAATGAATTTAAATGATCTTATTTGACCAGTGAATGCTTAACTATGTTGAAATTAAATTACTCCCTTCGACTGTTGAATGCTGATGCAACGGAGCAATCCTTTTCCAGCAAAAGTGGATGAGCAGGGTATTAAATTGAAGGATGTTTTGTTGAAATTGGCCGGGATAACCTATTATTAAAACCACACAAACCAACACAACAACCAATACTAACACTTCGATCCCTTCACTGTGTTATTCCAAAGGCCAGTACTGCGAGTCCTTCTCTCGCAGTGCTGTCCTGTGGAACTCCCTACCTCTTCTCAACCATCTTACCATCTATTCCAGTTCGAGAGAAATGTGAACATACATAAATAATAATAATAATTATAATAATAACAATAATACCGGAGTCTTAAATAGCGCACGTATATATCAACAATTAGGTACTCAAGTCGCTTTAAAGACCGTTTTTTGAATTATGAGAGCCACATATGTAGCACCTTGTAGTTGTTGACAAGGTGCTCCGACGCATTCAGAAGCCACTGCCAGAAACATCGGGGCAAAGCCCTTCTCTTGCGATGAAAGTGTAACTGGGTTCTTATACGTGCATTATTAACACAACGCACGGGACCAAACGGCTTTACGTCCCATCTGAAGGACGAAGCAACATCGGTTAAGTTTCTTGCTTAGGGACACAAGACCGGGACTCGAACCCACACTGCGCTGACCAAAAACACCAGAGCTTGAGTCCGGGGTGCGTTTTGCCGACCCCGACCATAAACTTGTCGGAACATGTCCCGAGTTATTGGTTCAACCGCAGTGACTCAGCTGCTCTGATAAAACTGTAACTGAGTTGTTGGCACGGTTAGGCTTGATTTCAAGATGGCGGATTCTACAAACTAACGAAAAATGTCGACGAAATTCTTTTGTAAATGAAAAACATTGAAAACAATGTTGATAACATTCTAAAGACTAAGCTCCATTACTCGGTAATAAAGTGAAGGCAGTATATTTTGAGAACATTCATTTTCAAGAGTTTTCGCGTATCTCTCGGAAATTGTTTCGGTCAATGAATTTTAGGTCAGAAAGTAGTTTCTGGCCCGGGTCGCCAAAACACGCCCCTGCAGTGCGCTTGACCACTCGACTATCTTCTCTCCATGTAACGTTGATATAATTACCACAGGTAACTCTCACCTGGAGTGGCCTTCCGGCCTTGTGTTGGGCTTCTATCTTTCGAGTTGTTGCTTCAGGGTTGCCGGTTGATGACCATCATCCTTATTGATTGTTCCAGGGTTCCAAGCCCGGGTCGGCCATTTTGGCGGAGAGTACAGGGACGTGTTTTGGCGACCTCGACCAGAAACAAGTTTGAGCTTCGGTCATTGGTTTAAGCGTTTTCGCGTGTTCTGTTCACCCGCAGTGACGCAGCTGTGTCCGACCAAACCGTAACTGAGTTGTTGGTTCGGTTAGGCTTGGTTTCAAGATGGCTGATTTCACAAACATACAAAACGTGTCGACAGAATTCTTTTAAAAATGAAAAATATTAAAGCATACCAATCCAACAATGTTGACAACATTACAAAAACTAAGTTCCATTACTTGAAAATAAAAAGAAGGCTGTACATTTTGAGAACATTAATTTCTAAGAAATGTACCCACGTCAAAAACTGTTCCTGGTTACCGACCCGTTTTTGCGTAGCTCTCAAAAAAATTTCTGGTCTGTGAATTTGACGTCAGAAACATGTTTCTTGTCGAGGTCGCCAATACACGCCTCAGGATTCAGAAGATTTTCATTCAATAAATAAATAAATAAATAAATAAAATTGAAAAGGCTGCAGGGTGATGCAATACCACTGGAACCTCAGTCTGGCTTTCTGAATTATTGTCTCGATTCGTTATGCTGAGTGTCGGTTTTGATAAAAACATAAATCTTAACATAAAGTCGCAAGATTCATTCCGGTGTATGGGTAAAAAACAAAGGTAACATATAATATTCTTTATCCCCGATGCAAAAACAATTAATCTATAGTATAATGGTTGCGGTGCTAAAATGATTCGAACTGCCTCCAGCTTCCGGGCAATCTTGGTAGTCTATAGTTGGTAAGACATCTGCTCTAAAATGGCGGGGTTCGTGGGTTCGAATCCCACCAGAGGAATATGCCTGTGGATTTTTCACACATCGACGTATGGATAAAAAACACAAATAACAAAGAATATGCTTTATCCCCGATGCAAAAACAACTAACATCTGTTATTAAGGTTCATTCAGAAGTATCAGATTTCTAATTGTTGTGACAATGTAATGCGAGTAACGGTGGAATCTCCTCCTCCCGTCAAATCAAGTCAGTTTGAATAAATAACATTCCTGAGCCATCCATCGTGTTCTAAAAGCGGAGCAGATATTGTGTCTCCATTTAGGACAAATTGTATAAACCACGTCCAGCCTTCAATGTAAATCAATAAACATTGTCTTTCGCTGGTAAGAAGCCAAGTTCGTCTTGATCAAGTCTTGCTCGCCCGCGTTCTAACATCTCTCTCGCCCCGAAAGAACATGTTTATATCAATTCCCGTTTCAATTAATAACACGTACTTATGCCCCATTTCTTTTATACAACCCATGAAAGACGGTTTCTACACGATGCCGATGGGGCCGAATTAATGTCGACAAAAAGACACAAATCAAAACGGCCTTGTCACTTAAATCCGACACGAGCGTGGCGACCTGGAATAATTATTCCCTTGGAATGAACACATTTCAGACGCCGTCTTTAATTAATTGACTTGTACGCCCTTGGGTCGGACGGTGTGTAGTTAGAACATCGTGTTATTCATTGTCTGTTTGACGTTGTAGTTTCCTCGTCAAGACGTTTGCATTCCCAGTCACCGCATCATGCTCGTCTTTTCGTAAATAATATCCAGTGAGAATCTGTCGAAGACGGCAGCTGTCTCTTGTTGGGTTCACTGATGGCCGTAAGAGCTATCGAAGTTCGTAATATTTCAAGGATAAAGTATTTGAGCACTTCACTTCATCTCCAGTGCGTCAGAGTGTTCTCAACATTAGATTGGAAATACACGTGTGAAGGTTCACAGATTTGCACATAAGTACAAAGATGGCCACGGTGGAAAACTTCCCTTGAAATCTATTTGTCTGAAATGCTTTAGTTTTTGAGAAATAAGTAAAATAGCTAGAAACAAATAGTTAACTGTTTAATTAATTAATTCAATTAATTAGTTGTTAGATCTGACATGATGGGTATGTTGTTGAAGTTTCTAAGAATGCATTTTTACTAATATCCGGCATATCCGTAAACACTTAGCTCGAGACTGTACACAACTATTTTTCATGCATCTGTGACTAGCAGGTTAGTTCATTATAACAGCTTACTTTTTGGTTTGATTAACAAACTGCAAAGGGTTCAGAGAGCATTTGCAATAAGACACGTAATTCTGTAGTCTGTACTTCCTCCATCTTGATGTAACCCATTGTTGCTTGATTTTCACCCGATCGAGAAAGAATAATAGTTCTTTTAATAACTCACAAAGCCATTCAGGGTTTGGCATCAATGTATACATCCAGGAGCTCATAAACCACGGAATTAATTACTCAAACATCTTACCATCTCAGTACTTGGTAAGATCACACACTGTTAACCCTTCAAGAACATCAAATGCTTCCCTCGGTGATCGGTTGCGTGTGCTGCTCCCAAACCTCAGGAATAATCTCCCTCCTTGTACTAGAAACTCGTCTTCACTATTTAAGTCCTGGTAAAACTCATGTTTCACGGTGAATTATGTCTAGATAGAAATAAACTGCATACTTTTCGTCTGCGTTTCTTTTGTTATTTATTGTAATGAACAAACGAGTATTCATAGTGATGCGCAAGAAGATAATCCTTTATTATCATTATTACCAATATTAAGATCTTTGCGATCAAAAACAAAATCGATATTTGAAAGCAGCGAAAACATAATATAATGGGGGTTTTCACTATTTTCTGGTGACTCTGACGGCAGATCGAGCATAAATTTTCACCTGTTAGGGACCACAAAGAGCGGACACCAGCCTTCGTTTTAGTTAACAGTTTGTCCGCATGCTTTAAACACGTGAGAACAAAATCATTGCGACAAATACATAGTTCATTCTAATTCGAGTAGACCTATCACTTAAAGCCCCAGCTCAGCATTGGTAAAGTGTCTGAAAATGCTTCCATTCTGTGCACAAATCAAGATACATGTAATAAAACCAACCTGTGAAAATTCCATCTCGTTTCATTGTTTCATTTGCTAATAAAAATGCATTCGACCTTTTTTGTACGAACTCTTTGGCAGAGTCTCATGAGACGAAAATTAATTGTTGGATCTTATTTCATTTATTATTCAAAAGCGATAACACGTCAGGCATAAACATTTCAACAAAAATTTCCTACCACCATTTTCTTTGTACCGTGTAAGATATCTGGTGACATTTATGTTTGTCTTTTCTTACCAATATAAATATTTTATTTTGATGCCTATTCACAGTTACAAGCAATGTTATAGCTTAAGACAGCTTAAAAAGCCCTGAAAGATTTCCGGTAAACATGTGACAAACAAAAACGTAGTAGGGGGTTTTGATAAAGTAAGCTGCCTTGGTCTTTAAGGAACCGTTGATGACATCATAATACAAGCGCTCAGAGACACATACTTAACCGAAGCAAAACTAGCTGGACAGTTTTACGTCAAAACCTGAAGCGGTTGGCAGTTTTACATGACAGCTCAATTTCCTTCATTTCCTGATGGAAGTGCAAATAAGTGCACAATTTTCCCGCGGAAAAATACCGTCTGTTGTAGAAGAAGATTGTATTTTGTATCTTCGTGTGTCAGGGTAAAGCTTTCGATTAGTCTGAATGGATGCTTTATGCCCGTCTAGGGAAATGTTGCACATACAGTTTCGCTTCCGTAATACTCAGAGGCCGTAGGATACAGATGAGAAACAAATGCAGTGATATAACTTAATTTCTTATAATAATAAAACTATTTAAGGTAATGGAAACGAATTAAAGAGTGCTAGAAATCCAAATTTTAAAAGCCAAGAATGGTTTAATAAAATTCAACGTTATTGCTTTTACACAACTGGCGAAGTGTTCAAGACGCCCTTCATTCTTTACCGACGATTAAGGCAAATTTGAAAAGTTGTGTAAATAATCTACAATATTTTGTTAGTGAGTACTTTGGGCAAAATTGTATTTGTGCTCCCGTCTAATTAAAAAAACGTCTCTCTCTCCAGGCCCCCAGGCCTCCTGGAAAACATGTTGACAACTTTTTGCAAGCGATGAAGAACCCACGGTTGGGAAGTTTCCGACTCGATTCGTAATTTGAAAAAAACTGTTGAATAGTGGTTCACTCTCGTAAGGGAATTCACGAAGCGTGGCGACGACGGTTGATTTGACGGCACAGAAGGATCAAATTCACCCGCAACAAAGCAAGGCCGGGTCGTTGGAACATCTCGGTGAATGCGGGTGTGTGTTTTTTTTGTAGGAGCAGATTCTATTTGCCACAGTGCGCCCCACGAGACATCTAATGTCACACGTGAAAGTTGTGTTTTTCTTTTCTCGAGCAGAGAGAATGTCTTCACCAGGAAATTGTACTGTATCATGTACAAAATACAAGAAAAAGAAAAAAAGGCATCGGGTTGATATCGAGTTTTCATTCAATATTGGGCTCTTTTGCAATCATATTTGACGTTAGACAATAATTATTGGTATCACGTGACTCAGGATAAGGAGCGTGAAATAGTGAAAAATTAACCTTTTTTTCAAAATGTTGTATTTACATTTTTTCTTGTTGTTCGTTGTTTTCATTCTCTTTCATTCTTGTGCATCATTATCAATCGATCATACCTATACAATGAACCTATATTCCCAAGATTGAGGTAGCCTCCTCAGTCTCCTTACCGGACTACTGTTTCATGAATGAAAACTTCCTAGATTTATAAGCACCCGTAAAAATTCGAGATTAGCCGTGTGGTCTTTTTTTTTAGTTTAAAAAGTTACCACATTGTGTGCATTTTTGCTATGTGGGTGTCAAGCCTTTGAAAAGCTGGGAGAAGGCATTTTGGATCGTGATGGAAGGGGAAAATATATATATATATATTTTAAAATTATGCATTTATAGTTATTGATCTTTTAATATTCGGGTTTGTGTTCTACAATCGTGTGCAAAGTGGAAATCAAATTTTCCATGAAATCGGATGACACCTTCTGTGTTGATTTGTATGCACTATGTTTAGGTGTAGTATACAGGGAACCAAACCAAGATGGCCGCATTTTGATACAGGTACAATCTTTAAGGCAATCATTCTAAAAAAAAAATTATCAAATTCACTCACATAACCCGTACAATAACTACATCAAGTGTTAACACAACCATCAAAACCATCCAAACTCAACGCAAACACGGCTGTAGGTTTTCCTAGCGCGTCATTTCAAATTCCCCTTTGTCGGTTTGCATTGTTTGAAGATTTTCAACCTTTTAAAACGTTTCCTGTCACCTTCTGCGACCGGTGACAAAATATTCAACCGTCGGCATTTACAGCCTTCCTCCACGCTGCAGAGGAGTCTATAACAGTCACTCTCGCTCATGGTCTTGTGTTTTATCCCGGAACTCTTCTCCATTTAACCATCGTCCCTTCAAATCCCACACGAGAATCCCTTCCATTTATAACTTTAGAAGTCTCCTGTATTGAACGGTAGTAAGTCACTACGGTTTACAGTACCGCATGGCGATCGTCTTCTTCCCATAATCTGAACCCGGAAAAGGAGATCTCAGTCAGCAATTTAGCAAAATCAAAGTATAAAATGCAGAACCCCCCCCCTCCCGACGTAAAGATTTCTTCGCAATGTTTAAATGAAACGCCAGAAAGGATATCAAAACCTGTACCGTGCACACTTGAGTTCATGAAGATGAACGTCTCTGAGGGGTTTTATGTTGTTTTATCTCACTGTAAAAATACATTCACGGGGGAAGGAATGTTATGCTTTTCCTTCTTCTGTATGGATAAATGAGTCATGGATATATTTGAAGTGTTGCAAAAACTGACAAAATTCCAGGCAAAACACAAGTTAAAGTGTGTGCACAATATTCGTAAGATTGAAAATATTAAATCGTACATAGATTTGCAAATAACTTCCACGGTAAGGTGGTCTTGGTGGAAAACTTCCCTTGAAGACAATGCTCGCTCGAAATGCTGTTTGTGAGAAATGAATGAAACAAAACCCGATGTTTGAACACAGTGAAAACATAGGCCCATACAAAGGGGGAATTTTCGCTATTTTCTCGTGGTTCTGATGACCGATTGAGCTTAAACTTTCACAGGTCTGTTATTTTATTATTTGATGTTGGTTTTGATATTAGACCCTGTAGATGTAGCTGTTTTGACCTCAGCTCTTTCCTGTACTAAACACTCATAGTGACGTCATACGCATAAGGTATATTACCAATGGTGTGCATTGGGTATGAGATCATCCTTAATTAAGATTTTTTTTAAAACTTAATTCTTGTGAGTTTCAAATGACTTTAACGCTGTTAATACTGCTGGTTTTGATGCTAATATTTCACACCACTCTGAATAGCAACAAAACGAAGACAATAAAGAAAGAAACTCAAAAGAGGGAAATAATCTGACAGGGATATGAAGACGATTCGTTGAGTTGGGTTGTTCAGGGTTAGTCACGGAATTGCCACGGAGGTCTTAATAGATACAGAGATTACGGATGGCGTCTGACATTCATAGCAGAGTGCCGTTTTTTTTCTTCAAAAGGTGGTCACAATCCCTCGTGCTTTCTCGTCGTTTGTCAGACCGCGCGTATAACATTTCCCACTATCACGTGACTGGCGAGGCAAAACAACAAAAGAAGGGCCGCCGAGTCTGCAAAATTGATTATCTGTGAAAACGACATGACTGAAGACCGATCTCAAAACAGCGCGAAAAGTAATTTCCTTCTCAGAAAAAACAGTAGCCACCATAATGTAAACCAATTATACAGACACCTGTACATACCCCTGAGCTATTTGGGTCGTTGGTGAATGTTTAATGGTGTGTACCAAGGAAAATTATTGTGCTAGCTCTGTTATGGCAGACGACAAAGTAGTGAAAAAGGTTTTTTTTTATATAGCACCGAGTTTTTACCAATAAAATCATAACCAAGCGTACGTAAACTTATTTACCGATACTTTGTTTCACTTCGTATTCACAGGCGACTTTTTCCTGCTGGTGTACAGTGTGGACAGCATGGAGTCTTTCCAAGAAGTGCGCCGCCTACGTCAACAGATTATCGACACAAAGAGAAGCCGGAAAGGAACCAAAGCTGTTCCCATGGTGATAGCGGGAAACAAAACCGACAAGAATGACATCCGGGAGGTTACCCTAGACGAGGTGAAGAGGGCTTTCTCTTCTGGTCGACGAGTCACGTGCCACGAGTTGTCTGCTCTGGACAACTGTAACATTGACGGTGTTTTTCGCGCGCTTTTTGAAAATGCCCGACTACCGAGTGAGATGACGCCCTCTATGCACAGGAAGGTCACGGCTGCAACCTCGACCAATCTGAACAGTGGGACCAGCCCGAGGGGCTTGTCACTACGCAGGCGAATCAGCGACGCCTGCGGAGTGATATCGCCGAATGCGAGGCGACCAAGTCTGCGCAGTGACCTCATGCAGGTCAGGACCAATGTCCTACGCGAGGAGCACCACCATAACGATGACGAGTACGAAGACGAGGCTGAGGGGGAGGACACCGCGTCCGGTGGCAGCACAAAGAAACGCGCATGCGTGATCCAGTGACGACACCCCAACCAATGTTAAATGACAATTTTTTGCAAAGACTTTTATGAAGCCTTATTCAGTTCTATGTAAAATTGTTCACTTGAAAATGTGATTTTACAAAGTAACGCGTTCACTGTTTTTCCCAAAGAGGAAACTTTATGAGGTTGAATTAAGTAGGCCAAAGACCAAGCGAGGTATTGAACGAAACCGTGGTGTCAAATTCAGTAACAACCAAAGCGAAACGGCGATAAGTTCGATTATGAATAAATTTGGTTTTCATTAGTATTGATTTTGATACCCAGCAGTTCATAGTGGCACCTACTATAGTCTTCTTTCGTTCGCTATATTCAAACACTTAAGATAGGGACACTTGTTATTCAGCATTCTAGGGACTATGCAGAAAGTCCAGCCGGCTGGGAGTGTGAGAGTAAATGTTAACACCAATCTTTAATTCAACGGCAGTCTTGCTAAGAGTTAATCGAGAAGGGAAATTTGTCAATTTTAAAATGTTCTCTTCGTGGCGCAGTTTTTAAGACCATGGCAAGCAAGACAGTGTGATATTTAATACTAGCCCCCGCCCCCTTATATGACCAAATTAGAACGTCAATAAATCACACCCATTACATTGCTTCATGGTGTGTTTACTGCTCCCTTCAAAACTGTAGAAAGAATGCTCTTAAACGGAAGAAATACTGAAGATGTAAAGTGGCAGTCCTGGCAACCTTAACCCACATTTCAAATGCCTTCTCTCCGTGGAGCTCTCGAGTCTCTTAGTGGGTAAAGTGCCGTGACGAGGGACGCGCATCTGTTCACGAGTCACGTATGTTTGATGTTGGTAATATCGGTGTCTGCATTCGTCGATAGACAAATACTCTTCGTCTGATAGTAACAGCACAAGCAGGCAAACACGTGTTCGATTTTTTTTCTCCGAGCAGTTTATAGCGAATGAAACAGTCGTTGAATTGTGTGTTTCGGAAAGTGTCGATCCTCAAGGCTAAAGGGACCAACAAGGGACTTTCTTCCTTTTGGGGTCGAAAATCCACCCCATTATAAGCAAACAAATTATGTAGATACAATGGTGCCTTGTGGTCATGTCAAATGATTTGTCAGTACCCTCTGTTTTCATTCGGTCAGTTTTGGCCTTATAACTTCCATGAGTTCGCGACATGTCTGCAAGTTACAAACCCACGTACACTGTTCAGATATTCTTAAAAAGACAAGCCACCTCGCAAAAGGTGGACACTCTCCAAACTACCATGAAATCATTCATGCAATAGCCGTCACTTTCACGTAACTGTCTAAGCATTGATACAACCCCAGGTCCTGAAACAGACGATGTATAAAAGCTATGGAAACAAAATCCTGGATAAGCTCACAAACTGCACATGCAATAATGGAAATATTTTGTCTATCCGGGGGGGGGGGCGGTTGGGTGTTTATCAGATAAATTTTTGAGACGCTGAAATACCACTCTTGTGTCAAGATGTCTTTTGAGATACCATCTAAAATGTCCTTTTAAAAAGCTCTTGAAATATTAGGCAGCATTCCCTCTTTTACCGGAACTCGAACAGATAAGGCCTATGTTTTATTTATTTTTGATAATATTAATAATAATTGAGATTTAAAAGGCACTAAAATCAAACACAGTCCAGCTCTTATGATTTCCACTGGATACAAGTAATATCTGGCGTAGCTTTAGACACTTTCGTCTTGGCTGGAATTTTGTCAGAATTTATGTCAGAAATGGTTACGACTCACCAATGGCATTGAGCAATGCGGAGAATGTTTTTTTGCGTGTTCGGTCTCAAAAGTGTAATTTTATTTTTATACGATACCCAGGAACGTCTTGTAAAGTGGATATCTTCACAAATTCGCCAAAAAAAAAAGGCTGGCAAAAATGGTGTCTCCAATGATGTGATAGCTTATTTTTGAAAAATGGACAGATGTGTTGAAATCAATGTGTGATTAGATGAATTAACAAAAGTATAGAAAAGAAGGCCTCCTTGGTTCAACAGCCAATTGCTAATTGGAAACTTTTGTGGACTCTAGGTGGCAGCAGACTTACCAGGTAAAACCGTTGTTCTGGGAAATGTGCGCATGCCCAGAACTACGTAAACAATCGAAATTTTCCTATAATTTGGGTATATCCTGAAATGTTGTATTTTTAAGTTCTCTTTTGCTTCGGTAGAGGCCGTACAGGGTTTATTTCCATTGCCATTGCCATTGCCATTGTCAGTGTCAATGTCATTGTCATTGTTGTTGTCGTTGTCGTCCTTGTCGTTGCCGTTGTCACTGTCGTGGTCATTGACACCTGGTATAGCTGCCACCACCTAGCGTTCCAAAGTCTCACATCGGAATGATCCATGGAGCGTTTAACTTAATGGAACCAAACCATAGAGTTATATATAAGAACTAGAGGGCGCACAAACCATGCGAGACGGCCCGACAAGGAGCATTTTTGTCCATTGAGAAAATGGCGCGGACATTCATTTACACTGGTCACTCATCCGTTCACACAGCAGCCATTTTCTAAGTGGACATTCGTATGCAAGTGACCCATGGGATTTTCTCCCATGGTGAGTCAGTGGAGTTCCATGCGTGGCATCGCGAGTGCTCCCCCTAGTTCTTATATATAACTCTGTGAACCAAACTGAGGTTAGAAGTTAAAATAGTCTGGCCCCTTCTATGATGTAAGTGTCTGGGAACTGAACCCAATTGACAACTTTGTGCTAAACGTTTAGTCGTTAAGGCAGAATGATGGAGGTAGAGTCAGGGGTGGGTGGGTGGGTGACTGACCTTGCACTATTTAAGGTTTCATATCTTACACCTGCCATCTAGTGGTCATCAACAGTGTTAAATTTCATGTGTCTACGGAAAATCACATTCACTGGTGCTGGGAACCATTTTAAACCGTATTTAAACTATGGACTGATTGTATTTTTTTGTTTTATAAATTAATTTTAGAAATGATAGGGATTCAGTATCTTGGAAGCTAAACCAATCAACTTCATTATTGCAAATTAAATTGCAACAACATGTTTTCACATGGAATTTCATATTCCCCTTTTGGGTCGGCACTGTATGCATCACCGCTGTGTAAATGCCGGAGGGTAATTTTATTCGCCAAATTGTAATCGCTCTATGTGGAGAGAGGCCAGGGTCGTCTTTCATCGAAGGAAACATAATGCCTTCGTCAAGACATACAAAAGGCATGATACGTGATATACTTAAACGTGTGTCGTGTTAGCTTGTACTAATCCAACTGTTTAAGTGATGCTCAACTCGCTGTCATGCACAAGAGGTTAAGATTTATATCAACCCCACTGGCAATCGATCAGCCAAAATGTTCAATAAAGTCGGGGAGTGTTAGATAACACGAGTACGACCGAGTGAGGTGACTGGCCTCAATGAAGTGGATCAACCCCAAAACAGTATTAAGTCAAAGAGATACTTAAAAAGAGAGGTTTCCAGAACTGTTCCATTAGAAGTTAGAAGGTTTATGAAGAAATGAGAGAAAATGGTTCGGCACTTGTGACAAAATTGTTTATGAATTCTTCCCTTTTTGACTGAACTGATGTATGTATTGTAAACGAACTATCATTGTGTTCTTCGACGGTCATGGTTAAGTTTTTACACCGTTTGTATGGATAGCATTGAGTAAACATTGCTTCTCAATATGCATTCGTCATGTAGGCCCAACTTAAATCGCATTGCTCGCTTTGTTTGGCTATTTCTACCATTTCAAACATGGTATTGTTTTTCGACAAACGCTCCAATATTACTGTGTGTCCATTATGCTGCCATTCAAGGGTATGGAACGTATGCATTGACGTCATCCCGCCGCCATCTTAGAGGAAAACAATTTTGAAACCATAACGCACAGCTATGTATGCTCGGCGCACATTAATGAGCCAATGAGCAACCTCCTTTTTTAGACTGGTCCGCTGTAGACACTGGTGTTATAAACCCAATGGTTTCATTGCATAGACATACAAGCGATGATGCCTAACTACCAGACTGCGTACACAAGTGAGTCAAGTCAGAATTGCACATTATTGCAGCATGCGAGGGCACACGTACATCTGGCAGGAAGCTGCCAGCTTCCAAAGGCCAGTATCTTGCGTTATTCACGAGCCTCAAATTGTGACGTCAGATATTCGGGTTGCAATTTTTTTCGGCAGTCCAGAATTGCCTCCCCCCACCTCAATTTTTTTTTTTTTAAGGATTCCCTTTTTGGAATCGATTAAAAAAAAAATCACATTGAAAATCATTACGACAAAAATGGCAATTTCGGACTGCATAATTTTTTTTAAAAGTTCGGGCCCAATCGGGCTACCTCCTTTTGACCTATAAATTGAGTGCGTACTGCTATTACAGTGACGTCATGTGCATAAGGCTATTTCACGAGAAGCTTTTTTACTGCTACAGTTAAAGGTGAAATGCAAAAATGTCGACCTAAACTCTCATTTGTTTAAACGTTTAAGAGCGGAAATCTAACTAAAGGTTTAATTTAGGTGAATTGTTAAGGCTTCATACCAATGTCTTTCTATTTTGGACGGCCTAATTTCACAAGGATCTGGTGAGCGTAAACAAGTTTGCTTTCAAAGAAATTATCGTGCTGGGGAGAAACAGGTAACCAACCAAAATGCCATGTCATCTCATTGGTATGACTGGCGCCCTGTTATTTAGTTTTGCTCGGCAAAACAATTCGCTCGGCGGTTCTGCTGAACAGTTTCATGAACTTGAACCTGGTTAATCATTATGAACCGTGGTGGTAAACTAGGCCTACATGGTGGTAAACTAGGTCTATTTACTATCAACTAAATCAGGGCTGAAGGTAGATTAAGATTTAATTAATGATAACGATAATTTATTTGATTGAATTTGTATTGCGCTCTATTCGGACCAGCTTGCTTGAGGGCGCATTACATCAAGATTGAAGTGAGAAATGTGAACACGTTGCGTCATTTCACATCAGTTCATCATCCGCACTTGCTCTTTGCTGGTTGATTTTCTACCATCTTTTGGCAATTCAATGGAATTGTTGCCGCAGTTGAAAAGCATGATTCATGATCGGAATTAGTCAAACAAATTACAAACGATTTTTTAGTCTCTGAAAGATTAATTTCTGCGAACTTGATACCGTACCAGTGACAAATCGTCCCAAATCGTCATCTGAAATACTACCACGCGCTATTAAGCATTGTCACCCAATACTCGATTTCTAAAAATCCAATTTGGCAATTCGTAATAAGCACGTATGTGAACGCATGTGCACCAAATCCGTGACAAACACAAACCACTATGCGTATCACGGTGCAGCCATCTTGTTTGTTTTTTCATCATTCAAACCAATGTAACCAAGCTGAGACTGGAAGGGAAAATAGTCTGGTCCCTTTTTTTTTTTTATAAATTGTGAGTTAAACTTTAACAGTGTCAGTGTCATTGTATATAGGGAATCTGACAGAGACGGCTGCAGTGTGATAAAGGTCTATTCTGTGTTTTCTTGACACACTCTTGACCACACAAATTCCTATTTTTGCATCCCTGTGGAAACATCTTTTGTTCTTTCCTTTGGCCCCGAGGAGCATCCCTTTCTTAAGAATTCCCGTGTGAAGACCAACAAACCGATCCTTTAAGCCCCGCCTACTAACGTATTGACCAATCACAGCCTTGGTAACGCCACTGAGAGTCCGACAAACGTCCGACACGTTAAAATCCCATTAGAAAAGTAAACAAACCGCCGCCATTGTTCTGAAAGACAACATCACCCACTAACTTTTATTAATTTTTGATTTTGTCGTATTTCTGATGGTGCAAATCCCCGAACAGTGGTCCCTGTACAGTCGTGTAAAGTGGTTTAACAGTGTTCCTGTCTGCATTGCTCTGAGGACTCACGGCACTGCTCAAAAGGCCGTGAACCTAAATCCATACCGTTCACGAAAACCATGTATGTGTGTGTATCCGATACGTGTGTGTGGCTGCAACCGAACCACACACACCGCTGTGGCAAGAAAGTCACATCAGTACTGTTGCTAGGCAGTTGCTAAGGTAGGCGGGGCTTAATTGATCGGTCTACTGTTTCTTGCCTCCCCTTGTATCTAAAGTCTCCATATAGCGAATATTTGTGCCCTCGTAACCTGACGCAGTTTTCACACAGGTTTGTTGTATGGAGTTTCAGAGTACGGTGGAAGGACTATTGTCAGCCAAAAACTCAATGATGTACTATAATGACGTAAGGTCCGGTGTGAATGAAATATCTCTTTAATAATTACAATAGTTATTATAATTAACTGCGGTACTATTTGGATAAATTACTAATCAGCTCGTACCTAAGATGATCAGTCTGACAGCCGATCAATGTCAAGCCATCCGTACTTTTCCCTCTTCAAAATAAATAAATAAATAGTATATCACATTGCATTATTTATGACGCTAAAATAAATGTGAAGAGTGTCTTTGAAATGTGTCTAGTTCCCCAATTTTGAAAGTTGGAAGTAAAATACAAAAAAAAAACGTGAAACTGCACAAGATATAATTCTCTGCCTATGCAATTTTTACGTATGAGTAATATCCAGACCCGCTTCTAGATAAACAGCTTTAGGGTCATGTCACGCAAGACAATTTTTAAAGGTAGCCGATTTCACTACCATGCGATGGGATACACTTCGGTAGCATAAAATATGTTTTTTTCTGACAGTGTGTCACACCGTCTCTATCTAGACAAACTTGATGACAATTCAAAGATGAATGCGTTTCTTCTTTGAGATGGTCTTGACCTGGTTGCTTATAAATTGTCTCCTGCCAGTCCTTAGACCACACAGCATCTTGAGATGAGAATCAACCATTTTTTAGCATCTTTACGATCTCGAAGAAAACAAAGAACTAATAAGATGCCTTTAATAAAAAAAAAATTAAACAGGTAATAATTGCATAATATTTTACTGCTGTGTAAAGAATATCACAAATTTTGCTATGTTGTCACCACTTGCCTTTGCATTATCATTTTTGTCAATAAACTTCAGCGTTGCTTTATTAACAATGGCTGGTGATAATGGATTGTTTTTGTGTGGAGACTTTTACCCTACCGAAACCTTCAACATTCTCAGGCACACCTGTCATTATTAATATAAAGCCCCGGACTGAGTTGACCTGGATCTCGGCGCCTGGGACCCCGCTTTGACTTAATCCTAACAGCTCCGGTCAGTAGCTCGACCGGGTATCGATGTCAAGATGACCAGGGGCAAAATATCATAAAACATGTAAGCAGACAGTGTTTTTGTTTGTTTGTTTGTTTGTTTGTTTGTTTGTTTGTTTGTTTGTTTGTTTGTTTGTTCGTTCGTTCGTTCGTTCGTTCGTTGCTTGCTTGCTTGCTTGCTTGCTTGTTTGTTTGTTTGTTGGGTTGTTTGTTTGTTTGTTTGTTTGTTTGTTTGAAGAAAAAAATAGCTGTTGCAAACTGCTTACCAACCACAAGGACCTGTTGTATAAATGCAAAGTTGTTTTAATGGCCTCAGGTTTCGACCCTCATAGCAGAGTCTTTCTCGATGCTAAATGACAACATGTAGAAGTATATGTGTGTGTTGTGTTGTCATTTAGCCTTTGTGTAAGACTCTGCTAGGGTCAAAACGTAAGGCCATTACAAATGTTTTGCTTTTGTGTTTATTTGTTTATTTGTTTGCTTGTTTGTTTGTTTGTTTTAATTATGGAGCGTCCCTTACAAGAATGTCCAATTGATGATGTCTAAACCGTGAGCAAAGTAACATTTTTCAGATATTAGCCCTGTATATTGGCCCTATAGGGCCAAAGCGAGCAAATTGCTCACCCCGATGAACAGCGTTAAAATGGCCCTAGCCCCCTGCAGTAGAAGAAAGACTTTGGATAAGACTCTCTGTCATTATGAACCAGGGCTCAATTTCAAGCACACTCCCCAACTTGCTAAACACAGACGAATATTGCTTAGCTGGAACAGTTTACCATACGAAATTTCATGCAGTTTACTTTGTTGCCACTGCTTCCCAAATCATGTTTTGCTCAGCAAAGGACATTTGTTCTGTCCATTTCCGTAATTATTCCCATCACGGCCGGGGAGTTTGTCTGTTGAACAGCATAATGGAACAAATCGAAAATGACCTTTTGAATAAAATGCATCTAGGCAGTAGAAATTAACGACGGATACCATACAATATATATATGTATATAATTGTATTGCAAGGTGTGAGTACATATTAAATATTATCGGTCGTTAAAAATGTGCCATGAAGCCATCATAAAGTTTAATTTTATGAAAAAGGTCCTGTCACTTATTTATAAAAAAATAACATATAATATCTACCTTTTTTAAATGTTCTTGAATACGTCAAAACGTGTGGGGTATTTTTTATTTAATTATTTTTTTTTTTTTAAATAGGGAGACATTATTTTCTATAAAGAAATCTGTTCAATATTATTTTTTTTTTCTGAATAAATTAAATCTAGCTGAACCCATCGTTCATTGTGAACCTAGATTTAAAACGTGACATTCAATTGTCATAAAGTATAACGGCGTGCACAATGCGGACATGTTTAGTCACCGACTCGCACCATGGCAGCGACCGTTTAGAAGTAGAATTTTAACTCATCCGAGTTCTATTTTTTCTCATTCTCATTATTGATCCACGTACGACCTTCGGATAAAATAAAGAAAATGACGATGGGGAAAAAATTGCTTTTAAAGTAAATTCGTTTGTACAAAGCTGGCGGTTGATTGACAACTCATGCTGAAAATCCGGTCTACATTTCAAGGGGGGTTGGGAAGTAAATGTCACGGCTGCTGATTTAAACTCGTATTTTATGCAATGACCTAATCAAGTACCGGTGGGCCCTTACAGATTGAGAAGCGTTCATAAAACAGTCAAGAGTTGACCGACATTTCCATTGATGTAGTTTGAACGCGAAATAGGCACACCATATACACGGGGCACAGTTACAGGGTGCTGTTCTGTTTTACCTTTTTTTATACTAGCTTGCTTTTTGACGTATTTATTAAACCCAAATAGTTATGGAAAGTTGTTGTTAAAGAGTGTGCCCATCATTGGTAAAATAATGAGCAAATAAGTGTTCACCGATTTGCACTTAACTTACATGGTATAAAAAATGATCATATTTATTATTCATATAGTGCTTATTCACATATCTAAGTGCTTTACAAAATTAATACAGAAGGCATGAAATGGAACAAAACAAACATTACAACCAACGATGCTCATGGAAAAAGATGTAATTTAAGACAATAAGAGAAGGTTCTTCCCTAATAGTGGTGGGGAGAGTGTTCCTTTTTTCATAAAATTAAACTGTATGGTGGTTTCATGATAGCTTTACATTTTTAACGACCGATAATATTTAATATGTATACTCACACCTTGCAATACAATTATATATTTTTTGTCTGGTATCCGTCGTTAATTTCTACTGCCTAAAAACATTTTATTCAAAAGGTCATTTTCGATTTGTTCCATTAATCTGTTCAACAGACAAACTCCCCGGCCTTGATGGGAATAATTACTAAAATGGACTGAACAAAAGGATGGACAATCTAAACAAAACGTTTTGACCGAAAGCAACTGCATCATAAACCACATACATTGTAAAGAGAAACACAAAATCAGACTAGCTATTAATTATTATGGCGGCCCTCTTCGAAATCAAGGCTTTGGTTTGGGCTCCGGACTGGGCACCGTCCAGTTATTTTGAAAACGTGCGCTTCTCAGTACGGGGCTTGAAACAGGCGGACGCAGCCTATAAGCCCCGAGCCCGAACCCAAGCCGAAATTTCGAAAAGGGCCATACATAAAAATAGACTACGAGCTAGACAAGAACGAACAGCGTCTGTTCCTCTTATGTATATAACAATCAACACTCGAGTCATAAAGGAACCCTGACTTGACAAATACCGGTAATGTCTTTATTTGTTTGTTTGTTTTTTGTTTTTTGGCGCTTTATACTTTTTAAACACTGTAGACGCCATCTTGGATTAGTTACCTGTATGTCAGCTTGATAATAAGTATGATTACCTATATCACGCGGCAGGGGTCATCCCATTTCTATGGCAGGCACTTTAATAGTGATGTTTGCATTTTTGTTTTATTCTCAATTCAAACCGAGTTTGGAATAAAAACGCGACTAAAACAGTTCCCCCATCACATTCATCACAGTAAACAGATCACTGATTGAAGATCGCAGAACACGAATGGCAATTACACGAACACACTCTCAACTTGCGTCGTTGTCATCTGAGACGTGACCGACGCCATTCGAGTAAAATGCTCAATTACAGCCTTTACTACTGTCGGCCAAAGTAATCCTTTTAAATGAATGACTGGCTGTCCATAGAATTAAAGAAACCTGGGTGTTTGTTTTATTTATTTCTCTTAAAATCAGTTGTACAGTGGTGATTATTAAATAAAAAAAATAATAAAAAACAGTTGAATCCTCCGCAGTAATGTGCTGCAAATGTAGCAGGCTACGCTAGATTTGGACCATTATTGTGATCGAACAAACTTGTAAGATTTACGTTTTAAAGGGGCACATTGCCTACATATCCCTTAAAATGGTGCTGTTTGGAATATTATTGCGCCTTGATCCTTTTTAAGAACTTTGTTCATGAAAAAAAAAAACACATACAGTGAGTTGTACTTGGCGAGTAGTGATAAAAAACAACATCCATTTGCATTAGGAAATAAACCGGCGGAACCACACTCTGCATAGAAACATACGGTCCGCCATTTGTATATCAACAAAACGTGGTTCTACAAAATGGCGGACCGTGTTCTGCCACGAAACTGCACAAAAACCGCGCAGTTTCCAAGGGAAATTTATGTGAAGGATTATATTCTACTTTTCAAGTATCTATCCAACCATAGTCATTCCATGAAACGCTTGTTAACGCCCAAAAGAGCACAATCCGAAGGCAATGTGTCCCTTTAAAACTTGACACCGGGAACCGATTCTCTTAAAAAAAACATATATTTCTGAAATGTTACGGCGCGAGCAAATTTTAACCCCATATTCAGTTTCAATTCGATTCGTAAAATAAGCACGTACGAAACGTGGACAAAAATCCAGACAAAAGATTTTACCGTTATTCGGTTCCGTTCTCGACGTCATGACCGTGACGTCATTATGAGGACATTTTTGACGGGCTGGTTGCATGGCGTGCTTAGTGAAAGCTAGTGTAAATTGCAATGAATAATGCTCTTTCAAGATCCTATGATGTATCATACCTTTTAAGTTTATATTCCACGGCGGCCTCTAGACTGTCTAGTTACAGTATCGTAGAATCGTGAGCGGGAATGAAAAATCCTCACTCAACAAACAAAGCTCCGCAAGACCCGACCGTGTCTTCGTAGAGCCACATACCAGCCACACGTGGAAATGTAAAAATTGAAACAAAACACCCATGAAAACTGTGTAATATTAACGAGACTCGGCTCGTATTTCTGTTGATGCAGGCAGTGATGGTAGCGTGCATGACTGGCCATGATGTGTATCTCAGTCCGAGCCACTGCTCAAACAAAATCCCTCGTGAGGGAGATCACTTTCGTTTTACCTGCGCTGTCATGTCTCTGAGAAGGTTACATATTTTTAACTCTTCGGTTTCTTAGGCTTTAAATTTCCACCTGCAAAGGCCTTTTAAAAACGTAAAAGTCGAATTCGATCTGTTGGAAAAGACAGTTAAATTCCCAGCAGATTACGTAATCGCGCGTTTAAATCTGAGCATCGAGTCACAATTAAAGTTTAGAGCTGTCAATACGGGGTAATATTCCACCCTTTTTATTATAACAATGATGTAAAATGCTGATCCAAACTCGACAAGTCTGGATGAAAGAAGTATCACGGAGGATCCACAAGACTAGGATATTGGGTATCCTGATCCAGAAATAGATCAGGCCCCCCCCCCCTGCAACACCGAATCCAGGTCAGTGTTTGCCCCGCGAGTGGAAGTCTGACCCGGATCCCGGTGCCAGGGGCCAGAACTATTTCCGAGTCAGCAAGACCCGTTCCTGGGATTACACCGACCAGGAATCCGGATCAAACGCGTTACGTGACTCATTATTCCGGATCAACTTAATGTGATGATAATAAAATGGCTATTGCTATGAAGATGAGTCTGTGGCCAAAGGTGGAATCTGGATCCGGGTCAATTCTGACTCGGAAGGGTCAGCTATACTTGTTAAGATTCAAGATTCAAGATTCAAATTTATTCAATCAAGTTAAAAACATGAACTTTTTCTTCCCAGTGGTTTATTAGAAGCATTAAAAACATTCATAAGCAAGTACTCTAACACAAATATTAAAATATACAAGCAGAGTCAATAGACAAAACAAAGACAAGGCATAAAATATACAAAACACTAAAAGAACGCAAAAAGATACATAGGCCTTACTAGAACAATAAATATACAATAAAATATGTAATCCATTCGGGGAAGGGAGTGACAAAACAAGGAAGGCTAGATGAGAAGGGGAGGGCAGTATGGAGCAAAGAAAATGAAGGGGAGAGGGGAAATGACGGCAAGGGTGAGGGGGAGGGATAGTTTGGAGTGGAGGGGTGAGGGAAAAGTTGGATGAGTGGAGAGGAGGAGAGGGGGAGAGATGTTATGCTATTTAGCAACTAAAATATGAAGTTTGCCTTTGTAAAATTTATCAAACAAGAAGGAACCCCCCAGGCACATCTCACCAGAGGTCATTAAGAATACGCCGGGTGTAGTTTCAATTGTGATCGCGGTTTGTGGGTCTCTCGTTTTCACTTTCAGCTCGTGAGACTGGGCGGACTTCATCTAATTTAAATTGCCTCCTCGTCTAATAACTAGAAATTAAACACCGGCTTGATCAGTGGAAAAAACTCAATAGAAAATTCATTATTTAAAATGTTGCCACGGGGTGTCTGGCACGCATGGTGTCACCAGCTGTATTCCCATGCCATACCACGGGTCATTTCATTATGTGTGGATCTAAAGATGGGCCGATTTTCATTAAATTAATAAGTAAGGAGAAAAAAATGTTCAACCAATGTAGCTGGTTATAATTTGTAAAAAAGTACAGGAGACTACAAGTCCAAAAAATAAATATATTGTACCATATACATTGCATTATTTTGTATAACCGGTCTGTGCTTAGCGATCGTCTGGTACCAGTGAAGCCTTAAAGACAAGGGATACCTTTGGTATTTGGAACTGGACATTTCTTTCAATCCTAAATACTTGTAGATATTTACCATAAAACTAACCTCTGGAAATTTGGTTTCAAAAGATGTTAGTGATTTTGAGATATCAGAGAAAATCTGGAGCGGTTGTTTCCACGCAGAAGGATCCGAAAATGCTGAAACTGCATGTTTTTCATTACGTGAGAAACAACTCACCTCACAGATTCAAATTTTAGGGCAGAAAATGATTTCTTTCCCTAAAACCACAATACTTCAAAGGGAATCGTTTCTCGCAGCGTTTTATACGATCAACAGCTCCAGAGTGCTTCTAACCAAGCAAGCTTTCACGGTCATTAATTTGTGGAGTAATTGCCAAAGGTGTACCCTGCCTTTAAAAAGCCTTATTTCAGCTTCTTAAAAAAAATTCTTTAAAAGAAAACATGACAGTCAAAAATTCTGAGGCACTTTTGAAAAAGGTATTTGATCATTTCAAGTGAGAGATTATACATGGTGGTATAGTTTCTCACATAGATTATTTATAAACTATCCTGAACAGAAAGTGACAACTTGAAACGGGGGAAACCTTTTCCCTTTGGTATTTCAGGAAAGAAAATTTGATAAGTGAAGTACCCAAAAGAAACTGCACAAAGATTAGAATTATCAAGGCTTTATATAAATATTTTAAGCGTGAAACTACGAACTCTTCCATATACTATACTCGTTTATTGAGAGCTTAAAATAATATAACATGCAGATTGTCTTCAATTCAGTGAAGCACGCCGCAATGCAGCAGGCCACAGCAAAAGAACCGACCGGGAAAATAACAATTTTACTCGGCGGTCGGGTCAGGAGGAGACTCCCTATCAGGGCTCCTAATCACATTGAGCCGACCATCGAACCCCACCTGAGAAGGAGGTGAACAGCCTGAGATTTAATAAGTCCCACTGGATCAATTGGCGGGAAAGCGCCCTAAGGGGGAATTTATTACAAAATAATAATAATGATAATAATTAATAAAAACCCGGGCGGGTGTTAGAGGTTTTTTTTTCTTCTCTTTTTTTGAAAATTACTTCCCGATGCGGGAAGAAAATTGGCATTATTGAAAGTTACCCGAGGATAGATAAAGCGTCATTTTTAGAATCATTAATAAGATGGAAGTGTTTTTCATCTGTATAATGTGATTAACTGGTCGTGTTTGGGAGTAAACCAACCGTTGGCCAATTTGTTGATAAGAAATGGCATTTTGCTCATCACGTTTATGGAGGTGAAGAAAAGGCGTTTCACACACGTTGACATTTAAGATTATGTAGACTGTTGACTACTACACTGGGTGGCATTGTTGATTTCATTAAAGAGTCGTTGAGGCCCTTATGTCTTCAACGTTCACAAACCATGTCATTTTTAAGTGATAATGTCCATGACACCTTCTCGACACAAGTCTCAAAGAAGCAGTATGCTGTTGGAAGTGTTGACGTTTTGGAGCCGGAAGTACAATGTATTAATCGAATGGTGTACATACATGTATACTGTACTTCCGGCTCCAAAACGTCATCACTTACCAACTTGATATTTCAGTAAGACCATGTGAACAAAATGTTCCCATACTCTAACGCGCTCTTCCCCTCTTGTACAGAAGGACCTCCCAAAATCCTCAAAAGAATTCCAGAGATTTTCCAGAACAAAATGAAGACACAATAGGAGGGCGGGGGGGGGTACACCCTGTTGTATTATCGAGCACCAAATGTTTCAGATGGAATTTCAAAGAATTATTGGTTTATGCCGTTTTACTTTACGCGGTCGTGTAATTGCAACCTCCACACATTCACAGTGAAGCTTTTGGAAGCTCTCGTGTTCATTTCATAACATTTCCTTTTTTTTTTTTTTTAAATGCCTTTTTAACGCTAGATAGCGGTCATGTTGGAGAAGATCGGCCTTCCATCTGTTTCATAAAAATCATGTGAGCATACAGTCAGATCAGAGGTGTGCTTCTTAGTGGTTTCTTCCTTATACCTTTCACCTCATCAAAAAAACTTCCGGTTCGAATCCCAGACCGGAGCCTAGAATAGGGAGTGGGTTTCCAGTCCCTACCTAATTGCTTGGGGTTTTCACCAGCTGGGGTTTTCCTACTATGAAGAAAACAAAAATCAGGAAGAGGTCAGCGGCGTTTCAGCGTTCTCTTACTCTCTCTAACTTTGTTTTAGATTAATAATCTGACGTGGAGGTAAAACAAAAAAGTGCATTGTCTGCGTGTAAATAAATAAATTTAAAAAAAAAGTTTTAAAAACATTGAAATTACTACATAAAAGCTTATAAAATGTAACATTCAATTCTTGTAATTTTCAATCTCAAAAGTTCAGACACCAAATGGTGGGGGGGGGGGGGTTACTTTGGGGCACGGACATCAGTTGGGAGGGGGGGGCACGTGTCCCCCCTTAGTTACGCCACTGAAAGGGGTACGGGCTCCTCTCTTCAGATGGCTATACTTTTTACACCTGTCCCTCGATTGATCACTTCACAGTTTCAAATCCTTCAATGTCTTCAACATAATAACATTGGAAAAGGTACTTCTCCAAGAAGGAATATGATTGAGTTGACAAAACGCTGACAGTTTCAACCCTTGCAGCAGTCTCGATAAAAGCTATTCATCGTCTTGAGACAATTCTCTCTAAAAAGAACAAATGCTGTCACACTAAGAGCAGAATCTACCTGCAAGGCAAGAGGTGTTTACCTATAATAAACACAGGGAAAATGTTTTAAACCGGGAGCTTCAGTTGCAATGATGTTTTGAGACGCGATTTTATAAAACTAGTCTGTGAATGAACGCAGACACCAATGTTATGCGAGCCATTTATACATTGGCAGGTTAGTTCGGCTTTTGTGAATTTTATGAGCAGACTGTTGTTGTGTTTTATTGTGCTGTGGTCTTCGCTTCTTGATTACTGCTTTTTTTCACAAGAAATGGAAACGACTTCAACTTACAGAAATATCCGGGTTTTTTTTCTTTCCGACCATAGACTTGTTTCATTCTCCTATATACCTGTTGGTAAAGTCACACGCGAGCACATCTGCTGCACGCCCAAAGTTTTCGTTACTTCTGGTTCCAAAGCTATGGATACGTTACTGTGTTATTTTACCAAAAAACACTCATTCCTTCATTCGAAGACATTTGTTAAGAAAGAAACCGATATTTCTGATGAGACCTTGAGTCTATGCAAGACACGATGAAAGGCAAGTCCAGAAATCATTGAAGACAAAAAGTTCAATGCATTTCCTATGGGCTTCTGGCAATCGATTGAGCCAGTTTGTGGAATTCCGTCACACCAATTCGGGACAGACCGTTATCATTCTGCCACCATCTTTGTCAGGTTCCCTGTCTCCAATAACAATAGTAAATACCAATTCTCATTATACCTAAAAAGGCATCAGACTATTTTGCCTTTCCAGCCTCGGTTTGGTTAAACTGACTTTGATGGGAGAACAACAAATGGCTGCATTAAAGGATCCGACTAATGTACGCAGAACTAAGTAGCACACATTGAAATGTGTTTCTATACTTGAATATACATGTTATGTTTAATGTCCACCCATACAGCATTTGTATAACTTTTAAATATATAACATTTGTAAACTTTACAATCAAATACTACTTAGTTATAATGTACAGCTCAATGGAGTCCAGTTTAAGTGTTTATTACTATCAAGCAACAAATAAAATGGGTCAATTGACCATAAAATTGTTTTGATAAAATCTGTGCAGAAAACCTGTTACTTTACGAAAACGAAGAATATTTCCATGATTAACTCACTGAACATTTTGATTCGACGAAAGTTGAATTATAGACCCTCAATCGTCCATGACCCATATTAGTTTTGTTTTGAAACATGTTTACTGTAATATTTATAACGTGCTCCACATGATTTGAAAAAAATCAAATGTATTCCTTATTAAAAACGAATTTTAAAATTGTAAGTTAATACAATAATAATACAATAAATTAATACGATAATAACCAAATTTGTTTTGCATCTGTCGAAATTCACAATTCCTTCCACCACTTTTAACAAACAAAAAATTTCAATACATTTGACCACTGAATTAAATTGATATTTGAGTTGAATTAAACATCAAATTTATCGCAACCGTTATATACAATACGGATGAAGAATTCCGCGATCATGATCTCATGATCAATACTCAGATCATACTAGACATAACTGTTATCATGCTGCTTCCTCGACTCGAACAACTTCTAAGTAATTTTTGTTTGAAAAACAAACAAAACAAACAAACAAACAAACAAACAAACAAACAAACAAACAAACAAACAAACAAACAAACAAACAAACAAACAAACAAACAAACAAACAAACGAACAAACAAACAAACAAACAAACAAACAAACAAACAAACAAACAAACAAACAAACAAACAAACAAACAAACAAACAACGCAACAAACAAACAAACAAACAAACAAACAAACAAACAAACAAACAAACAAACAAACAAACAAACAAACAAACAAACAAACAAACCAAAACAAACAAACAAAACAAACAAAACAAACAAACAAACAAACAAACAAAAAAGCACAACTGCGATTCCAATCATTTGTCACCTGGATTTTGAAACCATTACAATGGGATTTTATTGGATTGGGTGACTTTTTTGTTTATTTGTACAAGCAAGCCGGAGATGGGGGGTCCTTGGAGGGTCGAGTCCCCTGAAGAAAAGCAATCAATGCGATCCCGCGTAAAGGTTTCTCGCTCATGTCCCAAGTACATGTACACGGCTGATTGGATACAAGCATCTTGTATGATGCACTCATCCTTGAACACGAGTGACCTACATATTATGCCCTGTTTGTCAATCACCCCCCCCCCCCCACCCCCACAACTCCCGCCCCCCCCCCCCCATGACCACTCTTAACTCTAAAGCCACAATAATTCATCAGAATGATGCCCGAGGTTAGATGCTAATCGCTCAATCATGTTAAGCGCTTATAATTCTGCTTACCAAATAAAGACTACCAGCCAAAATGCAGCGTGTTTAATTGACATCATTTCTGACTCGTTCCCTGGCCTTTCATGCTTAAGCCTTAGTCACAATGCGTTAGTCGAGAAATATTTTAGGCTGTTACAAATTATGGCCTGGGCTCAATGTCAAAAAGAGGGTATGCACAAAAAAACAATCGTGCTGAGCAGAAACTGGTTACCAGCCCAAATGCCGTAAAATTGACATTGTTGCCACTGGTGCCCAGCTAATTTTTTAGCCTAAACCAACATTTTCTGCTTAATAGTTTTAAGAAATTGGGCCACGATGGAATGATCTTCCAGTCACGGCAATCAGGGCTTAAATAGGAAATTAATAACTCTGTGATCCTCGGGAGGAAGTGAATGGGGGAGGGGGTTAGCCCACGACCCATTGATTGATGCCTATAATGACACCATACAAAAGAGGACACTGAAAAACAGGTTGTATGGTTAAATTGCATAAATTCCATTTTAAGTCTTTCTGCACAGCTCTTAAATAGTTCTGGACTTTACGTAATAGAAAAACTGAACTCGGTAAAATACTCATGATATTATTTTACCAAGTTCTTTTTTGTTAAGAAAAACATTTTATAATCTGGAAAGAGTTATATTTTCTAAATCAGAATAATTCCACATACTATCTACTCTTTGTGAAAGCTGAACAATTTAAGCAAAAACTAAATACCATTGCAGAATGCTTTAATATCCTTCTCTGTTATATTTCTCAGCCAGTTGACCAACCATTTGAAACCCTTCAACTGTACGGGTTGTGTGCGGTGGCACAGCTGTGCACACAACTAATGTGCACAGTGGATGATACTGAATGGTCAGACAGTTGGAGGGTTGACTGTGGACAGTGTACATGCACTCAGCACACAGTATCATAATGCAGGATGGCATTGCTTATTATTCAAAACCACAGTGGATGATATTGGGGAGTATAATCAAACAAAATAAATTATTGCAAACCAAATCCCAACTTAATTTTCTTTTTCTGAAAATCATACAGGGAAAAAAAAACTCTCTTTTGAAAAAAAATTAAACAGTAAATAACTAACATTCTCCTGGCGCAAGTTTTGTATTAAATTACCCATTCTCCCAGTATCATAGTTAAATTTCATTTGTCAGGCTAAAAAAAAAAACCCACAAATATGCAACATTGATAAGGCGATTCATCCTCTTACATAAGTAAACAAAGACGACCCTGAATATGTACAACATCTCAAGTTGCATTCACCTGAAACTCTACACAGATAACAATAATTAAAGGATGGACTGTGGATGACATCAACCTGGGTCAAATTCCACGGAGCTTTTCCCAAAATGTTTTTTCAGAAATTTATGTGGTGAGCAGAATTTAGCGGGGAGCCAGTCACACATGTACATCCGACTGAGCTTTGGACAGGTAACCGATGTTTGTTAAGTTTTCTGAGCTGCGCAAAACAAACATTGTGCTTAGCGTCTCCAGGAAATTGTGCCCAGTGGGGCCCACTTTCACGGCTCTGCTCACTGCGTGATTCTCCGCTTATGGTCACTATTTTCTGCTTACAGAGTAAGTGCCAAATTTCTGCGCTCAGTGTGAAAGTGAAGAATGCTTAGTAATGTGAAGTATGTACGCGCATAATCAAAACATTTCTTGCTAATCTGTGAAATACGCTTACATTAAGCACGAATTTTTCTGCTTCCATAAGCGCAGACGTTTCGCTTACGGTAAGCGCAGCCAAGCAATTGGGCCCAGGTGCAACGATACCAACTGCTATTAAGGTCAGATACAGTGTGATGAAATGTTGAAAAAAAAGTTGCAGGTTTTTGAAACTTGTTTACAAACAGATTTACCTTGTACATTCCAGGGCATTTTCTGGCAGGCAAGATTCTACACTGGTCAAGTGAGAAATTTTACATTTGGTATCATTACCACATAAAAATCAAGAAATGTAAGAATAACAGCTGAACAAGTTTTGAGATGTGCCCCCCCCCCCCCCCCCCTTTCTTCACATTAAAAGTAGATTAAATCATACAGTGCAATCTCCATAATAGTGTAAGATTTTGTTTTCTTCCATTGCGCTGTGTACAAATTGTGCCTACAGGAAGTCCAGGCTCTGTGGCTGTTTTGTAAACATGTGATGTCACAGGTCACATGGTCTTTCGTTATCTCCTTTATCAATAGATAAACCAGACACATTCTCTCTTTTTCTTGTAACCTTCACCTTGAGTGGCCCTCTTTGGCCATGTAATGGGCAATTTTGCATTAAAAAAGAAATAAATTAAAAAAATTGACTCTTGTCACAAGAGGGCGCTATACTACCATCCTGAAGTATATTGAGATGAGGTTCAATTTCATGGCACTACTTACCACAAAAGCTAATGACACCCTTTAAATAGATTTTGAAACTGGGCCAAGCTCTTTCTGCGTATTATGAGAGTAAAAGTTGGCATTTAATAAAACCAGAATTTATTTATAATTTTCATTTGATTGCAAAAGAGCTTCAGGCTTGAGTTCAAACATTCTAATGAAAAGATTTATGCATTATACAATGACTTTGCGAAAGCAGTTTGTAATTAATACATCATTACCACATTAACCCTATTCCTTATCAATATGGCTTACCAAGATGGTGGCTTACCAAGATGGTGGCTTACCAAGATGGTGGCTTACCAAGATGGTGACTTACCAAGATGGTGGCTTACCAAGATGGTTGCTTACCAAGATGGTGGCTTACCAAGATGGTGGCTTACCAAGATGGTGGCTCACCAACATGGTGGCTTACCAACATGGTGGCTTACCAAGATGGTGGCTTACCAACATGGTGGCTTACCAAGATGGTGGCTTACCAAGATGGTGGCTTACCAAGATGGTTGCTTACCAAGATGGTTGCTTACCAAGATGGTGGCTTACCAAGATGGTGGCTTACCAACATGGTGGCTTATCAACATGGTGGCTTACCAAGATGGTGGCTTACCAACATGGTGGCTTACCAACATGGTGGCTTATCAACATGGTGGCTTACCAAGATGGTGGCTTACCAACATGGTGGCTTACCAACATGGTGGCTTATCAACATGGTGGCTTACCAAGATGGTGGCTTACCAAGATGGTGGCTTACCAAGATGGTGGCTTACCAAGATGGTGGCTTACCAAGATGGTGGCTTACCAACATGGTGGCTTACCAACATGGTGGCTTACCAACATGGTGGCTTACCAACATGGTGGCTTACCAACATGGTGGCTTACCAACATGTTGGCTTACCAACATGGTGGCTTACCAACAAGGTTCCCCCATGTTGACATCTTGAGTGACTTATTCTGTTTTGGGCTTCTCAGTGTACGCTGGCGGAGGAGCAGTCTGGAGACAAAGAGATATAAAGAAATGATGAATATGAAGAAACTTAACAAAATCACTAAATTTATTGAAGACTTGTGACTGGTAATTGATAACTAGGGGTCGGTTGAACACGAACAATGCATTCCATTGAACATTCGTCAAATTGAAGGTCAATTCTTATTTTGTTTACCTTACAAATTACGTAAGCAACAACCCCACATTTTTTTAAGTTTGAATTTATTAGTACTTTTCTTGATTCACTTCTGTGCTAAAAGTCTTGTGGTCTGATGGATTAGTCAGGCCGTTAGCGAAACAACATATCCTCATCATGTATCAAGGTAAAACCATGGAAATAACCTCTCCGGAGTTGTTATCGTTCTGAAGAAAAACAACTGCAGGTGTAACAAATTGACGTTTCGATCAGTATGCTCTGTTGTCTTCAGGAGACGACCAGACCATACTGAAGTCGATCAGAACACACTGATCGAAACACCAAGTTCTTACATGACTGGTTCTATATCCACAAGAGATTGTGTCCAGGGTGTTGCCGCAAATCCTACAAAGTTGTATCTCCACCATGCAAAGCTTCAAATTCTACTCATGCAGTAGTTATTATACTTACCGGAATGGTCGAGGGTTGAGATTGCGTCATATAAACATACTGCGGATCATTTGGGTTGTAATATGCTGGACCTGTGGTGTTGCAGAAATATAGAAAAGTACAATACCATGAAATTCATTAACATACACATATATCTTTGTTTGTTATTCAGTGTTGATGTACTTTAAACAGCCTGGTGCTGCCATGTCTGAATGTTTACAATAAACCATGAATAGCAACATACAGTAACCCATCAGCAACTCCATGATTCAGACCAATAGACCGATTGCGCGACCAATGTTGACATGCGGTCACGTGACCCCTTATGGGTATAACGCCATACAGCTGATGGCAAAATACGTGTAAAGAGATATGCCGTGACACGGAGTGATTACAAAAACAGTCCATTATACTTTCGTTAAGTGATAAATTAGTTAACCAGCCCCTTTATTTAAAGTAGTATGTTTTGGCATTAATTTAAATCACATCTCTGTTTCACAATTTAACAGAATTCTACTAAAAAGAGTTTTTTTTAGCCATACACTACCGGCGTCGGACTATTATGTAGCCACCCACCTGTTATTTTGTTTGTAATGTAGGCCTAAATCACTGTAAAAAAGGGTAAAGAACATTGGAAAAGTGAGCATTTGTACATAGCCTTGCAAAATTTCAAATAGGCAAAGGAATCACACAGTTTTGGAAAGCAATTTCTTTGGATGATTTCAGCTTCAAAACTTTGAATTTTTTGTGTTGAAAAGTGTGTGGTGATCGCGGTCGTCTGGCCTAACGTTCCGTCGTTCACTAGTACCCATCGTGCACATTTATACGGTCCTTGTACGTACAATTTTTAAGACTTGCTGGAACTTTCCTTACTGGCTTTATTCAGCCACTCGAAGGTCTCTGGTACAAACTCTGGACTATTTGTCATAGATTGTGTGTTTACATTTTATACCCAGAAGGGGTCACGTGACACAGGTAGCGCAATCGGTTTATTACCAAAGTGTTTTTAAGCAAATTCGAACAGATTTCAAATGCTTCTAACAGATTCAGTCAACTTCCAACAAGGTCCAATAACTAACCACAGATTCAAGCAACTCTCAACCGATTACAATGGATCGAAACAACTTCCCAAGACACTCCAATGGATTCAAACGATGTTCAACAGATCTTAAAAACTTCCAACAAATTACAAGGGATTCAAACAGCTTTGTGAATATATTCCAACAGATTTAAACAACTTCCAACAAATTACAAGGGATTCAAACAGCTTTGTGAATATATTCCAACAGATTTAAACAACTTCCAGCAGATTCAAACACATTTTGTTCGATTCCTGATGGATTCAAACAATTTCTCGCAGATTCAAACATATTCAAACAACTTCCAACAGATTCCAACAGATTCAAACACCTTCCAACAGACTCCAATGTATTCCAACACATTCCTACAAATGCAAACAAATTCCAACATATCACCTGAAAGTCACTCAATGAACAACCCATGGACATGGATGGAATTGGCCTGCATGACAGTGCTGCCTCAGTCAAAGTCATGCCATACCAACTGTTGGATTACTATGGGAGACTTTGGACCGATAGGTGGCAGCAGACTTACCTGGTAAATTGTCATTGTTTAAGCAGTTATGAGATTGCGCACATTTCCAATAACAATGGGGGTAAACCTGGTAGGTCTGCTGCCACCTAGTGTTCTTGAAAGTTTCCCATTGGTATTGGGTCTTGAGGTTTAATGAAGATATCGCAGATTCTGAATAAAAACAACAGCAAACCACATCAGAGCTTTCATTTTTGATGACCTTACCTGGAGGGGGTGGGGCAGAGGGGACCATCATTGCATCCGAGTATGGAGGGGGTTGCTCATAAGGTTGGGCTGAAATAAAGAAGAAGAGCGTTTGAAAAATGTGTTCGGTCAGTTGATTAGAAACTAATTTTAAAGTAAATTCCTAGGGAAGAATGATCAGAATCATTGAAATCTTTGTCAAACATTTTTCTCAGTGAAGGGGCAAAACATAGCTCTCAAAAGTTAGGAATCCTGAGAGGTGATTCGTACCCAAAAACATCTTTATTATCCTATTTCATCCTATTTCATCCTTATTAAAAAAACTAGGAGCATTTTGTAAGGGCTGATCTACATCTGATACAGGCTTTTATAGACTATTTTTGGCTATTTAAACACAATCTAACTGATTTTCTCTGACATGTCTGATGGCAAATAAATCAGAAATTAAAACAGGAAGACAATCTTGAATTTCAACATCTTGACGCCACAGACGGGAAGTAGTAGGTACAAAAGGGAGCAATGCAAAATTAAACAGCCGGTAACTCGAGATAAGCCTCAAGGTTTTTTGAGGTTTTCTGGGCTTATGAAGGGTCAACCTCATGTTACCTAGAGTTACCGCCTGTTTAATTCTGCATTTCTCCCTAGTATGGCAAAGGTTGCATTTTAAAAAATGGGTTTGGAAGTGGGTACTGGGTTCCTGGTACCCATTCCTGTAGTAAAATCAACTGAATGTTTGGCAAGAGGACTATGACTACATTTTACCATCCTCCTGAGACGTTAGACAGTCATGTTGTGTTATCAACGCCTTGCAAGGTACCCAGAAGTACCCACGAGGGTAAAGGGTGCTAGGCATATGGCGCCCAATCTTTTATAACAAGGCGACCAATGCGTCATTGACTACATTTTACTTACCTCCTGGAGGATATGCTGGGTATGCTGTCTGACCAGGATACCCATAAGCACCCATGGGTTGTGGAGGCGGTGGGTACTGGGCACCTGGCATGGGTACTGGGTACGCATTTGCCGGGTAGGTATTGCTATATGCCGCGGTTGGTTGTGGGGTTGCCGACTGGCAAGGGGCAGGAGGGGCAACTTTTGGTGCTGCAAAAAAGAAAGCGGAAAAAACGTCATATCATTGTTCCACTTGCTGTCAAATTAAACAAGACAGCTGAAGGGTGAAGTAAGGAACTTAAATTTCAATAACATATCCCTCGAAAAACAATACCTTGCAAAAATCCCCTTCTTTTGAGAAGACTTTGTCCGATTCAGTACTTCTTAGCCAATCCCCCAAAGTCTAAGGTTTAACACCATGTGCTGTAAAAGTTGGTGGCTATGTGAATGCTCCGAGTAAATTACAGGGGTGGGGGTGGGATGGTTTAAAACAAGAATGTGCTTCAGATACAAATCTGTAGTCAGGAAAAATATGATACCTTGCGTGGCGACTCTAAGAAGGAGTTGCCCAAACTCGATAGCACCTCCACTGTTGAAGACGATCTTGAAGTCTGCTTTTGTATGTGTGTCCCATCCACCTATAAAGTCAAATGCAACCCATTAATGACAACTGTCTTTAGGGATGTACTGATGTGATTATGACCACTGTATTACTACTTGTCCCTTACCACTTTTCCTCCAAGGTCAAAATTTGATTTCCGTTGATTCGATGGTACTCAGTAATTCATAGCTGTCCTGTTGGTAAGTTATTGCGTGCATCTGCTGCACGCCATAAGTGATCGCTATTTTTGGTTTCAAAGCTGGCATACGTTTGTGTGTAATTATAAAAATACAAAATAAAAAATAAAAAATCACAAAAAGTTATCATCCTACCTGTGTGATGTTATGTTCAACAGTTCATTCGTATATGAAAATCTCGCACAAAAATCGCAAAAGACATAACAAAACTCGTGCTGATTAGTGAAATGTGCTTGCTTTTTTTTTTACTGTCAATCTCAGACTACTAACCTCCGGGTTGTGGCTTGATAACACCAGTTATGGCATTAGCACCAAATACTGGCTGCTTGATGTCGACGTTCTTCATGTAAAAGAAGGGCATCGAGAATGACTTCATCATATCACTGCTCTTCTTATTGACGAAGATCACCTGAAACAATGAAAACATGAAATACCCTGTGAATTATGGTTTTTGGAACATCATAGCATATCAGGTTGATGTAGCCATTATAAAGCTACAACACAATGTAACTCAGTCATGATGCTATTTGAAGGGGAAAGTAAATTAGCCTCAAGTACATCGTTTTTTTTTTTTAAAGAGTAAGAGATTTTTTGAAAGAGTAAGTTCATTCTTATTCTCAAGTTTTTGATAAACACACCATACAACCAAGCTGTGAAAATTTCATCAAATTTGGCGGTAATGTTTTAGCGAAAACATTGAACAATGGTTCATGTGTTGTTTTGGATTTTGTGAGTGTTTATTAATAATAATTTTAACCAGTTTTTATATAGTGCATTTCACAATGACGTCTCAATGCGCTTTACATTAGTGCCCTGGTCATTGGGCCAATAACATTCCTGTAATCTTTCTCAGCTCCCTGGGGAATATACAGCCCCAAGCTGCCGTGGCACTGCGAAGGCTTTTTTAAACACAATATCAACCTCTACCCTCACAGGTGCCCATTTATACCCCTCGGTGAAGAGAAGCAATTATAGTAAAGCATCTTGCTCAAGGACACAAGTGTCATGACCGGGATTCGAACCCACACCCCGGTGACTTAACTACCAGAACTTGAGTCCGGTGCAGTAAACCGCTCGGCCACGACACGCTAGGGCTTATATCGATTGCGGCAATCAAAATAATCAACAGTGATTTGGGGGATCTTCACGGATCAAATGCTTTTTTTTATACTTTGATTTCCTGACTTTGACTTTGATTTCAGATGAAACCCTCTACAGGATTGATACTGGTTATCAGTGAACTCTTCAATTTTGTTTTTTCTTTTGTACATTTAAGTTTTTCACTTTCTAGGTTTTCTCCTGTTCTTCTTGTCTTTAAAATAGTTTTACCATGTAAATATATTTTGTTGTCCCTTTGTACAGCGCTTTGAGGTGGCTCACACTGCATGAATGGCATTTTTAAATCCCTTTGTTATTATTTATATTATTATTGTTGAAGCTATTTGTTTTTTAATAAGTACTAATTTTAATGTCTTGAAAAACTTTAATATCTTGAAAAAAAACAAAATTATTATCATGCTTTTGTTAAAGCTTCTTTACACAATCAAAGTGACAACAAATGACAATTAAATAGATAAGTGTATATTCCTTGATATTTTTTTAGATGGTCTTACCTTCTGGTTGGTGAGGTAAACCGTGCCTTCTTTCGTTCCCTTAAAAGCGTCATGTTTTGGCGATATGTCAAAGGTCAAATCAACCTTTTCCTGTTTCTTTAAAACCCTGTTGATGAGCAAAACAGAAATGAACTCATCAAAACTTAAGCTAGAGTGCTAAATAGGGCGGCGTAAGCGCAGAATTCTGCGTAAGTCATAGCGGCAAATTATAGCATTATATAGTACGCATGCCCAACAGCAACAATAGGGCTACGACGATGTTTAAATGTGTCAGTAGGCCTATCAGCTTTGAGATTGTTCATAAAATTCCACCAAAATAGGTTATTGCATCGCAGATCTAACATACTCCAGACTCGCTGGCAATGACCAAGAGATCATCGAGGGAAAAATTTTGGCAACAAAAAATAAGTCTCAATTCGAAACTTGATGTCATATTATGGGTTTATAGAGGGTTTTGTGGGGCCAAGAAGGGGAGGCAGTCTCGTGTATTGGCAACTGGCCTACCTTTAGTCTTTTAACTGGTAAGTGGTAGTCTACTCTTACATGTACTTAGTTCTTACCCAACTACCCTAGTCTTATTCTTAGTTCTATATTAGTTAGTAGACCCAGTCTGGGGCGCTGTACTCCTTTTTTTGAAATGTTGACATTATCGTTCATTTTTTGACATTATCGGTCGTACTAGCTAGTACGACCAATAATGTCAAAATCTAAACAAAAAGGGGTACAGCGCCCCAGTTACTGGGCTGGGTCTACTTTGATAGATTTAATACAAGACCAATTGCGCGACCTGCATCACATGACCTATTGTGGATATTAAATGTAAACGAACACGACGTCCTCCATAGGAAAGTGTGGTACGGTACATGATGATTGTTGCATTTGTTAATTCGATTGAGGCTTTTCTTTCTCGAAATCTGTGAAAAGTATTCAAGAGTTTGTACCAGAAACCTTCAAGTGGCTGAATAAAGTCAGTAAGGACAGTTCCAGCAAGTCTTGAAAATTGTACAAGTAACGTATAGTGTGCACGATGTGTACTAGTGCCAGACAACCGCAATCACACACTTTTCAACACAAGAATTTCACAGTTTTGAAGCTGAAATCATCCAAAGAAATTGCTTTCCAAAACTGTGTGATTCCTTTGCCTATTTGAAATTTCACAAGGCTAGGTATAAATGCTCACTTTTTCAAAGTTCTTTACCTTTTTTTTTACAGTGATTTAGGCCTACATTACAAACAAAATAACAGGTGGGTGGCTACATAGTTGTCTGACACCAGTAGTGCATAACTCAAAATAAACCTCTTTTGTAGTAGAATACTGCTGGTGGTAGTTTAAGAAACAGTAGGCCTAATGTGATTAATAATATCAATGTCACAACATTAAAACTTTACTAAAATGGCTTAGTAATGGTGTTGTACAAAAGCCGACTTTTGGTGTGACTGTCAGTCACGGCATGTATTTACACGCAGTTTGCCATCACTCAGCTCAGATGACGTAGTACCCACAATAGGTCACATGATGACATGTAAACACTGCTCGCGTAATTGGTCTATTAATAAAAGTTTAAAACCTAGGGCCTATGTTATTTTATTATTTAGTAAATTAATACTAAAAAAGTAAAAGGACTAAATTATATATAACACTAGACCCAGTAACTGGGGTGTTAAGTACTCCCTCATTCGGTAGTGTACGAGAGAGGGAGTACTTAACGCCCTAGCCTCATAAATTGTGCCAATACGCTGGACTCCCTCCGCTTCTTGGCCCAACGAACCCTGTCCTCTAAAACCAGACATCAACTTTCAAATCGAGACTTACTTTTTTTGGCAAATTTATCCCTCAATGATCGGTCGGTCGTTGCTGTCAGACATGTCAGACTCACAGGCAGAGTCTGAAGAAGACTTCCGCACAATCCCCCGTGCGATAAATCCTAGGCTTTTGCTGGAATTTTATGTCAAATCTCGGTGATATAAACCATAATTTATGGGGCTATTAACGCCCCAGTTACTGTGTCTAAAGTAATACTTTAATAATTAGGCTTCCAATACTTAATTACTACATGTAATCATGTCAAGATTTGTCATATAAAATGATGTAGACCTAACAAACTTGGCCGGGTACGGAATGACATGTTAGTAAGGGAGCCGGTCATCTCGCCCCCAAACACTCTCGCCCCCAACAATCTCGCCCCCAACAATCTCGCCCCCAAACAATCTCGCCCCCAGCCTTTGACAACTCGCCCCCTGACAATCTCGCCCCCAAACAAAGTCGCCCCCTGACAATCTCACCCCCTAGCAAAGTCGCCCCCATACGATATTTTTTTTCTGCAGTCTGAAATTGCCACTGCCACTTTTATATTTGTACGCGATAAGGATAGAGTTTTCGGGACCGTGTGGGTCCACAGAACATGGGAATCGAGATAAAGGATATTTGTTTCGGATCATTTTGGAAGTCGTTACGCTTCGTTATCAGTTGCTTGTGGGTTGATTCAAAGAATCATGTTAATGTTAGTGCATGTCTACTGTATTTTATCATTTTAGTATTTTTTCATTTTTTTCATTGTAGATTCAGTGCGGGGTTAATTGTCGTAATTTTAAGACAGGTGGACAGGTGTGTCGATTGGTGATTGTTTCATTTTATTTTAAGTTTTTATCTGCTTGTATTTTGTTATGAATATACCTGCTTGTAATTTAACATTTTTATTGTTCTTTAATAATATTTTTAAATGGATGTTTTGTTTTTTAAATTGCAATACATCTTAGGCTGATGCATGAATAAATCTCATGACTATAATTCAATTTTGTTGTACGTTATTTTTCTGTAGGCCTTAACAATACTCTATATGGGGGAAACAAACTAAGATAATAATATATTTACCCTAAGACTAAATATAGTTTCATACTTTTAACAATTTTGTTTTACCCAAATCACCATCCTTTCCGATCTTTAAAGAAGATACAGGTAGATATACAAACAGAAAAAGCTACCCTTGCAAAAGAAGATATTGAAAATCATCTTTTTAGGTGTCATGGTTACCATCATTAAATAAAATTGTAATATTATTTAAGTTATATCCGGGGGAAGGTTCTTTTTCTGCGGTACGAAATTGCCATCCTCAAAAATTTCAAAATTTTTAAAAATTAAAAAAAAATTGACAAAAAATTCTCCTTTGGCAATTTCGGACTGCAGAAAAAAAAAAACGTCCGGTGGCGACTTTGTTTGGGGGCGAGATTGTCAGGGGGCGACTTTGTTTGGGGGCGAGATTGTCAGGGTGCGAGATTGTCAAAGGCTGGGGGCGAGATTGTTTGGGGGCGAGATTGTTGGGGGCGAGATTGTTGGGGGCGAGTATGTTTGGGGGCGAGATGACCAGCATTCGTTTCGTAATAATATAGTATTGTTTATCAATATTATCACGTCATCGGTCGGTTCGGCGGTCACGATGTGTGGTGACGACGGTCACGCTTACACCAGGAATGAACGCCTAAACTTCATTTTTTACTGTATAGGAAAACAGCTTCACGTGTAAATGATTCCTTAAAAATACACGTCTATTTATTCTGAAGAAAAAATACTTACCGTTCGTGGTTGAGAAGTACGACCCCATTAGGAAATTTATCGCTGTGTCCGTGATTTAACGCCATTTTGTGAAAATAATGATCTAGCAAGTTCCGAAGAGGTTAACTCCATAGAGTAGCGGTAGATTCAGCTAAAAGGGCTTTTCATGTGGTCTTTATTCAGACGCTAAATACGAACGAGAGAAGAACTTCACCCTGAAAAAATGTTTTAAAAATAATTTAGGATGAAGCTCTTTGAATATATTTAAGCCAGATAATTTAGTTTCATCCTCTTTGCTGCCTGGCTTGGCTGATTATTATTATTGTTATTTATTCGGCCACAATTCAAACAATCAAAATAATAGTAGTGAATAAACAAGTATTTCTACAATTAAGTGTAATGAAAGATAAACAATGTAAACAAGGAATAAGTAAAGAGAATTAAAAATGACAAAAATAATTCAAGATATTAGACAGTGAGACAGAAACAATTTAGATAAACTAGACAAGACAATCCAATCTAAGATGGAACACTATTTATTGTTTCCTAAATGTTGATAATCGCTGAAAATTAAAATGCCAGCAAAACAAAATTAAACAACAAATTATGACTACCTTATGAAATTAAATTAAATACTTACGCAAAGAATTTAATTACTATGCAACTCGTTTTATAGGCTAACTTTACCAACATACTTATAGAGCTCCTTAAACCGCATGGATTCAACGGTTGAAGTCCATTAAATAATTTCATGCGTCATCATCTATGTTTAGGTGGGCTCATTTTTAGTACAAAAAATCACCAGGCTGAAGTGAGCACTAATTTGGTGCTGGCAACAAATTTGGTGCTAGCACTGAATATCAAAAAGTCAGTCAACGACCGTTAAAAGCGGTCAACGTCATTCATTGAGTGTTGCACGATGCCCAATTTTTCTATTGAAAGTGTTTCAAGGTAAAACTGTGAAATATTAACTTTTTTCTTTGTAGGCTAGATGTGTTCCTTATATCCTGAGCTAATATGCATTAGCTCAGCCCAACTAATTAAACAACTGCATACATTAGCCCATTTGCGAACCTAATATGCAAAAACACGCAACTACCTGTATTTCAATAGACCGATTGCGCGACAATGTTGACATGTGGTCACGTGACCCCTATTGGGTATAACGCCGTACAGCTGATGGTAAAATACGTGTAAATAGATAGGCCGTGACACAGAGTGAGTTTGGAAACAGTCGATTTTACTTTCGGTAAGCGATAAATTAGTTAATCAGCCCCTTTATTTAAAGTAGTATGTTGTGGCATTAATTTAAATCTCATCTCTGTTTCATAATTTAACAGAATTCTACTAAAAAGAGTTTTTTTTAGCCATGCACTACCGGCGTCGGACTATTATGTAGCCACCTGTCTGTTATTTTGTTTGTAATGTAGACCTAAATCACTGTAAAAAAAAAAAAAAAAGGATAAACAACGTTGGAAAAGTGAGCATTAATACCTAGCCTTGCAGAATTTCAAATAGGCAAAGGAATCACACAGTTTTGGAAAGCAATTTCTTTGGCTGATTTCAGCTTCAAAACTTTGAATTTTTACTGTGTTGAAAAGTGTGTGGTGATCGCGGTCGTCAGGCCCAGCGTTCCGTCGTGCGCTGTACACATCGTGCATATTTATACGGTACTTTTACAATTTTCAAGACTTGCTGGAACTGTCCTTACTGGCTTTATTCAGCCACTTGAAGGTCTCTGGTACAAACTCTGGAATATCTTTCACATATTTCGAGCAAGAAAAGCCTCGATCGAATAAACTAAATGCATTAATCATCGTGTACCGTACCACCCTTTCCTATGGAGGATGTCGTGTGTGTTTACATTTTGTACCCAAAAGTGGTCACGTGACGCGGGTCGCGCAATTGGTCTATTAGTAAACGAATTAATTGGGGGCGCCTATACATAATAGTTTGGGATATAAGGAACACATCTATAAAGAAAAAAAAATGTTTCACATTTTTTCGTTGAAACACTTTCAATTGAAAGTTGGGCATTCGATGAATGACGTTGACCGTTTGTGACGGTCGTCGACTGACCTTTTTTGAATTTGGTGCCAGCACGAAATTTGTTGCCAGTTCCAAATTGAGTGCTTACTTCAGCCTGGTACAGAAATCGCAGTTAACAAAAAAATAACCCTAAAAAATGTTATAGCGCCACCATTTGGTGGATTTTTTGTGCGGTTTTCTCGCTGGTACTCTTAAATGTGTACCAGCGTCACGCCGTATGGTTCCCGCCATAAAATGTATTGCAAGTGATTTTATTGAAGTACACCAGGGAAATTTTTCGTGCACTTTCCACATGCATGCATTGTGTAATGCACGCAGAACTAAAAACTATCAAAACGAAAGTTCCAAACTGACGTTGTTCGAATGTATTGTGGAAGTGTTTGGTAAGTGACCAAAAAATCACTGTTTCATCCACTTCTTTTTCTAAAGAAATAATTGTAAGTATTCATGGTTTAAAAGAAGACATCGTTGGGATACCTCAGTGTTATTTGTTTTTAATTTTGATGCTAGAAAACAATTAAAATTTTGCAGCGCAATTGATGCAAATTAGACACAGTTTTTTGTTATTTCTTTGCGTGCGAGGTTTAAGACAAAAATAGATTCAATGAAATCAAATCACACGAATGAGTCAGTGAATTACATGTTCTTTTCTTCTCCCTTTTTGATCTCCCTGTTGTGTATGAATTTATGCAGAACATTTCAGATTTTGCAAACTTGGTAAAAATTGAAAACTGTTTTTTAACATGCATTGAATTGAACTTTTGTTTTTAGCAGTCATGGCAGTGCAGTTGATATTTTATTTTGAGTTTAATTGTTATCAAGTGGGACGACACTAAACATGCACAGTGACTGTGTTTTTTTTTTTTGGGGGGGGGGGAGAGGGGGAGATTTTGCAAAATTGTACTATGAGAAAAATTCTTCAGAGCCACAAATTAGGAAAAGAAAACTTAATAATAATAGGAAATAGTAATACTTGTATCCAAGTTGAAGGATGTACTAGGAGTACTAGTAGTAGTAGTAGTACTAGTAGTACTAGTAGGAATACATTTTTAATAATGAACAATTCTGTGGATGAAAAATTGCAAAATTGCGAGATTCGATCACGGAGTGTATTGTTTGGCTCACCATTGTTTGCATGGCAGGAGTGTAGCCCTCTCAGCTAACAGTGCGAGGATGTGGACGGAAAACCTGGTAATTTTAATGCGTTGTCGTTGAAGAATGTTAGCTACTCGTGTTTGCCTCAACATGCTCAAAGAGAGTGCTATACATTTGCCAGTTTAATTGTTTACTAAAACAAAGCCTACTTTGCGGGAACCGGCTTTGTTTTAGTAAACAATTTGGCAGGCAAAATCTGTTTCAATAACAAAAAAATTGTTTAGGGTTGTTGATAACTGTGACATTTGATTCTGGATTTTCTATCTTATTGTCATTTTTAAATAGAACGTTACATAAAGAAAAGAGGAAATAAAATTTAGATGAAAAATTGCATGATGCATGTAACACTAACAGAAATGATAGAGTACGGAAATGAATCCACCCACCATTTTTTCATAAATTCTGACCACAAATACATTTTTGTGTGTGTATTATTTTTGGTCAAAATACATGACTGAAAAAGCAGCTGTTTAGATATATAGATAGATAAAACTTTATTAAAATCCAAAATTGGAAATTACAAACTGTTGTCTCTCATAAATACACAATATAAAAATACACAGTAGTACACAGAAAAATTGCAGCCATATTACAAACATTAAAAATTCAGTAGACACATTGACGACAATAACGTAGAACTTTGAAAAATACCACATTGAAAATCACTCCCCACCTAAAGACAAAAATGACAATAAAAACCAAAAATGTAGAAAGAAGAATTATCTTGTAAAGTCATCGTTAAAATTTTTAATGGCCTGTAAAGAACGAAGGATATCGGTTTGTGTAGGCAACCACTGGCCTCAATCTACCACTGCGTGGAATTAAATGTTACCCTGAAACTGGCTGTGGAGGGGATGGCCCGTATCTCTCCACGCTAGTTACAGCTTATCACCCAGCCGTTGACTGTAGACTGTATCCACCGGTAGCAAACACTCTCCAATTATCAACCAACACTCTCCAATGGCAAACACTCTCCAATTATCCTCCTAGCTCGTTAGATCGCCACCCTTTGCTTTTTTGTATGTTTTGTGCACCATCTTTTCTGAAGGATTGTTTTGACACGTGTACACAAAATCTACAGTATAAATGTAAATAACAGCAGTAAGCCTTATAAATTTCAATTTGCCTTTCACCGATGTGTGTAAGCAATGTATACTCAGTGCTTTTGAGCTTTGGAAAAAAATCCACAGGCAACTCGGGTGGGATTCGAACCCACGACTCCCGCATGACTAGAGCAGATGTTTTAACCACTAGACCACCGAGCACCAGTCCTGCCGAGCACGCCTGGTGATGAGGGGCCAGTTCGAATACAGTGCTTACACACATCGGTGAAAGGCAAATTGAAATTTATATTCATTCCCCCGATGCAAATATTGACATCTATCTAGCAGTAAGTCTTATTAATAAAATTTAATTTTGTATGGTTTTGGGCTTCTTTCAACATACACAAATTTGATGCAGCTCTGACCATAATTGTACTCTTCGCTGTAAATAGAAGTTGAGATTTTTTTAAAGAAAAACAATCACTGTTGTGATTAACTTATATTTACGTATGATGGTTCAAAGAAATTGCTTTGTAAACAGAGGAGTCATTTGTTTTTGAGACAAAAGTTCATGCAATGACATTACAACCTAAATTTAATTATGCACACATCTACGCTGAATTTTTAGACCCAGATCCGTGGCACTAACACTGGTAGGAATGGTAATTCCATCTGTTTCTGTGGCTATATATGAACAGGTGTGGCAACATGTTCATGTACAGCTACAGAAAGGGATAGGGTTTCCATAACTGTTCAGGTACAAAATTAACCAGTTGAAACCAAATGACGTGAATACACACAAATGTTTCCCCTGCCTGGAAATGGAAGCTGTGTAAAGTGCCTTAATGTAATTTCGGACCACCGGAGCAAAGGTCGCCCGGTCATTCAACTGGGAAGCGTGCACAGACCACGCACGCGTCTAACGCTTCGATTCACCCACACAAGGACAACAGTTGTCTTGAATATATTCTCATGTTGTGGCCATTGAGAGGCGATTTATGTGTAATCCTCAATTTGTTCCAAGAAGGGGATTACGAGGCATCGAGAGTCTTCCACCATAGTTCAATCATTGTATTTCTCAGCTCAATGGAGGTAAGTTAGAGTGGGCCGGTAATCAAGCCATGGTTCCGTGTTTAGTACCGCTCCTATGGTGTAGGTAACGGCTGATGTTTTACAATTCACGCTGCGTGAATTTGACATTTTCTCGGTCGAGAAACAAAACGATGATCCAATAAAAAAAGTCTTTGTTCTCTTAGCATTGTCAAGTCAGGGTTTCTTTTTGCCAGCGGTACCCTCATAGAAAAAAGATTCAGGCAATTCCGTTAAAAGACTCCCGCCAGGGTTACAGGACAACAACAAAAAAGGAACCCTGCAGCAACAAGTTCGTTAAAAATGGACTAAAAGGGAAAATGTACTTTGTGTTCCTCACTGAGGAAGTTTGAAATGGAACCCTTACCAAGCTCTCAATACAGCAAGACCTTAAAAGAATGCTGGGTGTTTTTTGCTCCCAATGGAGTCCAAATCCAGCAGATGATTCTTGCTTTGTGAGATCTTGTTGGGAACTGTGTCGGGTTCATAAGTCATCCAGGGTTCCTGCAGCATATCAAGTTGTCAATAGAGGGCCAGTGATACCAGACATATAACTTTTTAAAACAATTTATCACTTTTCAACTGCAGTTCCTCTAGCCAACAAGCAAGTTGTTGATGCTTCAGACTAAACACTGCAAGACTGCCTAGATTTCTGCTGTAACATCCACGTCGACCCACACCAAAGTAGGAAGACAATCAAAAAAAGGCACCAAAGATGACCATGGTGGGAGGACACATTGCTTGCGGCAACATTGCTGCAGGTATTGCCAAAGCAAGGCTAGGAGAAGAAAGAAAACAGTGGAGAAAAAGTCATCCATATGTAAGCATCTGGGACATTGCTGATTTGATCGCTGTGTTTTATTTTAAGACTGTTTGTTGTGAGTTGCTCAATGTACTATTCCGCAGATTTTGTGTCACTCAGTGTGTAGTGTGGTGTGTTACTCACTGGGTAGGCACACACTTCGTTGTGGGGACATTTATACGATGGAACAAAGGTCCCCACAATGTTTTTTTTGTTAAACCCTGTCCCCACAAGGTAATGCAATAGAAAAGGGACAATAGAACAACAATGGCGAGACTTTGTACCGCTAGGCAGCAGACATACCAGGTAATTGTCCATTGTTTACATAGTTCTGAGCACGTGCACATTTCTGAGAACAATGGATTTACCTGGTAAGTCTGCTGCCACCTAGCGTCCCAAAAAATCTCCCGTTAGGTGTGTCAACTGTTTATGTGTTCCTCAGTATGCTGCATTTCTCTGTGTCTTATGCAAGTCAGTATCGCAGTGTATTGAGTTGCATTACTTATACAAGTCTTGCTACAGAAATTGATTTTCATATAATTTTGATTTATGTTTGGATCGTTTCAGGGCTTTGTTGCCAAACCAACCAAGAACCCTGATGGAACGATGAATCTTATGATTTGGGATTGCGGTAAGTACGGGGATGAGAAATTTTAGACTTTTTTAGGTTGTACCCGCAAAATTTGACTAGTTTACTGGTTACAGTTTCCTAACAATATTAGCCATGTCTGGGCGTATTGTGATGATTACAGGAATAGATGGTCCCTGTGTACATTTCCACTGTATTTCTACCTAAAAATGTTTTTGCGTGTATGTGTGAACCAACAGGAAGTGGTAAAGTTTATGGGAAAATTTGCCAAATCCAGTGGATGGGACCGATCCATTAAGCCCCGCCTCCATATGTGTTGACCAATCACAGCCTTGGGTACTCCACCAAAAGTCCGACAAAAGTCCGACACGATGAAAATCCTATTGGAGAATGTAAACATGCATGCGCGTACTTAAAGGCCATGCGTTCATGTAGTGCAGTGTGGCATTGAAGAGGCACACATTGTGCTGCCCAGGCCTACAGTGGTGATTTAGAGCTGTTTAAGTAGAAAAGTGTGCTGAAATTTTTCTGCTAAGCAAAACTAAGCAGGAAAACAGTCAAAGACAGTACATTGCGATGTGGTATTTTGCTGGTGACCTTGTTTTGTGCTTAGCTATTTTTTGTGCTTTTGTTAAGCAGCTCTATGAAACTTTTTTGAAAAAACAGCATTCTCTGTGTCATTAAAATTAAAACCATTTAGAATGCTCCAGATTTCACAGCAAAGCTTTCTGAAACGAAACATAAACATTAAGTAAGGAACATTCCGAGGACCTTAATTCAGCTTTTGAGTTGATTTTAACCCTAACTAGCTTGGACCATTTGCTCACACACAGCCCAAGTCCTACAATATCCTTCAGTCTAAGAGGGTAAAAAGGCCATAAAGCCCAATTCCTTCAAAATCCTTTCAGCCCATGATAATCTGTTAACTATAGTTTAGCCAAATTGCATATGACCCAATTCCTATTATATCACATTTTAGCAAAATCACATATGATCCTAATCCTTTGAAATCCTTCTTAATCAAATACAGCCTAATAGCCTAATTCCTACTTAATCCTTCCGCAGCAGAAACACACCCAAATGACCCAAATCCTTCAGGATCCCTCTCTGCTGCACTGGCCTAATACCCCATATCCTTCAAAATCCTTCAATTTGGGGAAAAGGAAATTGAAGGATTTGGGTTGGTTAGGGCTAATCTTTAGTCAGTATTTTTGTCCATTGTGTTGGTTCAGTTGATTGCCTTTATACATTGTTATAAGATTTTAAGTTAACTTTTTTGCACATTGTGTTGAGTTTTTTGTCTGGTCATTGTCAGTTTTCTGTTACGCAGTATGCTCTATGGACTGTTTTTCCACAATAGGTGATTCACTCATGCACTTGATTTGAAGTGAACAGGAACACATTAATTTATAATGCTGGATTGATTTGAAGACTGTTCCATGTTGACTGTCAATCTGCTTCAATATTTTCAAGGCAGAGTCATGTTAAACTATGAACATAAAAATAATCTGGGTCAATCTGGGGACCTTTTATGAAACGTTTTTATCAGCCTGTTTTTGCCCTTGACTTTAGAAATCCATGTTTATACATTGAATTATGATGTCCTACCACAAGAGATTTTAATCTGTAAACTGAAAGGCTGCTGCGCTCTTTTGTTAGTTACAAACAGAAGAATCTAAGAAAGTGAAAAATGCATACTTTTCAACTGAATTGATGTTTTCTTTTTCCTGTCCTGCAGCAATTCCTGGAAAGAAAGGGGTGAGTGTATACAATCTTTTTTAATTCTTACCAAGTTTAGTGCGGTTTTGAGTCTGAGTCAAACAATTTATCATCAACTCTTAAAGCCCAAGCTCAACATTGGTAAAGAGTCTGTAAATGCTTCCATTCTGCCAACCTGTGAAAAATGTCAGCTCATTTTGTTGTTTCATTTACGAGAAAACAGTAAAATTGCATTCAGCATTTTTGTACGCATTCCTATAGCAGAGTTTTCGTTTCACTGAGAGAAAACCTAATTTTGGATCTTATTTCATTTATTATTTAGAAATGATAACACTTCAGGTAGAAATATTTCAAGGAAAGTTTTTTACCATCACTATATTTATACCATGTAAAGTATATGTAAATCTGTGAACATTTATGTTTTTCTTCTTACCAATGTTGAGCTGGGGCTTTAATATGCCATTTTGTTGCTGTAATATGAATTAACTACTCATCTACATACAATTTATATTTCAAACAACCATTGAACAAATTTTTGTATTTCCAGGCCTGATTTTTCATGTTTGAGAGGGCAAGGCCATTTCATTTTGCAAGGGGCACTTCCATTGGAAAGTCTGATGAGGCTACCCTGTTGGGGCCGCCCTAATAAAACCTGAAAAGCTGAAAGTCCCTTTTGACATTGTTTGAAGGGCACCAAGGTCAAGACCAGAGCAGCATAGGCCATGGCCTTCGTGGTCTTTCTGTTTTTATCTTCATTCTTGCCAGCAGATTCAACTAACTCTGTCTCCCAGGGACATCAGGTATTGACTAATGATGGGGCCATCCTGATAAAACATATAACAAAATAAATAAATAAATAATTGTTTTTCTTTTCAGACACTCTGGGAGAATGGTTTATACAGATTAAAAATGATCTTCAAAGATGACTACCCATCGTCGCCACCAAAATGTAAGATTTCTTGCAAGAATTTGTATTTAAATCGTTTTTTAAACCAAAGAAGGGTGACTTGAACAAAGTTAAATTGACTGGCTTTTCCAGTGACAAAATGTGTAAAAAGTGTTGCTTTAAATGGTTATATCGTATAATGGGGTGTGATCCCTGGTTACACAGCAGTAACTGGTTGAATGGCTTCTGACTTGCACCCCCTGAACAAAGATATTGACAAAACAGGGAGACCGCCAACATTAGGGCTGGATAGCTCAGTTGTTAGAGCATTCGGTACGTATAACCGGTGGTCGCAGGTTCAAATCCTGCAACTGTCAATTTTTCTTTGTTCACCCCAAACTTGTTTTAAAAATTTACCTAGTCAGTTTCCCTTGTAGTTTATTGCTTGATACAAAACAAAACGTGTGACAAATAATGTAAAACAGGATCAGTTGGTTTGAGGCTAGTCGGGATTATGTGTCAGGCAGAAAACTGAAAATCGTTGTACAAAGTTAAGTGTGGTTTGCTATCTTTTGCAATTACAATGTACAATGTTGCACGTCTGACGGGTGAACAGTTTCGTTTTCAGTTTGGTAAATACAATGTATTCTTTCTTTCCTTTTCTTACCAGGTAAATTTGAGCCTCCTTTGTTCCACCCTAATGTATACCCATCTGGTACAGTATGCTTGTCGATATTGGATGAAGAGAAGGACTGGAGGCCCGCAGTTACAATAAAACAGGTTAGATTGCTTCACAGATTTTCCGAGTGGTCCCTGCTTTTTTCAACCGTTCAAACCTGAGGAGAGCTAACTCTCTTCTCTCAGAGGCTGCTCTGCTAAGGGAGCATTTTAAAAGTTGCGGTCCAGCAGAACGTTCTTGCAATCCACTGGATTGCGTGGCGTATGCTTATGGGAGCTCTCCTTCGCGCCTAGAACATGCCTGACTTTTGAGACGCTCCCTGAGACGTCAACGGTTGTAGGCTGTCCTCTTTTTCGTACCTGAGAATCAAGCCTTGCAACAGATAATGTTACAGGCCTGATATTTGGCTCCTGGGAGGAAAAAAGGAGGAACATTTTATTGAGTACATATAATGTATGTGCTTTTATAGAATTTTCAGGCTATTTAGTAGCAGTTATACTGGTTTTCTGAGTGCAAAAGTAAAAATTAGAAATTAGAATAACCCTAACCAACCCAAATCCTTCAATTTTCTTTTTTCCAAAGCGTAGGATTTTGAAGGAAATGAGGTATTAGGCCACTGCAGCAGAGAAGGATCCTGAAGGATTTTAGTCACAGTGTATTTCTGCTGTGGAAGGATTAAGTAGGAATTAGGCTATTAGGCTGTTTTTGATGAAGATGGATTCAGAAGGATTAGGATCATACGTGATTTTGCTAAAATGTGATAAAGTTGGAATTGGGTCATATGCAATTTGGCTAAAGTGGGAACATAAATATGATACGAAACTATTATAAACGGATTATCAAGGGCTGCATCAGACATCCAAATAAAAATTAGCTCACTCATCAAAAATATTTAAGAAAAAGGATTTAGAAGGAATTGGGCTTTATGGTCTTTTTACCCTCTCAGACTGAAAGATATTTTAGGATTTGGGCTGTTTGAGCAAATGGTCCTAGTTAGTTAGGGTTAAAGTAAGAAGAATGTTATGCCAGTGTTATAACGGGGAACTAGGCAAAGATTTATTATGGCATGATGCAGTCCCTAAGCTCATGTGGAAGTCTTGTGTTTTTAGACAGCACGTCTTTTCTTAAATCTGCTCATTTTCACTTGTTCGAATGTGGGAAAATCAAAGTTCCTTGTAAGTGTTAAAAAGCTGCATCAAGAAACTCCTTTCTTGATGAACTCTGGAATTTGTTTCGTTGTAGATTCTCACAGGCATACAGGAATTGCTTACGGAGCCCAACATTAAAGATCCAGCACAAGCAGAAGCCTACACTGTATTTAGGTAAGTCATTAATTCACTCGGGAAGTATTTCAAAAATCATCAAAACTTGGTTTTCGATTATGAAATAGTTCAGCTATGTTCGTTGATGGATTCTGTTGAATAATCTTCTGGTTTGGCGCAGTTGGACTCGGCATAGTGTCACTTGGTCAGACTTACGTGCGTGAATATGTCAATGAAACAAATCTCTCAAAGGTAGTGCTATTGAATTACAAAGTGCCCCAACAAATTAATATATGATTGTATAAATGAAATGATATTAGACTGAACCCCAGACAACCTGTACAACAAACTTGTCTAACAAAAATAAATCATTATCATAATTTGAAAAAGAATTTTGACAGTGAATTTCTTGATAGATAATTTTGAGAGAAAGTAAATGTGGAATCTCGTAGTTTGTTTTTAAGTCATACTGTTCAAAATGCAAAATCAAAATTGAATTTGCTTTGGCAAGGTCTCCCAATTTGTGGATGTTTTTTGTGTGTCACTCTTTATTGGGTTGTGTGTCTGCATGTGTTTTTGTTGAGGTCGTTACTGTCATTGTTGTTGTTGTTTTGGGTGGAAGTGACACACCCCTTTGGTGAAAGTGTTTTGTTTTAATGTTGTCTTTCTCCTAGGCAGCCCCGCTTTTGTTTGTTTGTGTTCTTTTTACGTGTACGTTTTTTTTGTACTTTTTATCGTAAATATGCCTTTCTTGGTGTATAAAATAAGGGGGTTATTTATATTTGTATATTTATATTTTAATCTATTTGTAGTTTGTTGTATTTTGTATGTATCGTGATTGCCTGAATAAAGTAGTATTATTATCATAAAATTGTGAGGAGAAATTAATTTCCCCCACCCCCAAAAAAGTTTTCCTCTCATTTACTCAAATCTTTTTTGTGTTTATTTAAATTGGTTTTTTTTCTTGTTTCACTCCGCAGTAACAACAGGACAGAATACAATAAGAAAATTAAAGAACAAGCAGAACGGTTTACCCCTAAATCCTAAGCAAGATTGTCATCACATCCTCATCTTGTTTCTTGAGTTTCATCCAAGCCATCTTGAAGTCATCTTCATCATCTTGGTTCCTCTCCGTCATCACAGGAGCAAACTGCTGTAATTTGGTATAAATACAAAAGACTCTATACCTGGAGTTAATTTTAAACCGACGGCCTGTCCAGTCGTCCAGGTGAACGTTTTATACAGCCTCAACCCTGCATGATTTAAAAAAAAGCGGACTTTTCTGTTTCAAATTGACACCGTTGTCTCAAGAGAGAAAGTACTCATGGTCCATTCTCTGGCGAAAAAACGGCAACCTTTTTGAAGTTTTTGTAAAAAGATATAAAAAAAAAAATTTAAAAGAAAAAAGTAAAACTATTTTAGCAGAGAGACTTCATGTTCTGTACCAGTTATGTTTCCTAATTTTGCTCTGAACACGGTTTCATCTTTTGAAAATAATCTAAATTGCAAATGGGCATCCAGGCACATTTCCCCCACAATTCAAGACCTGAACAACCTGAACACATCGTCTTCATCCAAAGCTTTTTCCTGTGAATAAAAGTACCCCCCACTTTTCATCAGTAAGTTCTGCTGGCTGGTGCTACATGGTCAAACTTACCATGGTGCTGAAATCCTAGTCAAGCATGTATTGTAATTTGAAAGAGTAACCTGATCAGTTCTCCCTCAGTCTATAAGTGTTATTTTTACACAAACATGGAAAACATTCTCAAGTCGAAGCCGCATTTTTAAAGCTATTTATAGCTTGTTGTGAACGTCTTTTAGAAATATCTTGATTAACCCTTCTACTTGCCTGACCATTCTCTCTCATCCACTGTGGTTTTGACTGGTAGATAAACTATGCCAGCCTGCTTTATAATATCACGTGGGGAGTGCATCTACACAGTACACATTCAACCCTGCTACTGCCTGACCATTCAGTATCATCCACTGTGGTCGTGAACGATAGATTCTTAACTATGCCAGCCTGCAATTATGGTATCATGGGGTGAGTGCATCTGCATGTACACATTTAGTTGTGTGCACAGATGTGCCACCATACGTAACCCTTGCAGTTGATTGGTTTTAACTGGTTTGTCAACTGGCTGGGAAATATTAACCAAGAGAAGGATGGTTAGTAGCAGAAGCTTAGTTTTGGTTTGGGGCACACCATGTGAAGGTGAGTGTTACAGAATTGGGTCATTACAAAACCTTGTAAACCCAAAGTAAACCATACCACATGTGCTTGATGGCTGTTCCCCAATAATTCTCAAACCAGCAAGTACTTATGTTCAAAAAAATTTTGAAATTGTGCACGGGTTTTTGACTCTTACTTTGGCTCTTTTCCCAAAGTCTTTACTTGTGATTTTAAAATGTGATGTTAAATATTATAATGACACGACGTATCTGAACTAACTGAGACAGTCTAGTGCAGGGGTTCAAGTCGCCGATACCTTTCCCTTTACCTCCCCTTTTCCCTTGACCCCCTCCCCCTTGAACCCTCACCTCCCTTCTCCCTTCATGTTCACAAGGCATTTGGTTCCCTTGCACTGGTTGATCTATTGGCTAGTAGGGATATAAGACAGGCACTCTGTGCATGATGTTAAACTTTTTCATGATGCCCATTTACGGATTCCTACTTCACCAGAGATGCCACAATGATAACTTTATAAACGCTGCTGCATAACGTGGTTATCCAAGAACTCGAGGTGTTTGTTGCTAGTGTTTAGTGCAACCCTCGCCACTCCAGAGCAGATATTTTCGTGGGTTCGAATCCCACCCGAGGAATAATGCCTGTGGTTTTTTTCACAGGACTTGGGGAAAGTACTGAGTATACAGTGCTTAACTCACATCGTTTACTGGTGAAAAACACATATAAAAATCGTTATCCAACATCTATCACAAGACTCAACTTGTTGTCCAACTGAACATTTTAGTGATTAAAGTTCTTATCTGGACACTGCTTGCTACAATTTTCAAAGTTGTGATGTCATGCATGGAGTGTCTGACTTATCCTGTTGGTAAAGTGATGACGTTTTGGAGCAACGTAAACGTTACACTCGTTTACATTGCACTTCGGGCTCCAAAATGTCATCACTTACCAACAGGGTAGTAGTCCCAGCCATTATCTGTCTCATATTTATGTAGAAACAGTATTGTATTTATGTTTGTTTTTGAGGGGTTTTGTGTAGGCTTGCGCACTGCATTCAGACGGCACTGTTTGACATTGCAGAATGCTTAGTGTGAAATGTTTAAAATGGTTCTTTTGACAGTTGTTTCAGGCTCTGGGAAATTTCTTGTGAACGTTGAGTCTTGATCCATGCTTGGTGTATAAAAGATACTTGATTTAAATCTTAATTTGACATCTGTATAATTTCCTATTGAGTAGTACATCAACTTTAATGTTTTGGAACTTGTACGTTTGAACTTGTATCAAAACTGTTATAAACATTTTTCCAAAGCCTAAAGTGTTTGAATATTTATCAGAATGTATGATACTACATTTCTATGATTCATTTCTCATAATTCATAATAACATAGAAGATGATAGGAAAAGACTTTCTTGATTACTTATGATGTAAAGGAAACAAATATTTGTACAAGTAATCGTGCCGAAATCTAAATTGAAGTCTTGTGTATATCTAATGAGGGCGCTGGACCTCCAGAGATGTCTAAACATTGTAAATGATAGAATGCTTAATTCTCTCTCTTTTGAATCAAGAATTTGTGATACATTTTCTCCTGACCTGGTGGGCTCTTTTGTTAACTGCTATGGCTTCTGCTGTTGGGTGTAGTGGTGAACCCATAGCCGTAAGCCATAGCCAAATCAGTTGTTGTGGATGATGACTTAATGGAAACCAACTGAGAAAATCATTTGATACCAGTGTAAATACAGTGTGAAGTTTGTTTCATCAAATCTTGCAACACGAGAGAAAATAACTTGTATTTTTTCTTTCTGTTTGCATTACAATGCCTGTGTTGAAAGTGAGGCTACCCAGGAAATAGTCTGGTCCCTTTTGCCTGATTGTAGTCCCTTAATAAAGAATAGTGTACAATTTTAAAGATAAATGTCTACAACTGCTTTCAATTGTGTTTGACAATTGCAGAGCTGCCAACTCTCCCTGATTCTGCTGAAAGTTCCCTGAAAACAAACCAATCTTTCCATGTGTTGATGAACAAATTTGAAAATCTCACTGATTATGTAAACCTTTTCCATACTAAGTTCAATGTAATTCTAAATATCTCCCTGATTGTTGTAAAAAATCTTCCTGATTGCAAGATGCAAATGTTGGCAGGTCTGCGGTTGTTCCGAACTGCCCATGCAACATCTTTGGATATTTTTCCATCTAGCAGATGGGGCCCCAGCAATCGTGTGTTCGCTTTTTTCGCTAACATTTCACTTAGAAATAAAAATCAGGTTAAAAGCATAAAACCTTAATTCGTTATCCTTGAAGAGGTAACATTGTTGCTTAAGGTTCTTGCATCAAGGTTATCGCGTGTAAACTGTTGCCTGAATCGTTTTAAGTTGATCAGGTTTTTTTTGCTTAGTTGCTCCTTTCCCGGCCTTTCACCTCTTTGGACTTCAGGTCGAATCCCAGCCCCGGACTGGAGTCTTGCATGTGGATTGGGGTTTCAGTCCCTATACCTGATATTGTGTGGGTTTTCCTCCCACATCTAAAACTGACATTTCTTCATCATCTTCACTGCACAGGTTTCTGAAGGACCAAGGGTTACAGTCTACGACACTTGTGACGGTTCCTAAATTTGATTACCAGAAATTCAGAACAGTAATAATAATAATTGTCAGTGATGTTCGGTTTTTGGTTCTGGGGTAGTGTTATCTGTCCGCAATTCCTCATTATGATTGATCAGGAATTCAATTATTTCGAATGGTGTCTTTTTCTTTCTTTTTTTTTACAGCTGAAAAGCAATTTTAGATTGATTCAAAATATGAAAATATAAGTTGATTATCAGAATGAATATTTTGTACAATCTACACAGGTTTACACAACATACATACAGTCAGGAGATATTCAAAATATTTACTGTATTTATTATTCTTAAAGTGTTTTTTTAACTTCTTTTTTTTTATAATTATGGCTAAGTGTTACCCAAAAAGCCTCTCATTTAACAAGTTACAAGAGAGTGAAATGTGTATATGTTATTACATTTAAATATTTGTAGCATTCATAAAATAAAGTAGTCATTGTTTAGTTGATCTTATCATTTGAAATGTTGTCACAAGTTACATTACATGTAGTTATAAACCAGAGAATGTATCGAAGGGAGCTGGGAGTTCTCAATAAAATACACTTGTATTGCTTTAAAGAACTAAAAAAAAAGAGTTTGTTTACGGCTTATTGCTGAACTGTAGTCTTATTTCAAAGGATTTTTCTTTCTTTTAGGTCTTTCCACTGGATTGGTTCTGTTAGTGTTATACAGTAGTCATGGAGGTATTGTGCTTGTTGTGTTGTAATTTATCCTTTGAGAAAGACTCTGCTGAGGTCGAAACGTATCATGTGTCATTTTGGTTGGTGTAAACAGTTTGCAACAGCTGTTTAAAGACGCCCGCTCGTCAACGTGCCGCAAAGAAATTCGTGCCACGAAAGATCACCTTTGACAGGCGCACGTGTTGTTGGTAAATTATGTAAGTGTGGGGTGGGTACGTGTCGTTTTGTGCCACAGAAATAGTCGTCGGTAACGGCGATGAGCGGGCTTTGCAAGTAGAAAATTTCACTCTGTCTCCCTGCTGCGTCTCTAGGTGGTGGTTACATCGGAGATCCGTTACATCGCGCGCAGAGTGGTGGTGGGGGAACGAAATAAATAGGCACCTCAAATTTGGGAGCCCCAATGACAATGTAGTGTTTAAAAAAAATACTGATTTATGGTCCCTTATCAGCAAAGATTGTAGAGCGCCAAAGGCGCAAGATGGGGAACTCGGGCTGAAATGTGAAATCCCCCTGAATGCCATTTCAGCGAGTAACTCTTTTGATACAACAATAGATCAGTGCAGACAGTGACTATTCCTCCATGTTCCAACCATACATTGTCTTGTACCTTCGGCGCTCTATAACCTTAGCCTTTCCACTCTGTGATCCTGTGGACAACTCGGTGCTTGCATGGACTGGCGGGCAGTTTCAGGATAGCGCACAACTCAATGTACTGGCTGCGTTTGCCGGAGTCTCAGTCAATGCGCTCGGACTTGCTGGCATTGCAATTAGGAAAGCGCAAGACAGCAACAACACTCACCATCGCATGCTTCATATTTTTATTTTATTGTCTTCTAATTCTATCTACTGAAATTTCCACAGCGGATTACTGATTAGATATGAACCATATGGATGAATAAAATCCTCCATATACCTGAACAAACTAGGCATACTATCAACCCATTACGATCATGGAGAGTTGGTAAGTTTTTGCTCGGTTTATTTTATCTCATAACCGGCTTGGCGGTATGTATGCTCGCTGGCTGTCCTGTGTGGTCAAAACTGATCAAACTAACGTCAGACTGTTTTGATAGTTATATTGTCAAAAAGGAGATAATATTAATAATATCAGTGTCCTTTTTGTTTAAAGTGTGTTTTGATTTGTGAAGTCCCGCGCGTGAAAAGTGGAACTGCCTCTCCCCCCATCATGGTACGGGACGACTGTCGGGAGGATCGAGGCTTACGATTTTCGCAATTGGATTTAGAAGTATTTCCAGCCGACAAAATCCAGGTCAGGAGGTAGAGAATAAGACCTCCATGCCTGGCTGGACATAGTTTAGTCATAGAGGAAGGAAAAGAGTCCGAATTACCTGGACCCAAAAACGCCTTTTTTATTATTTGGACATGATCTGGCAGATAACTTGTTGTTAACCTTTAGCCTAGAACTATATGGTATGACTGAGGTTCGTTCCGTTTTTCCTCCACTCCTCATCATAGTTCTAGGAAGAAGTAGTTACATGTTACTAACATTGTTAGTACAGTATTTAGTGACATCATGGTATGACCGTTGGGAGGATTGAGGCTTATGATTTTTGCAACTGGATTTGGAAGTATTTCCAGGTCGACAATTTATTCCCCCAGCCAGTGGAGGTAGAAAATAATTAAGACTAAAATGCCGTATCCGGCTGCCACCCATTGCCCTTAATTTAGGTCAAATTATATCCTTACCTGTCCAGAAAGGTTGACAGAATGTATCCAAAGAGGAACAGGCACTTTGAACGATTTACAAAGTGTCAAAATCATGAAAAATAAGCCATTTTCACGTCTACGGTGGGCTTGACAACGCTACTCGCTAAACGCCATTTTAGTTCCTTTGGGCATGAATGCGCGAAAATGCCGGTCGATGAAATGTCCGCTTGAATTTTCTTTTTTTAATGTCAATGTTTAGCGTTTAAGATTCCAATTTCTCAAGAGGAATGTCAAAAAAGAAAGAGGTATGGAAACTTTTCCCATGGAGAGATATAAACGCAAATCTCTTCACAGCACAGCCAAGAACAGGGAGGGGTAAATGAATTCGTTGCGAGAGAAACATAACTGCCTCTTCCCTTATATTTAAAGCAATAGACCGATTGCACGACTTGCATCACGTGACCTATTGTGGGTAGTAAATGTAAACAAACACGACGTCCTCCATTGGAAAGTGCGGTGCGGTATATGATGACTGTTGCATTTCTTTGTTCGATCAAGGCTTTTCTTTCTTGACATCTGTGAAAATGTTCCAGAGTTTGTACCAGAAACCTTCGAGTGGCTGAATAAAGCCAGTAAGGATAGTTCCAGCAAGTCTTGAAAATTGTAAAAGTACCGTATAAATGTGCACGATGTGCTACTGCTAGTGCACGATGGAACGTTTGGGCCAGACGACCGCGGTCACACACCTTTCAACACAACAATTTCAAAGTTTTGAAGCTGAATCATCAAAAGAAATTGCTTTCCAAGGCTGTGATTCCTTTGCCTATTTGAAATTTCGCAAGGCTAGGTATAAATGCTCACTTTTCCAACGTTCTTTCCCCTTTTTTACAGTGATGATTTAGGTCTACATTACAAACAAAACAACAGGCGGGTGGCTACACATAGTCGTCCGACGCCGGTAGTGCATAACTCAAAATAAACCTCTTTTGTAGTAGAATACTGGTAGTTTATGAAAATAATAGTAATGTGATTAATATCAATGTCACAACATACAGCTTTAATAAAATGGCTTGGTAGGCTAACTGTGTTATTATTACCAAAAGCAGACTTTAGGTGTGACTCTGTCAGTCACAGCATGTATATTGCACGTAGTTTGCCATCAGCTCAGATGACGTACTACCCACAATAGGTCACGTGATGACATGTAAACACTGTTCGCGCAATCGGTTTATTATAGTTAAGTGTCTTGCCCAAGGACACAAGGGTCATGACCGGGATTCGAACCCACATCCTGATGACCTCATCCATCAGAACTTGAGTCCGATGCAGGGCCATTCCACGGTAACGAAATTACAAATCAGAGATTTTTTGCTCATATTTTGTCATCCTGTGCACTGGTCTTATGACCTAACTAATTTCCAACCTTTTTGTAAGCTGCAGAGGTACCCACGCTATCCCAAGGAAAGTAAAACATTTGAACTCTCTCACATGTGTAAAGGTGCCAGACCTAAGTATGTTGGTAACGGAATTACGGCAGAAAATTGAGGGTTTTTTCAACTCCAAGTTTGCTATACTCTGAAATCTACTACACCTTTACTCTAAATTGTTGTTTAATTTCATTATCTATGACATGTCAGCTTTATTTTGGTAGGATTTGTTTCAAACATGTTTTTACATGTGCTTCATAATTGAACATTTTTCCAATGAAGTCAGCGGGAACGGAATTAAAAAAATTGTAATGGAATTACATCTTCTGAAATCCACCCAGAAAAATGCAGATTCTTGACACATAAGTCTTCTGAGATGCCTGTGTAAACACTGTTAATGTTTAAGTTGCTACAGTTGGTAATGGAATACATTTTGCAATAGTTGTTAAATTAACTCGAGAAAAAAAATTGTCCAGAGTGAAAACTGCAAAATTTCCAAAAAGGGATAATCTGTTAGAATACAAAATCGCTACACCACCTTCAATTTAACCGCTGATTTGTCAAAATCATTGTAACTAGCATTTAATAAAAGCTTAATTGCAAGATTGGAAAGTGGGTCAGTAATTGATGAAATGAAGCCTACATGTACTGTATTACAACAAGGCTACAAAATGTACCAAAGTACCAATTAAAGGTCCCATGAATTTTTTTTTTTATTGGTTAAAAAAGTAAAGTATGCCTATTATAGTATATCTTTCCTTTTTTCACATTTTTTACATGCGTATTAATCTTGGAAATAACGATTTCTAAAATTAGGGGGTTGCCGTGCTCTGCCCACCCTTCCTCATTAACATAAAATCTGTGACGTAGACAGTGGCGTGGCTGACCAGGGCCATGTGTGTGACAATAACATACAATGCCTTGTTGACCACTCGGCACCAGAGCCGTCTTCGAAATGTTTTACCACAGCCAGACAGCCTACGTCATGGATCATTGCGCAAACAAATGGCACACATTTTCGGGGCTCAATTAAAGTGTATTAGTGCATAACAGACACATCAAAATAGTCAATACTATGTTTTGTTAATTTCAAACCATATATTAAGCCACAAAAATGTTCCGTGACAAAAAACCTCTTCATGGGCCCTTTAAGTGTACTAGATCTACTACTTTATTTGAAGTTTAGAGTGCTTCTTCTGTCCATTTGTGGCTTATTGAGTGTTTGTTGGACCTGTTAAAATGTCAATATTGTCTACTTCTGGCCAGAAAAACTTCCCAAATGTGTGTTTCAGCAATTTGACAGTAATCTAATCACCTACATGTGTGTATAAGACAGGGATCTCATTCCTCACCTTGTGAAACATTAAGTGTAATTCCGTTACCATGTAATTTTCTGTTACCACAGTTTTGGGCAGAATAAGTGGAGATATTTCAGAATTATGTGAGGTTTCAAGGAATCAGATGAAGGAAGAGAATTGACACTTACAGAATAATTCAGCAAGAATCGAGTGCATTGAGATAAACTTCTTCTATTTTATGGTAACGGAATTACATTAAAATGTGAGTAGATTTCATCAATTTCTCCTGAAAATACTAGATCCAGTTTCAGCAAATGCTTAACAAAATATGACTGTTACACCTAATTTTGTAAAATGGGAAAGTATATATTCAGTGGCTTATTACATTATCATAAAATTAAACCATGTTGTGAGTGCAAAAGCCCCCTAAATCCTCAAATTTAATTTATGAATACCTGGAAAACCAATAAAGTTATTGGAAAATGGTTGTCAGTTTTTGTTAAATCCAGTAAGTTGTCCATTCGGACCATTTGGATTTATTGGGGTTTGCTTAACTCTGAAATTTGCTGTTTTTGCCTCTTCTCATGTGGAATTACCCTGCACTTAGCCGCTCGGCCACTACACGCTAATAAAGTAGCCTAGTTGTAATATTAATATTTTTCGTTCATGTATGTAGTAACTGAGGCCCTTAAATATTTGCTGTTTTTGTTAACTCTCGTAAAAATTAAATTACCTTCGATGACAGGGAGAGATAATAACATTAACATATGAAAGCATGGATGCACATCGTGTTGTGTTTAAAATCAATAGTAGGCCTACCCTCAGTCATTACTGTACAATTACTGCAAACTGTTGTCTAATGCTAATATTATGTAATGGTGACCATAAAGTTCATTAGTTGTTGCAATAATCCCAACCCTCCGAGTGTAGGGACAAAGGCATAGCCAGGATTTTTTACTGGGAGCAGGGGGGGGGGGGGACAGGTACCTCGTTTTTAATGAAATACAAGTATCTACATTTATATATGGGGGGTGGCACCTGGGGGGCCACTTGAAATTTGTGTAGGGGCACAGGCCCCTCAGGCCCCCCCCCCCCCCTTGGCTACGCCGTTGGGTAGGGATGTGACCAAGAGCTATGATAAGCCCTCATAAGCCCATTGTGTCTGTTCATTGTGTCTGTTCATTGTGTCTGTTCAATCTTTTTTGTCTTACTGGACTTCAGGAAGCAAAACCTATATGCGGTGGTGAAAACCCATGACGGCATTGGAGTTGTGTCCACGTCTTGGATGGCCTCTTTCAATGTGAATAAAAGAGTTGTGTATTCATGTTGGTGGCCTAACATTTCCTCCGCCAAGGAAGTGCGAAAGATGGCGAAGAAACGGGCCCCAGTTGACGAGACTACCTGGAACCACCATCATTCTGTCAGGCTCTTAAACTTTTCAAGTAAGTACTTATTTTGAATTTTAAAGAATAGAATACATTGCCACATTTAAATTGTCCTCGAACAAATAGTGCTATTCAAGCCAGCCCTCTGATGTAGATAACCAGTAGATGCCAGAGGTTGTGTAAACACACCATTATTTTCCGAGCCAACAAACAGGTGATGTGAGTTTTGAATTTTTGTCTGAAATTCTAAGCCTGAAACAAAGGTTACCGGGACATTTTGTTTCAGAGCATGCACAGAGTATGCACTCAGCCTGCAACGCTTCGTTCCACCCAAACAAAAGGACAGATGGTGCTGAATATTTTGCCGATTTTTGCCCATTATGTAGGGGTTATTGTGTAATCCCTGGATCCGTATCTTTGTCCTTTTGATCCAAGAAGAGGATTACGAGACATCGGGAGGCCTCCACCATTTTATAGGCCTATTCATTGTTTTTCAGCTCAATGGAAGTAAGTCCGAGTGAAACGAGTATCGAGACTTGGTTCTGGATTTTGGAACAATCCTCGGCTGAGGTTTTGTGACTTCGGTTTTTTGTGTATGGTAATTTCTTGAAAGAGAAAGAATTAATCTTGGTGTTTCAAAGACCATGTTTGTTCTCTTGGCTAAGCTTTGTTTAGGTATGGTTTCTTTGTGCCAGAAGTAAGAAAAAAGATTCTTGGAATTCCAAGAAAATAATCCCGTCAGGCTGGAAGGGAAAAATTAGAAGATTCCACTGGCAGGAACTGAGGTACTCCATAGAGTGTTCTTTAATCTTTTCTGTGAAATTTAATGCATTTTCTGTTCTCATAGGCCTATTTCAAACCTATATTTATGAATGGTGACAAAATATTTGTATAAATTAAATTGTACAATGAGTATTTTAAATCAAAGAAAAATTATGAGGAAACTTTCCCCTTTTCAGAAATTTAAACTGCTACACTCGATCTTCCCCTATGCTGCTCATAAAGTTGTTGGAAAAGTTTGTCCTGGCTGAATTTGAGATTTGGTTATGGTCAGTTATGATGTGAAATTCCTAGACAAGTACAGTATGTAGGCCTACATGTCGCTGGCCAGGCCAGATCACTTTCAGATTCAAAATTATCTTTTTTTCATTTTAAGATAGCTGGGAGGAAAGTTTAGAAATGAAGCGGAAAATACAGGCGGATACAGTATCTCGGTAAATATAACATTATGTTGTACTAACTTTGCAATGTAGGATGTAGCACTATTGGAAATGGGTGTGTTCATTGATAATGCCTGAGTGAATGGACGGTATGTCTCAAGATCAAGAGGGATAAAAAGTGAGATTTGTTTGCACTAGGTGAACAACTGCCTCTGATGAGGACACATTTATATTGTATGGATGCTGTTCACTTGTTGTATGACATGACGGATGCTTCTTTATTTTGTGCTAACTTGTTCAATTGTTTGTTTCTTGTTTGTGGCGTGTCGTGGCCGAGTGGTTAGTGTGTCGGACTGAAGCTCTGGTGGCTGAGTCATCGGAGTGTGGGTTTGAGTCCCGGTCACGACACTTGTGTCGTTGAGCAATGCACTTAACCATAATTGCTCCGTAAAAGTTGGGGAGGTAGAGCCTTCTGCTCTACCAGCCAGGCTTCTGATGGATGATACCCAAGCCTACATCCTTAATGACTGTAAAGGGGGTTACCCTGTTTCAGCCCCAGGAGTAGGTGGCAACTGCCCCGGGAAAAAACAGTTGATTTGTCGAGTGATCCTGAATAGACCGATCCATGAAGCCCTACCTACTAACGTATTGACCAATCACAACCTTGACAACACAACTGAAAGTTGGACAAAAGTCCGACACATTAAAATCCCTTTAGAAAAGTAAACAAACCACCGCCATTGTTCTGACACACAACAGCACACACGACTGTACTAACTCTTGTTTTGTTTAAATTTTTCCGTTTTTCTGGTGGTGCAACTCCCTTAGCAATGGTCCCTGGACAGTCGTGTAAAAGTGGTTTAACAGTGTTCCTGTCTGCATTGTTCTTCGGACTCAAGGCACTGTTCAAAAGGCCACAAAACCGTATCATTCACGAAAACCACGTTTTTCATGTATAGTACAGTATATGTATCCGATATGTGTGTGTGCTGCAACCCAACCACCGCAGCTGTGGTCGTGGCAAGAAAATCATGTACTGTTGCCAGGCCGTTGCTACATGTAAGGTAGGCAGGGCTTAATAGATCAGTCTATTGGGCTGCTGTCTGGAATGAACTTTGTCAACTGACCGGTCATTTTTGGCTTTGTAGAGCTCTGTCCCTATGGCTGGTCATTGTTGGCTTCAACATACACTGTTCTATCATGCCATTTTTCCGTTGTTCCCCCCCTTAGATATCGAAACAGCACGTCAGATCCAGGAGATGACAGAGTTAGTCAGTTCCCCATGGCCAATGTACCACACATGAGACATGTGCCAGCCTCGCCACTACAGAACCAAAACCAGTCAAGTATGAAGCCCATCGTCACCAGTAGAAATACATAAAAGCTCATCCCACATTCCGTGCACAGAAAGCATCAATATTCACAACCAGCAGTACCGCAGGCATCATAATAAATCACTTTTGATGTTTTTTTTTTTTAAAGCCTTTCACATTGGAATTCTAAGGCATCTAAAGAACCTTTTCATCCATGAAGTCCGTGACCAGACATACACAGTAGTGTAGTTAGCCCGGTACGGTGTTCTTTTTTCAAAATATAATTTAGCCCAGGCAGCACTACACATGTTTAATTACATCATGCCAGGTGCATTCAACCAACCGTGCTTGTAGCAAATGCAGACAAGCTGCATGTTCAATTGTTCTCAGTTCCAGTTTTGATGCCAGCTGACTAACAGTGCAGTGTAGTTTTCGTAATCCTATGTTTCTAAAAACTCTAATTCTTGAGTAGGCTCTTGTTGCTATGGTGTGCTGGTTTGGCAGGTAGCACACAGCTAACATACCCCTCAGTAGCAGGACTCCATCCAATTATTACTCTGAGACAAAGTAGTCCTTTGTTAATTTTCATTTAGTTCAAGGCAAAAGTGCTGCCCATTATTTTTAATTTAAGTTAATAGGCAAAGTAGCCAAAGTTTTCTAATCCTGCTATTAAAACAGCCACCATGCTCCCTTAAGTAGAACTGCATGTCCTCAGTGTGATGTTAGTGAGCGTATGGTACAAGCCCATATAACTCAAGCCCATATAGCTAGATATATTGACTTGAGCGATAACTCCACGTTATACATTAGATAGATGTTAATATTTGCATCGGGGGAATGAATATAAATTTCAATTTACCTTACACCGATGTGTGATAAGCACTGTATACTCAGTGCTTTCGAGTACTGTGGAAAAAAATCCACAGGCAACTCGGGTGGGATTCGAACCCACGACTCCCGCATGACTAGAGCAGATGTCTTAACCAATTGACCACCGAGCACGCCTGGTGACGAGGGGCCAGTTCGAATCCAGTATTATTAGCGGCAGGTACCGCAAACAATTAGATAGATGTTAATATTGTCTATCTAATTGTTTGTGGTACCTGCCGCTAATAATACTGGATTTGAACTGGCCCCTCGTCACTGGGCGTGTTCGTTGGTCTAGTATACAGTGCTTATCACATATCGGTGTAAGGCAAATTGAAATTTATATCCTCGCTATATGCTTTTAAAACCTCCTTGGTGCAGACATGTTTCACGAAGAAAAGATTTTGACAGCGGGATTTTTTCATTTGGTATGTGTGCCTGCTTATCCGCGTTACAACCTTGTCGTTACCCATGATAAATCATACATGTACTTGCAACGTTTTCCCTTGCGTTCTCTTTCAGGTTTGGGGACGATCGTGAAGCTGTTGAAGGAGAGTTTAATAGAACTTAAGGAGTTGAGGAGAAGAGTGGACCACAATACGTCGCTCCTTGACGAGCTCTGCCAACAAAGAACTGATGCATCACTGAGCCTTGAAGAAGAGGCAGTCGATACCAACCTTGAAGTCGTTCTTCCTGTGTCAACCGTTAAAGACTTGCAGGCTTTAGAGTGGAAATTGGAAGATAAAGTATTTGCCAAAAAATTGGTAAGGAAGATGTAGTAACACATCCATGACATCTTGTGCTTGTCCCTTGGCCAGCCTTTGTATGCAGTGCACTGCCAAACATCATTTATCACTTGCAGTCGTCATAATAAATGAACTTGAGTCATTTCATTTCATTTATTAATTCTGGTTGTGAAGCCAAGGATTCTCAGAAAAGCAAACTCAATCACTATACTAGCCAAGAACCCCATGGAGAGAAGACAAGGAAGGAAGTTTCAGTTTTAGATGTGGGAGGAAAACCCCAGTGATTTCTTCCAAGGAAAACCCCCCACGCAATCAGGTAGGGACTGAAAACCCCAATCCACATAGTGCCCCTTGGTCAATGTTGGTGGGATTCAAACTGGGGTCCAAGAGGTGGAAGGCGAGGACATTACTACTATGCTTACCCGACCATCCAACAAAGTCTTATATGCTGTCTTCATTGAAATGTATTGTATATACAAGTTTGTACATATGTACACTGAAGTTCAGGTAATGTCTAGTTCATGATTAATACACCTGTATCATGGTGCGGCCATCTTGATATTCCTCCCATCCAAATTAATGTAACCAAACTGAGGCTGGAAGGAGAAATAGTCTGGTTCCTGTGTGTACAGTGAATGCTATTATTCACTGCTGTTATTGGATACAAGGAACATGGCTAAGAAGTTGGCAGCATGATAACGGTCTACCGTCTATTAGGAGCAAGTTTGATCAAGGACCTTAAGTAACCAGAGTTCGACTAACTCTGATCGAACCTACGCTAGTTGAAGATGGTTGGACTAGTCTAGTCGACTAGCCTATCGACCAGCCTATCGAGGTTGGTCGCATTGCTGGTTACCAATAGCCTTTGCATATGCATAGTGCAGAGGGGACCAGTTATCAGGAAAGTGATAACGTTGATTCCACCGTTTTCTCATGGTCGCGTTGACATGACATGACTAGAGTCGTTTTGCACTTCAACTTCAGTGTGCATGCACTACGTACGCCTCTAACCAACCACTAGTTAACAATTGGTCCTTGATCGAACTTGCTCTAGGCTAAAGGGATGCCATCGACTTACTGCCGTGAATTATAACAAAGCTTCAGTCGACTGCCCCCCACAAAGTTGCCCCAAACAAGGTCGCCCTGGGTTGTAGCGATATCACCTCCTTTAAAAGTCACTCCTTAGCGAGCTCCCTTCTGGACAAATTTTGATGTGAACTAATTTGGAAGACAACAAATTGGACATGTCTTTCTTGCAATGAAAATCCGGAAAGATTTTGACATTTTTTTCTGGGAATGTAGTTAAAGTGAAACTTTTTCTTAATAAATAACACTGTACCGGTCGGCCTAACCAAATGTTTGTTTTTATTCTCACAGCTGGTTTATTTGTTGTTTGTTTAGGTCGTTGTATTTTAATAATTAACTTTTTATAACTAAAAGAAAAATGCACAAAAAGCTGGTCAACCTTTCAATGTCAGATTTTATATTTAGAATCCTTCTGTTGATTTTAGAATCTCTGCATAATGATTAAGCTGCTTCATCAAATACCTGTAATTATTGGTTATCGGTGAAGGAAATCTTTCTATTTAATGGGGGCAACTTTGCTTTGAGGCGACATTGTCTGGGGCCAAGATTGTTTCTACCCAGGAGCTTGTTTTGGGGGGGGGGGACGACATCATTGGGAGTGACATTGTTGGGGGCAAGCTCACCAGGGGATGAGATGACCGGCTTGCCTTCAGTCATCTTCTTGCAGCATCAGCAAAGAGACTATCAGACTGTCTGGCTTCACTTACACTTATACCCAGAGTAATCAGGGCTCGAATTTGGAGTAAAATTCCACAAGACCACAGGGCTTGTAGCTCAAAATGTTTACCGGACCAGGATTTATTTTACAAGACCAGAATCTGAATGAGAAAGAATTTTCTACAAAGTTAAACATGGAAACTGTTTTGTATGAGCAAGCACTAACAGAAGATTTATCTCATTTGTCTTGTGCGTAGGTGTATTTTGATACTCAACAGAATTGAAAGACGTTGATCATATTCAAAGTCAACATTTTAACGTCATTTCTTTTTGTTTAAGATATTACACAGTTAGGTGTTATTATTCAATTGAAAAACACAAGACTGTCTGGTCATGAGTTTACTGGCCCAGGGCTTAAATCACTGGCCTTGGGCCTGTGGTCCAGTGTAAAATTCGAGCCCTGGTAATTCAGCTGTGACATAATAATGACTGTAGATTTGCCACCAGGCTAGGTAGATAAATACAAATAGAAACACTCTAGTCAGGTTTGCGGAGACACCATGTTCATAAATTTCTCTCTATGAGTTGTGGTGGTTCTGAAAAGAACCCAATGTTTAACAACACCACCAGTTCTTTTCAGAACCACCACAACTCATAGAGAGAGTTTTATGTCCAAGGTTTCTCTGCAAACCTCACTAGATTGTATTCCCAGCATGCTAAGTTTCAAATCTTATTAAAAAAAACTGATATATAGTTTTCCCTCTTTTTTCTTGCAGGAACTAAAGCTTGGTGTAATAGGTGGCAAGAACTTGGCTAGCACGGGAAAGTCAATACTTTTGAACCTCCTGGATCCAGAACTGGCTTGCCAGTATAACTGGACAGGACTTAAGGGAAAGAAGAAATTCCAATCCTTTGAAAATATCAACACAACTATTTGGGGTAAGTATTTGTTAATAGAATGCATGCCTATTCCTGTATTATTTAATGTTTAATTAACATTGGTCTGGCTGGTAACCTTTTTGTGAAACTGATTAAAACTACTGCCAATGGCCAACCAGTTGAGTCTGGTAAAAGCACTATTCACCCCTTGCCTGACGAGGCGCGCGCCTCCACATAATGCGGGTCTACCATTTCTGCCATTTTGGGGAATCCATTCCTTTGCCAAAATGGAGGACAGGATATGCTTGTGTAAGTGGGTTGTGAAATAGGTCAATAGAACGATTGCGCGACAATGTTGACATGCGGTCACTTGACCCCCTACTGGGTATAACGCCGTACAGCTGATGGCAAAGTACGTGTAAAGAGATATACCGCGACACGGAGTGAGTTCGAAAACAGTCGATTTTACTTTTGTTAAGAGATAAATTAGTTAATCTGCCCCTTTATTTAAAGAAGTATGTTGTGGCATTAATTTAAATTACATCTCTGTTTCATAATTTAACAGAATTCTACTAAAAAGAGTTTTTTTTAGCCATGCACTATCGGCGTCGGACGACTATTATGTAGCCACCCGCCTGTTATTTTGTTTGTAATGTAGGCCTAAATCACTGTTAAAAAAAAAGGATAAACAACGGTGGAAAAGTGAGCATTTATACCTAGCCTTGCAAAATTTCAAATAGGCAAAGGAATCACACAGTTTTGGAAAGCAATTTCTTTGGATGATTTCAGCTTCAAAACTTTGAAACTTTGGTGATCGCGGTTGTCTGGCCCAAACGTTCCGTTCTGCACTATACACATCGTGCACCTTTATACGTTACTTGTACAATTTTCAAGACTTGCCGGTACTGTCCTTACTGGCTTTATTCAGCCACTCGAAGGTCTCTGTTACAAACTCTGGAATATTTTTCACAGATTTCGAGCAAGAAAAGCCTCGATCGAATAAACTAAATGCATTAATCATTGTGTACCGTACCGCACTTTCCTATGAAGGACGTCGTGTGTGTTTACATTTATACCCAGAAGTGGTCACGTGACGCGGGTCGCGCAATCGGTCTAAATTAAGTAAGGATCTGTTTGTGAGAGTACAATTGAGAGAGGTGTCTGTCGGCCATGCCTAATGTACAATGTGAATTTCTTTCTCCATTTAAACACGAGCAGAACATCACACCGAAAACATTATCCCTTAGTCTTTCTTGAGATGCGGTCCCCTTCATTGTGTTTTCAACCTCCTGCACCAACAAAGAACATGTTTGGTGTTATCTCAAGTTCCGCATCTGGCTTGTCAATCTGTTCGTTGGGAATCAACCTTTATTTTCCAAAAACGTATATTTGGGCTTCAGCCAATGGTAGAATCTCAAAAGATATTTCCCCTTGATAAGAGAAAGTTGCAACTCAATAAATAGTCATTTATAGAAAATAATGTACTTAAAAAAAAAGTAACTTTTCTGTAAACAGTAACATCAAAACTTTGATTGTGGGCATTCGATTGTAAAGATAAAATTTGGTTTAAATTGCCCATTTTTCATTTTAATACTTGATACTCAAGGCAGATGTCATGGCTGAGCGGTCAAGCGCACTGGACTCATGCTCTGGTGTTCTGATCAGCAGAGTGTGGGTTCAAGTCCTGGTCTTCACACTTGTGTCCTTAAGCAAGGAACTTAACCATTATTGCTGCATCCTTTGAATGGGACGTAAAGCCAGAGGCCCCGTGTGTTTTGTAATGCACATAAATTTGTAGAATAAACCCAGTACACTTAAGAAAGGGGTTCGCCCCGGTGTTTTCTGGTAATGTTGGCTGCAGATTGCGCCACAGCACCTTGTAAACCATTACACATACCTTGTGAAAAAAGATAATGAGTACTTTGAGAAGCTCTGTGGATTGATAAAATGCTATATTAAGAACTCATACTATTACTTGATCGTTGCTTACCCCTACAGAGGCCATTCGAAAAAATCCCAAAACAAAGGGAGCCACAAAAGATGACAGCAAGAACTGCGTAATTTCTTATCTGTACAATGCGAGGGATTTAAAAGGAGGCAGGAATAGAAGACGACTGAATGGACTGTCGGTTAATTTCAATCGGGAAGGCCAAGCAGAAGAAACTGACGACCCTCACCAGGATCATGAGGATGACCAAGTGGTGATGAAGATTGAACGTGATGACTGATCAGGTTTTGGGACATTAATTGAGACCATGCCTTTTTTGGCAGAATTACTTCTTTTTTCTCTCGATCATTCAAGCAGTGACGTAACCCTTTTGTGCCCCCATTTTGAAATCGGGGCCTTGGAGATTAAAATTTACTAGAATTAAAAGTTACAGTTTATAAGCTTCTATGTATAGGTTTACTCAATGGTATAAAAACTATTTTTCTATTTAAATGCAGACAATGTGTTTGTTTATACCTCTACGTCTTATTATTTCAAAACGTAGTAAAAGGCTTAACATAAGCACTGAGAAAGGGCTTGTCAAAGAAAAAGGCAAATGCAGACTACAGTTTGGTTGAAGTGCCTCCCAAGATCAAAAGGGTTCACCCCCTCGTGCCCCTCCCCTAAAAATTCACCTTATTTTCGCCGCTGCATTTCATGTTTTGTTCAAACTGCAGTTCCAGTTTTAATGGCTGGTTAATGTCAATGGTATTTGCATACAGAACGTTTTGGCTATTGCTTGTAAAACCAAGAATATTCATGTAAATGACTTAAAAAACTATATAAATTATTTTATTAAATAGTTGGTTTTAAAGTTCTCTTTTTGGGTATAAATAGTATAGTCACAAAGTTGATTGCACTTTATAATCCTATCACATGTACTATACAAGCCACAAAATGCAAGACTCTTAAATTAAAACATTGCAAAACCATAGCATTTTGAACATGTCCTTAATTATTGTACACAAACTTTTGCAATTTGCTGTACGCGTTTCAAAGTGGCAATAAGCGGCACTAGTTCTTCGTATCTCTTAAAAAAAAAAATTATTAAAGAAAACTTTTTTACAAGGTTTTGACCCAATTCACCTGACATCATCATCACAAGAACCTGGGTTGTGCCATTTTGGGAGTGTCTATCTCTGTGTGTTATACAATGTAGTGTGCATTTTTATTTGGCTACAGGGCGTTTGCACACTTGTGATAATTTTGACGTGCAGTTTGATTCCCAAATTGGCGAGCGTGGCAGACATTGGCCATGTGTGACGTTGGTGCAAGGGGTCAATAGCTATTACAACACCCCATATATAGATTCTGTCACTTGCCATGTCTTATTTTTACAGGAAAGCTGTGCGAGTGCAGTGAACTATACCCATAGCAACCAATGTGCTATACCCATAGCGACCAATGCGCTATACCCATAGCAACCAATGTCCTATGCCCATAGCAACCAATGTGCTATGCCCATAGCAACCAATGTCCTATGCCCATAGCAACCAATGTGCTATGCCCATAGCAACCAATGCGATATACCCATAGCAACCAATGTCCCATGCCCATAGCAACCAATGTGCTATGCCCATAGCAACCAATGTGCTATACCCATAGCAACCAATGTGCTATGCACATAGCAACCAATGTGCTATGCCCATAGAAACCAATGTACTATACCCATAGCAACCAATGTACTATGCCTATATCAACCAATGTGCTATGCCCATAGCAACCAATGTGCTATGCCCATAGCAACCAATGTGCTATGCCCATAGCAACCAATGTGCTATACCCATAGCAACCAGTGTACTATACCCATGGCAACCAATGTGCTATACCCATAGCAACGGCAGCTTCTTGGTATCTAGATTTCTGTAGTGTGTCATATAACGGGGTGTTACAAAACAAATATTGACCGTTTTTTCTCTTGCTCTGGTTAAAACTACAACTCCCTCGGTGATCCACACCACTCTGTTTTCCCTTGTCTTTGCTTTGGGAAAACAGAATGCTCTGGGGATCACCTCAGGAGTTGTAGGTTTAACCATGGCAGTTGAAGTAGTCAGTATTTATATACTAGTTAATCAATTTTTTTATCCGGCATAAAATGAACCTCATCTGTACCATAGGCATATGAGGCGGGGGCAGGGGGCCCCCAAATCGGCAAAACAAGAAGAAAAACTTAAGACTTGTTTTATTTGAAATTGGTACTTGTAAAATTTGTGGCAAAACAAGGCCTCTGCCCCCCCCCCCCCTTTAACCAAAGAGTCCCCATACGCCCATGGTATACAATCTCTTTGGCAGTTAATGGTCCAAGTTCGTGTGTCAAACAGTTTGTGTTGGAAGTGTTACATCAACATAAAATCAAAATTGTGCGGATATATAATTAATGAGCACAACTTGTTATTGACGTTATATTATGTTCAAAAACCTATGAAATGAAGGATCATCATGTCTGTTTTTGTGTTTATTTATTTTATCCTATATCTTGTACAAAAATAAAAGTCATAAACCGTGCATTTTGGTATATTCACCGTGCAATTCCATCCCATCCGTTTTGACTTTTGCATTCTAGACCACACCTTGCGTTGTTTTTATTTGACAATGGTATCTTACAAAGAACAATAAATAGAACACTTAGTCCAGCAGGTAAGTGGAAACTTAATACACTTTGTGGTAAAAGCATGAAACTTGGCACACGTGTTATTTTATATAAAAACCGTGAAATGGCCTGTAATGGTCTTGGCGGCCATTTTTCAGAAGGCCACCATTTCGCATCGTTGGAAGTAAGAAGCTTAAAATCTACAGTTCTGTGAATGTAAGTTTGCAGGGGCTATAAGAGCTCAAAAAGCATTGTTGAAAGTATCAAGGTTTTGGGTCTCCCATCTTCAAAATGGCAGCCATTATTATTCAAAATGGTGCCCAAACCGTATTGATAATATATAATTCGGAGAGTAGGCTAAAAGGTCTTCCGTTAACAATCTTCTGTTATAGGCGTCGAGTATACTGAGGTTTGAAGAGTCTAGCGGTTCAAAAGAAACACTTTCCAAAGTGTCAATTTAAAGTCTCCCATTTTAAAAATGGCAGCCATATTTTGAAAAAAATGGCGGCCGTATCGCATAGTTTCTCAACAAAAGATATATAATTGCCCCATTTTCAAATTATCAAATGACATGGGACCCACCAACGTGGGAGTTCGGGGGCATCGCCCCCGCGCGCCCATGAGGTTTTTCAGTGATTCGAAGGGTTAAAATGGCCCTCAGATGCCGATCATTAGACGACTCATATTCGAAATGCAAGATTTGAAAACCGTACTTTTTTTGCAAATCCTCTGTGGGAGTACATAGACACAAATTCTAGTGGCAGGGGTACACAGGGGGCAAAGCACTGGCCCGACGCTCTACTTTTTTAGGTGTTTTCAGGGCTAAGGAGGACCGTCAAGTTGCCAAAAATAGACGTTTATTTTTTAAATGCAAACTTTGAATACTTTGGACTCGAGACAAATCCCCTTCTGTTGGAGTTAATAATTTTTATGGGTGTCCGGGGGCGAAGACTCCGGGACGCTCCACGGCTGTTAGTGTTTTCAGAGCGTAGATCCGCACGTTGCCGAGAGTATTAAATTTGGTAATTCAAAGTTTGACTTCTCACGCGACAAGGAATAAACTAAAAATATTCACTCGGCAAATCCATTCGGCAAATCTCTAGGCTTGCCGAATGGATTTGTGTTCAGTCGGAGTCCTTACTTGGGTAAGTTTGGTGCTCAATTTGCCGATGTGGCTCTAAATGCCGACTTAGGAAAAAAAGTGTCGCCCCCCCCCCCCCCCCCCCGTCACCCACCCACCCACCCACCCAGGTCGCTACGCGGCTGTCCGTGTGACCCAATTTTGCCAAATCACAACAATATTTAATATTTCGCTTTCATTTGACCCATCGTTGATTGCATGCGTCCCATCTTGCACCAAATGTTGGGGGTAAAACGGGACACTATAAATTTAATTTAAAAAAATGCTTGTTTAGTAATCTAAAACTGTCTAAAAAACTTTTCGTAAAAAGGTGAAAATGTATATAAATAACCTTTAGTATTAGTAAGCCAATATGACAGTTGGCCCCTATAAGTTAAAATTTAATTTTTATTAACCAAAGACTTGTTATTTTGTCCCATGTTTCCCTAGTGTACCCTAAACCAGTATAAACCTCGCTACAACATTATAACATACCCAGGTTCCTCGGATCGTGCCCGTTTGCGTCGACCCATGAATCATAGCGATCATATCCAGTAACCTTTTTCGTGTTTTGTGTGTGGGGTGTGTGTTTTTGTTTTTTGAGGGGCGGGACCCCTCCCTCCAGTGGTAAAATTCTTGGATTCCTAGTGACGATTTATTATAGTAATAATACACACAAGTGAACTCATGTGGCTTTATGGTTCTCTACCCTAACATTAATGCATTCACATTGGTCGGCAATGATCCTTGACCCTAAAGAACTCTGACGAAATGAAGAAAAAAAAACACACAAAAGATAAAACACTGATTTTGTCATGACCCTTCCAAAAACACTTCATCTTGTCCTTGCTACAAAACCAGTCTATTGTTTCCAATAAAAGAGTTGAACGCCTTTACGAAGTGCACCTTTATATGCAGGCGCAGTGTGGTGCCGTGCCGGAAGGCAAGTCTATTTTTCGCACAGGTACTCGTCCTATGTAAAAAAAAAAAAAATTACAAGTCAACATCACTGGTACCCACTGCGTGCCTTTCAGCGTAGTTTGGGTGTATATCCCGATTACCACTCATTTTTTCACGCTGCCGCCACGTCAACTTACGGCCATTTTCGAAGTAGACCCGACCGATTACGTGTGCACTGCCTCCAAAATCAGAATAAAAATGAATGTTTTTCGGCTTGTAGGAGATCTTTCTCACTTGCTGGCAATTTTAATTCTTCTGTGGAAAATATGGAAGACCAGGTCCTGTTCAGGTGAGATTCATAGCATGTTATTCATCGAAAAAAGTTGAGGGGTTTTGATTTTGTTTATTACCGCCACGACACACACCGGCCGCTGTCGGCCACGTTGACACATCGCACCGACGCTTGGCCACTTTTTGCGGCACAGGCGAGCCGGACTTTGTTGGCAATTTCTAAAAATCCGTTAGTGGCGGTGTGTGAGCCTAACATGCATTATTTGAAAGGCAAATTTCATAATGTTGTGAACGCTGACGATGATGGGCCCTTGATGTGTGTTGTTGACTGCTGACCTTGTTTGATTGGGTTTTTAATTTAGTTTGTGTGTTGAGTCAACTCGTCCTTTTAACTTGGACTCTACCACCAGATTTTGTGTACAACCTACACATTAGTAATCACCGACCAAGTCGAGTCGACCTGGCCAAGTTCCACCAGTCCTTTCTACTACAATGTGATCTTGTACTTTGTAAACAGGAATAATTTTCTCCATTTTCTTGCACTGTGCATCATCAATATCAATGTAACTAACAATTGATCGTTTGTCTATGGTTGTACCTTGGTCACTTCGTACCTTGGTCACTTCGTACATTGGTCACTTCGTACCTTGGTCACTTTGTACCGCCAGCCGAGTCTCTTCGTACCTTCTATAGTCATTGCACTGTCTGATTTTTCATATGCACTAGTCTTAGTCACTAGTTGAAGCTTTATAATTTAGATAGATAATGTTATTTTAAATCGTAGAAGCCTTAAAGTTGCTTCAATATTATTGGAGAAATATTTTTCAAACAAGACGCGGCGTGGCTAACGCGGTGGAACGGCTGGCGGCATATGACTTTGGCGGCGTCAGCGTGACCTTTGTGTCATTAAACGGCATCAATATCCCATTCATCACCGGAGTGTAACTTTCCATTCATTCCATTCCAAAGGTACGAAGTGTTCGTTGTGCTCAGGGTACGAAGTGACTTTGGACACTTTGTACCTTGTAAAAGGTACGAAGTGTCTAAGGTACGAAGTGTCCAAGGTACGAAGTGACCTGACACCCTATGGTTATACTTAAGTTAATAATATTTACTGAATACATATACAGGCCTACCCTAGTACTAGCTAAAATGAAAAAGTAAACAATTTGTTTATGCAAAAGTCAAGTCTAGTATTATTAGTAATGTATTATTAGTAAATAACTTTAAGTGGAAGTGCATGTAATGTTTTTCTATTATCATCATCATCACTGGTTTCGTTTAAACTTTGCAAAGGTTTTATAGGAGTTTTTAAATATTTTATTACGTTTTGTCATTGGCATTGCCATACTACTTTCATGTGTCTGTATTTGTTGTGCATTCACATGTTTGAGTTTAATTATTTCTTCTTGATTTGCATTTTTTGGTTAAAGTCAGAGCCATTAAAATGAATTACCAGTAAGCAGTATATGACCTGTTTATTAAATGTATTTGGAGTAAGCATTATCAAATCTGTACATCATATTTTTCAATATTCCGTTAATAAAAATGACAACTTTAAAATGTGTGATGCTCACAGTATGTACATTCAACTTGTTTATGTTCCTCCTTCTTCCCAACTCCTGTTTTTAGGAATCTCTGGAAAGAGCCAAATCCTCTTTGCACTTGTCTTCACATCACGGTACCTAGATCTCTTCACCAATTTCATCTCGCCCTATAACACGTTCATGAAAGTCATCTACATTGTGTGCGCCTACGCCACCGTATATTTCATCTACATCAAGTTCAAGGCCACCTATGACAGCAACCATGACACGTTCAGGATGGAGTTCTTGGTGGTGCCCGTGGGTGGGTTAGCGTTCCTCGTCAATCATGATTTCACTCCTCTTGAGGTAGGTCCTTGTATGCCGAGTCAAGATCTTTTCTAACATTGTGACCATTTTTCTTGTTTCACACAAGACCCCTTCATTTTCTAGGGTACAAATTAAATTTTTGAACATTCCTTTTTAGAATTTTCTTCAACAAATTCAGGAGAAAAAGGACAGAGGGATAGAGCTTTAAAGTCACAGGTCCTTCTATATCCAATTGCCAAGGTGAAGGATTCAGAACAGAAGTGCTGGGGCCAGTAGGCCCAAATAAGAAGTGCTTATAGCTTGGTCAGGCTTTCCAATTGAGTCCACATGCTAGCAAAAATGCCTAGTCTGTAAGGGTTAGCCCTAACTCCCTAGGTGTTTTTGCTAGAAACCATACCAGATCCGCCAAAATTAATCAATTGTTGGTCAGTCAATATTCAGCTGTACTGAATCAATCATAATCAACCAGTGCAAATTAATACTAAAAATCCTTTCAAAATGTTCCTTTCAAAAACAACCAGTGGTTCAACAGGGCTGAAAGACCAGTTTAGTTTTAGGGTGTCTTAGTTCAGTTGTTGGTTTGCAACTCGACTCGTTAAACACACAATTATTCCTAGGACTCTGACATCTGTAAAGAAGTAATTTGTCTTTGTTGCTCCTCAATTATGGAACAGTCTACCTGCAAACTAACGTTCTACTGCTTCTCCACAAGTGTTTAAGAAAAGAGTTGAATTCTACCTCTTTCCGCAGTGACATGTTGGCTTGCCGCCATTGCCTGTTTGTCATTTTTGCATTTTGTATTGTTTGTTGTATATTTTATCTCATAACCCACTGTGATAATGATGAAATAGCGGTATAGAATCACTTCTTTGTGAAGTCTCAAATACAACACCTTGGTGTTACGTACATGTATGCAAATGATTGTGTGTATTATGATTAAGCAAGTTGTTAAAGGTGAGCTTTAAAATTTTGGACTTGCCCCATTTCAATAACACTTTCATATATATATTCGCTTCCTTCCATCAGATCTTGTGGACCTTCTCCATCTATCTGGAGTCTGTTGCCATCTTACCGCAGCTCTTTATGATCAGTAAGACTGGGGAAGCCGAGACCATCACCAGCCATTATCTCTTCGCCCTTGGCGCTTACCGAGCTCTCTACATCGTCAACTGGGTCTACCGCTTCTACTTTGAGGGTTTCTTCGACCTGATTGCCATTGTGGCTGGCTGTGTGCAGACGATACTGTATTGTGACTTTTTCTATCTATACATCACTAAAGGTAGGTGTGACTACTTATAGCCTGTCAGATTTGGTTTAGGCTTTTTAGTAGATGACTGGCAAAGGTCGTGGGTTCGAATCCCACCGGAGTAACATGCCTGTGGGTTTTTTTTCACAGGACTTGGGAAAAGTACCGAGTTTACAGTGCATAACACATTGGTGTATACTGTACACCGATAGTGTATGGGTAAAACACAAATAGACTGTTGGCTAAATTCTACCTTGGTGGAATCCAACAAACTGTATGAAATATTGAAGATTTGGTCATCCACATTGTTCGTGCCTTAATCCTGTGGGGAAGACCCGCACAGCCGAGCACGGGCTGTTATGAAATTAGGGTGAACCATTGCATATTTGTTTCACTAATGCCCTGTTGTGTGCATAGTGCCCTCTTCAGTCGGTGTCGGTGGCCAAAAATCTTCCTGCAGTAGTATCGCAGTTGTCTGTTGTGCCACTGGAAAACAGCGATATCGCTCTGAACTTCTGCAACGTGTCCCGCCTGTTAGGGTTTAACATGATGCCACTCTACCTTCAGTCACATCAGCTGTGTAATTGTTTTCAGAGCCGCTTTTGGTGGACACTGAAAAAGAAAGCGGATACGAGTTGGACCTATAGCAGCCATTGCTTCATGGGGAAACCAAACTATCATTTGGGAATTTTTGATTTAAAGTAAGCTGAAATCCCTGCATATACTTGTGCATCCTCCCTGATCTTATCTCAGAAATTATTTTTGTCAGACAGACAGCAGTAACTTCTAAGACTAAGACAGAGCCTTCATATATTTCCTCTGCTGGCCAAACCATAATTTTGTCTCCTGTTGCTTAATAGCTGTCGACTAGTTTGTTGTGTGTTAGCTAAGTGTTGCTTGCCATCTATTAAGACCCCCTGCATAGGTTGCCGTCGTTGAGGTCAAACAGTGGAAGCGTACAGTCTCTCAACCAATACATGTAGGTCATTCTTTGACCTCCTGAGGGAGCTGTTTGAGCTGGTGACAGACGTACGCAAGGGGTCTATTGGTGAAAACGCATGGTGTAACTACACAGCACGGTCGCTTCTTAGTTTGTCACATTTCATAACAGCACTAATTCCTATCCTTGCTCTTAACCACACCAATCGACGGCAACTTTTAAACACTGCAGGAGCCGTTACCTTTATCGTGTAGCAGTTGCAAATAATGTTGCTTGCAATTAAATTTGGTAGGGTGGTCTGAGAAAAACCCAAAGCGGAAAAGCTAGCACTCTCATGAGTAGATTAAATTCAGAGACCTAAAACCTTTTGGTCATTTTAGCTGTGGAACTTTATGCTGCTGTAACATAAGCTGTCAACATTTTAAAACATTGCTTTTAAAGGGGCTGTGTCATCGTGATTATAGGAGGCCTGTGGCTGTTCATGGAAAGATTAACCCTCACCCGCATACTGCACACTCGCGCGCTTGCAGTCAAATAACGAAGAGCTCGTCTTTGTTGAACTGTGATGTGACCGCCGGCTCGCTTGCTTTTGCAGTAACTGGGTTATTCCATTTACTGCTATAATCATGACGACACAGCCCCTTTAAGAACTAGTCAAGAAAAACCCTTACCCTCCCATATCCTCGTCATGAAGTTGGAGGGTTGCGGAAGATTGAGGGCTGTAGGCCCAAATAAGAGTTGCTGATCACTGGGCCAGGCACACTAATTTTATCAATATGAGTCTAAACATGTTGGTTTGAAGTGACACAAAAGTGGAAGTTTGTGGAGGATTGGGCCTAGGGACTAAGGGTTTTAAAAAAGGCACACATTGCTCTCGTGAAGTTACCCTCAAATTGCATACTCAGGCTTGGAATTAAACAGAGGCCATGAAGGCCATGGCATCCGTTGCCCTGGTCATGGCCTTGGTGCCCCTTCAAAACTTTCCCATAGACTTAAGTATTTTCTAATGGAACTGGCCTTTGCAAAATGATAATGGCCTTGCCCTCTCAAAGATGAAATTCCAGGCCTGCATTTTGCAAACGTAGTTGCTTCTCTCATTGACTGTCAAGTTGTACTGTAAGTCACTGGTCATTAGAATCATCCTTGTGTTTTGTGTAGTTGTACATTTATAACAAATGCCATACAAAGATGGAAGTCCCTTGTATTGTGTGATTTACTAGGGATACTACCCGCTGCATCTGTTTTGGGGACTGGGGGCAAAATGTGTCACTGATTAACCCTAACTACCTCAAATGTACCAAATTCTATTCCTTGATTTTCCCTGATAAGGGATTGTAAAACTGAAGCATCTGCCTGACAGGTGGTTATTCAAACCCAATCTTGTCAGATTAGAAAAGTTTGGGCATAGGAGTTTTCCCAAATCATAATGGATTGCAATGGATTCTGGGGTTTATTGATACACGATTAAATTACTGAGAGAGTAAATGGCTATGACAGTATAGTTATGACTGTAAATGTTGAACTTAAAACATTGTATCCCATTTTTCTTTTATTTCTATCCAATCCTTCCTCTTCTCCTACACTCTCATTCCCTTCCCCTGCAGTTATGCAAGGCAAGAAGCTGTCGTTACCTGCATAAAACCAGTCAGCGTGTCGAGCCACATACGACGTCAGCTCAGCCTACGTTTATTCATCTACATGTACAAGGGTTTTATTAAGTTCAACTTGTAACAAACTTTAATATTTAGATCACATACTTTTTTTGGGTCATTTTGTAGGTGTATTTTTGACTTGCCATTATTATTTTTCCCCTTTAGTTTTGCAAGACGTGCCTTGAACATTAACCGTGAGGCAGACTTTTTCTTTTCACCATGCTTGCAAATCCTTCAGATGTATAAAGTGGGTGTTGATAACTGGGTATTAGTGGGTACCATATGGGTATATAATGGGTATCCGTTAATATCAGTTGGTATAATGGGAGACTTTTGAGATGCTGGCGGCAGCAGACACAGCGGTCCCTTTGACAGTTCCTGGCATGTGCGCACATGCTCAGTATTGTGTGCGTAATTCTGAGCATGCATACTACTGGCGAAAACTTTTTAAAAAAGACCGTTCAAAGGTCTCCCATTGACTCGATTCACCTGATGCTATTACCCACGCTAAATCTTGGTTTTGCCATTTGGGGAGTGGCTTTCCTTTACAGGCAGTTTGACTACAAGGCGGGCAGACCATGTACAGACTGTAGCCTTGTCTGATGTCGGTGCAAAGGGGTCTGTATAGGGACTTGGTGCCGTGCCTACCATGATCATAGACAGAAAGGTTGTGTACACTCTTTGAAAAGCACTGTTGATTAAGCATTACTGTAATTATACAGAGAAATGAACTGTTATGGGCCGAACTGATCTTGCTCAATTTCTAATGCCCCTCAACCTCCTCCCCCCCTTGATAAAGCTGAATATTAAATGAAAAAAAAAATAATCACAAGTGTTCTGTGATTCTGTGCCACCATTTTAATGTAGTCCGCAAAAATAGTCACCTTTGGTGTTCTGTTAAAAACAATAAAATAACATCAGTCAAAAGTTTGAGCAGACTGGTTGCTGAAACATTCAGGTGTTTATACAGCCTTTACATACCGATATGTACATGTACAATATGGCATCTCTAGCTTGGTTTGATTAGTAGTCCACGATCGGATTTATAGAGAATAATTTTTTTATTTTTTTTTTTTTTTTAGTTTTGCGAAACAAATTAACTACAAGTAATTTGATTTGAAGGAATACAATGTTGTTGTTTTTTTACAACAGTTAAATCATGAGCGCAGATACGACACAAACAAGCCGAAACAAGCCGGATTATGGCGCTATAACAAATAATTGTTACTGTTGTAAATTCCTGTTTGAATTATAGCTATTCCTTCAAACTGTGTTGAGAAAAAGAGGGTAGTTTTGTGAAACGATGCTACTTTAAATTCTTACCATTTTGTTTCCTCTTAGATGTTCACACAGTAAACTTTTATCGGACTCTTAAATGACCAGCACCCCTGAAATATTGACAGCCCCAAAGTTGAAAATAAAACAACACCAAATCTGGTTTGCCAAAGAAGTGGTTTACTCTTGCCTGAAGTATGACCAGACTTAGTAAGTCTTGAGGAAATGTTTTTTCGGTGTGTGCATGTAAGGAGTGTAAATGTAAATATTCCACTGGAGGAGAAAAATGCTTCACTGATCAATATGTTGGGGTTTAAGAAGTATGCTGAAGAATTTATTTGTATTTGTTGTTCAATGGTTATGATGTCTCCCAAAGATTTCTTTGAAAGTTACCTTGTGGTTTTAACAGATTTTTAAAAGAATCAAGTTCCAACAAACCTAGGCTTGTAACTCTTTGGTGTACTGGTATGAGTGAAACTATCACTGATAGGCATTGGGGTTGACAACCTACATGAACGATGCTTTTGACTTCTTGACTGTGTTGACACAATGCAGATGTCTGGGATTGTATTGTTGCCATGGTTTGATAATGGGTGAAGTTTTCAGCGTAACCATAAGGTCACAACTGTTGACTGATACAAGTTTAGTTTTTGATATTGCACCTGGGAATAGACTATCATCATGGTATGGCCATGGTTGTCAGGTTCCCTGCTTACACAGCAACAGTGATAATTAATATTCTCATTTCATACAGAGGTGCCTGACTATTTGTTTTCCTTCCAGCCTCTATTTGGTTACGTTTTGGCAAGAAAATCAAGATGGCCGCACTATGTCAAAGGTCAAATGTCCATCTTTTAATTGAGCATCAGCACTTGAGGTTTCTTCCATATTATTTGAAATTGTACATAACAGAAAAATATGTTTCTGCTTCAAATTCGTTTATCAGCTGGGAGATTGTTCCTGTATGTTTTTAAGTTGACTGAGTGGATTATTTGCATATTAAAAAACCAGATACTTGTATTGGGTATTTGTATTTACCACGCAACTGTGTAGCAGCCTGCAATTTAAGCAGCATGAGTAGATAATTAAAATCTGTTTGTTACAGTTTTTGTTTCTTCTTATTTTGCATACGAGTAAAATTATTCTTGAGTTATTTGTTGTTTTAGTCTTATGATTTATGGCATAATAAACTGATGTTTTGAATTTTAAGCAAACTCAGATGAAAAAGGGCGTAGGGATATGAGCAGATTGGCGATACAACTTTGTTTGGATTTTGTATCAGTTTTGCATGTAATGTTGGTATTTGATTACTTTTTTTGATGTGGCACAGCAGCCATTTTGTTTGTACTTTCGTTTCAGTGCTCAATGAAAAGGGATGGGTTTGGGGTTATGTGTTTTGATGGAGAAAAATAGGAATTTGTTTACATGTACATGTATACCTTTTCATATTGGTTGGCGGCCCAATTGTTTACAATAACTAGTGTTCATATCTTTTTAAAACAAAAACTAAAAAAAAAAAAAATATGTGAAGTGCTGCAATTTATGGCAACTTGGTTAATGATCATTTGTGCACGGCATTTTTGTTGTTGGTGTGAATAAAATAATAGCCAGTGAGTGAAATCATTTGAATGATTTTATTTAACTTTCCAAGGGTTGCAAGTTTTCCAAACTTGTACATTTTGTACAGTGAACAGAAATCAACTTTTATTTTGACAGACAGGTAGAATCTTTGCTTAACACCAGGCCATCGTATTTTTTGTGTAGAATGACAGAGAGAGCTTTTGTTGATCATGATAATGTCAACATTATTGTATTGCATTAAAAACTGTAAGTGTCTGTTTAGTTAGGAAGGTATTTCATTAAAATGTGGGACGTTTTAATTTTGGATTCCCACGAACCTTATAAATAAACAAAATGTGTTGTTTCATAAGTTTCTAGTTTTTACTTCATTTTTCTCTATGTAGGTACATGTACATGTAATTATTTGCCATTTTGTGTAGGGTGGGAATTGTGGAAACACCACAAATCTTAAATCATAATGTGGAAACACACAGTTTGGAGAAATTTACAACCAAACACTTCCAGCCAATCTCTCTGACTGAGACCACCACTCGACATTTGCATTTCGATGTTTCATAACTTTCTTGGTAAGATATTGTAAGAAAAGATATTGTACTACCAAGGGTTGACTTTTGCATGATGTGTTGCTCTTAGCGGACAGATTGCCTCTTGTAAAAAGGGCCCATTTAGTGTTCTTGAAAATTATCGTTTTACAAAATCAATTCATAAAGCCACGTTTCTGTAAAAAGCGACCTCTACAAATAAACACGCGAATGTGAACAAACGATGTTAATCATAGAAGCATGTGCCTGTAGCGTTTAGTCAAGGCGCTTGCGGCTGCCTGTATATTGTACAACACGAACAGCGCTAACACCGGTAAATACGAAAAAAACAGGGTTGGAGCACTAGTTTTTTTCCGTGTTAGCAGGGCATACAGCACTGTTCGTGTTGTATACCATCAGGAAGCCGCGAGCGCCTTGAAAAAAGGCTAGTGCTTATAAGCGCAACATTTCACCGTAAGCATGCCATAAAAATGGGGCCAGGTGGCAACCCGTTCGTCCTTGTCTACTCAAATGTTCATACTTTTTTTCCCAAGAACCAACCAAATATCATGCCTGTATTTCGCTATTGATATTGATTTTCATTTCATGTTATTTATTCATTTCACAGGAAGGATACAAAAACACAATGATAAAAACAGACAAACAGAAGCCTAAACTAAGGGCATTGAATATAGAATATGGGTTTGAGAAAAACATACAATACAGTGTAAAAATATAAAATTACAATTAAGAAAGAATAAAAAAAATGAAATGCTGTTAAAAATAAAGAATGCAAAAAACATTATGAGTCATTGGGATTGATAAACAACAATGCACTTAGCAAGGTAAGGAAGCTGGGCATCAAGTTTGGATCAATGGATTTACCAGGCCGGGGGGGGGGGGGGGGGGTTAATGAGTGTTTTCTAAGTGAACTTGTGAAGGAAGATTGAACTGGTATCTTCATAGTTGGAATGTCTTCCCATAATCTAGGAAATTTATGGACAAGAGAATGATGGGCAGCATTGGACATGGCCCTTTTATGGCAAAATTTCACAACTTCAGCGTGTCTACGGTTAATGTGAATAAAAGTAATAGTGTCAAGATGATCACAACATTGAAAGGAAGTGGATCATGTTTAGACCCAACCTAACACACCAGTCGGCTTAATTAACTTGATTGGCGTGGATATAGTTTATTACTCTCCTTTGTGGTTAAAAGTTGCTTATCTCATTTTTAACCCCCTTTAGTGGCCTATTATGGTATTCTCCTATTCTGACTTTAAATCATACATCACTGAGTAAAGTCAACCTGGCGTATCGTGGTTGGTCCATTTTTGATTACACAGTCCGGTCCGCGCGATAACAATCGGTGGTGTTGTTGATTTTGGATTCACAGACAAGCAAAGAAGGCTCACGCTCGTATGTTCGTGTCGTGTTAATGCCGGTAAATTGTTTATTCAACCGCTCAGTAGACTGTCGTTGCTAGTCTAATCAAAGGTCATAGAATGCCACACGATGCACCGCCAACCACCTGTACAATTAATTGGAAGGGGGGTTGGTACGGCCGTGTACATGTAATTCTATTTCCAACTTCATTTGTTACCATAGGATAGATCCCGTAAGAGGTAAGAAGTTAAGTTGTTTAAGTAAATTCACTGTATAAAACTGTTTATTTTTTAATGATTTGCGTTTAATGTTTATTTGCACGAGTGTAAAACTCATGACTTTAACACATTCCGTCCTCTGTTTCACTGGTATCGTTCACCATGGTTCAACCAATTCTACCTCCATGGTTCAACCACTCACCATCGATACAGTTAGCATATTATAGGTTGCCCTAGACCCAGTAACTGGGGCGCTGTACTCCTTTTTTGAGATTTTTGACATTATCTGTCGTACTAGCGCCCCAGTCCGTGGTATATATGGAAAGTGCTCCGATTCGGAGTCCGAAGCGGTTTTTTTCTGAATCAGTTACAAAATTGTCAAAATTGCAACAAGGACTCGACAGAATTGCTTGAAAATCGCCTACTGGCTTCTCCAAGTATCTACGGTGAAATAAAATGCAGTTAATTGTACTCACGATCATTTTTGGTCCTCCAAATCGATGATTTTTAGCCCACTATCACGCATATATCAAATTTGCCGTTAGAATCGCCATTTTGAATGTGATACTCAACGACCGTTTCATTATGTCTAAAACGCTGCGAGGATTGCGTGTTCGCTGAGGCCCTGACTTTCATATTGTTTTCCGCGCAGTCAACGCAGGATACCAGGCTGTGTGTAGGCCAATGTTCACTGACGCCCTGACATTCATATTGATTTGCGCAGTCAATGCAGGATACCAGCTGTGTAGCCTGGTATCCTGCGTTGACTGCGCAATTCAATATGCATGTCAGGGCATCAGCGAACATTGGCGCTACACACAGCCTGGTATCCTGCGTTGACTGCGCGGAAAACAATATGAAAGTCAGGGCCTTAGCGAACACGCAATCCTCGCAGCGTTTTAGACATAAGGAAACGGTCGTTGAGTATCACATTCAAAATGGCGATTCTAACGGCAAATTTGTATGCGTGATAGTGGGCTAAAAATCATCGATTTGGAGGACCAAAAATGATCGTGAGTACAATTAACTGCATTTTATTTCACCGTAGATACTTGGAGAAGCCAGTAGGCGATTTTCAAGCAATTCTGTCGAGTCCTTGTTGCAATTTTGACAATTTTGTAACTGATTCAGAAAAAACCCGCTTCGGACTCCGAATCGGAGCACTTTCCATATATACCACGGACTGGGGCGCTAGTACGACAGATAATGTCAAAAATCTCAAAAAAGGAGTACAGCGCCCCAGTTACTGGGTCTAAGGTTGCCCCATTTATACCATGGAGGTTTGAATTCATACATCCATGCATACAAGTGTTACATATACCAGTGCCTGGCATGCGCCATTTGGTACTACAATGTCATTATTTAAGCGGGGCTTTATTGATGTCGATGGACTGATCGTAACCCTCCGATCCCTCCCTGCGACGGTCGGTTAGGGTCATCGCTAATACCAAAGATGCTAGAACCCAAGAGAGGAAACTCTATTCAGAAACATGAAATGCAAAGTGGGTGCGCCCTCTGTCGTTTGGTAGGCAAAACCAAAGCTCGTTTGCGCGATAGGGTCTACTAAATGGAAAAACTTAGGCCAAACGATCCCACCAAATAAAAAAAAAGTGAAGGCAGATCGAAAAATTGGTGTTCGGCAATAGATTGTGTCAATAATCCTAGCCAAATTGACACATGGGGATGGGCGCCATCACTCGGTTGGTAGGGGAAAATGCATTACATCTGCTACAGTGCAAAACGGCACAAGTGTCCTATCTTGTGTTTCTAGTATCTTTGGTACTACTCCTGCCTTGACGATATCGAACCTTTTTATAGCCGTAATTTGGTTCCCGCTCAGCTTTAATTCCCCCATCACTATTGTCATTACCGTGTAAGGGGGGAATAAGTGGAAAGGGCTGGATCCAATATTACAGCAATTTCACCGTCATTGATTGTGCTTTAAGCACAGATCAAGTTATGGTCTGTGCTATTTCCCCCTCCATGCTCTGCTGTAGTGTGTCCTTGATTATGGTGATTTTATCTTATCGAGCGATGGTGACGAAGGTTGATGCATGGTTGATGCATGGCGCGAGGACAGAGAATTGATGCAACCATCACAGTAGGACCCAATTATCATTAGTGTTGATTATGTGTCCCTTTGTTTTTCAGGAATCATAAGGACATGATGCAGTGGCGGTGGATAGTTAGTATTTTTTTAATGGGTTTAATGGCAGATTATGCTGCTTCATATAAACCAACAAAATTTGCTAAAGGTAAGGACATAAAACAGACGATTTATGCAAGGGAGAAAGTAAAACAATATATATAATTTATTAATGAATTTATGTATATCTACTGAAAAACAAGTCATAAAGTCACTTTGCATTTGAGGCAAGTTTCTGACCTTAGGGATTTTTTTTTCCATTATTATTTTACATTGTTGCTAAATAAAATGAAGGTTTGTAAAAAATAACAGCTTACAGTTTTTTTTTATTTGCCTCATTTCTTCATAGCCCCAAATTTATAAAAAGAAAGTAAACCTTAATAAATTGTAAGATTTTATGTTTTGTTCAATTGCGCTGCATTTATTATGTACAAATTGTGCCTGCAGGAAGACCCGTGGCCAATTTCATAGAGCTGAGCCGCTAATGCATAGCAAGTAACTAAATAAAATACAACAAAATTATGCTCGTCAGAATAAGCTTACCAGCCAACATACCATGTCAGATACACCAATTAACGTAACTGGTATCCTGCTTATTTTTGCTGAGCAAAATGTTCTGCTTTACAAGCAGCTCTATGAAATTGGGCCCACCACGGTCTATATCTTTCCAGTTGATTTAAAACCTTAAAAAAATGTTCTTATGTATATATTTTTAATACAATATTTGTGTAATTTTATTTTTATTTTTGTCTATTTGTTTAGAGGTCGTTTGTGAAGGTTGCCATGCATTTGTAACAGGTAGGTGTGGCTTCATTTTTTTAAAACTTAAATGGGATCAGTTAAACCACGGAAACAACTTTTTATATCAGGAGCGTTCATAAGACTAAAAATCCAATAAGTTGGTCTGCATGGTTTCAATGGAAAGAAAACCATGTTTGTTTCTCTACAGACCTTTCACACTCTAGATACATTTCCCTGGAGCTGTCTGAGAACTTTGGGTTGACCTTTTCACACTTGAATTGCCAACCCCGGCAAACTCCCAGGAAATGGCCATTTTGCGGGAAATAGAGTAGTAAGCAAGAAAATCGCGGGGTTAGCATACCGAGTGCTCATTTTTCACAGGTAAACGAACATGAGATGGTGGTGAGGTTAACATTCCCATAGTTTCATGTGGTTGTATTTCCTGGGAAATGGCTCTGTGGTGTGAAAAGGGATCAAAAGGCAAACTAAGACCATGGATGTCTTTCTTCCATGCCCAGACAAACTAGATTATCAACCTCTAGCTAATTTCAAATTTTAAATGCTCCAATAATTATTGTCTCCCTTCCTCTCATTCAATATCAATCCCCTCTGCCTGATTTTGATTGATTCAAATCAAATTACAACCAAAGCTACCATTTTGGCAAAGCTTTATCATAATTTTATTACAATGATAGTTTGGCTTTTAGAAATAAAGGGAAAGTATATCTATCATTGTTTGTAATAGACTGTACAAGTCTCGCGCGTGTATTCGAACATTTTTGGGACCATTTTGGTCCCACACACATTGCTGTAACATTGTGAAGGAAACAAAATCACGCGCTTTAACGGACCCTAATGTTCGAATACACGCGAGACTTACACAGTCTGTTGTTTGTACTTGTTTGTTTGTTTGATTTTGAAGAGTAAATATTTCTCATCTTCTATTTTCCAGAGAGCATACCGAACCAGCAACATTAATCATTCGACGGTCACATTTAAGAGTAAATAAATAAAAACAAAAAATAAAACAAAATCTCAAAACCAGAATGCTCTTGTCGTCAGAACTAAAGCAAAATCATTAGCCTTTTTGAGGTAATGGTGGACACTATGGTGTACTGCTTGTTTTGGGATGGGTGCAGGCAGACAAATTTACCCAAGCCAAATATAGTCATAGTAATAATTGCGTCCACCGAATCTCAAAGTGGCTCATAAACCCGCCGGCTCCTCCCCTGGAGCTAAGGCCGTGTCCGAATGAATGGCTTCGGCAGTGGCTACGGCCGGAACGGAGGATTCCTATTCTTCAAAGTTGTCGTTGCAGCCAACGGCCATAGCCGTAGCCGAAGTCGCTTGATTCGGACACGGCCTATGGCCTAGCACCTCTTCCAAAAATAGATTATGACGAGGTTGTACCCACAAGACTTTTGATATCCAGTGTCACCATGCAAATCCTCCAAAATTACAAAGAGTTTTTAAAGATATTTGTGTATGTTCACAACAGGCTTAGTTTCGATTGCATCAATCAAAATGAGTAACGGGGTTATGCGAATTCTTAAAATACAATGTCCTTGACTTTAAAATAGTTATCAGACGGAAATAAAGGATAGGAAATGATATTTGATAAATCAGTGAGATTTCGGATTGAAACTGTAATAATTACCAATGCCGTACTTTGTCTTCAAATAATGCTGATGACTTTTTATTAATTCAAGAAAACCCTAGCCAATATGCTTAAGGAATTAGGATCACAACGTTTGCAAATTTCTTGCCCCACCTTTGCAGAAGCCACAAAATTGATGAACAGACGGCACACGTCTAAAGACAAGATTGACGTTCAGATTAAAGACGCTCTGAAGAGAACATGTAACACAGAACATTTACGCGCCTATGAATTCAGTCCACCTAACATGCAAAAAGTCTGTGACTACTGGGCAAGTAAGTATGACTGTTCGGTGATCAGCGTGGCAACTTACTACAAAAAAAAACCAAAGAATTTAAAAGTGACGAAAATATTTTTTACACAAGTTACTCGCGCCACCATGTCAAGTAAAGACTCATGTGTCTCAACAGAGGGCACACATAATTATTACGGGCGCCCTCTGTTGATACACATGAGTTGATGCGCCATCCATGAATGTAGTCTGGTTCCCTTACCAAAGATTCCCTGACGACTCTTGTTAAAAATCTTACAGGCATCATCCAAAGCTAAACAGAGATTGTGACGTAACATAAGTAGTCATTACTTGTCACCAACGGTGGACGATGTCATTGGATAAAAAACGGAGCGCTGATGACGGGCTTTGTTTACTTTCAAAACGCCTCCGATAATCAGTTGTTAAAAATGTTATTAAATGTAGTATTGAATTTGAAAACGATAATGGGATGTGTCTGCAATTTTTTTTTAATGTTATCAACTAAAGAAATGTCCGACCATCAACGACACTGTCCGAATGTTGACGACAACGATTTCGGATATTTTCGGAAAAGGAGAATTCCTCCTTTTTTGTCACGTGACATTTGGGTGATACCGGACCCTAAAATCGACTGAGACTGGTCGGAGATTTTTGGGTGTGGGAACCAGACAACCATGAATGCAGACTTACATTCAAAAGGGGGCGATGACAAATGAACAAAACATGTCACCCCGTATATAAATTATTGCAAATGAATAGGATTAAATGCCTTGGGCAAAGTGTCTTTCGAATCGGGATATGAACAACCTTTGAAAATTTGCAGCTGTTCGTATTCTGTATTCATTCACACAAAAAAACTTGAAGTTGTTTATGCTATTTTTTATGAGAACATTGTCCCTTATTCACTCTCCATATTGTGGCAATTTGAACAGTATTGCAAAAATTGTACCATTATCTAATTGAAAGTCTCATAATAAAGGTTGAACGGTGATGTCAATGTACTACTGCATGGTTATCCTGTTTATAATTTTGTTATAAAGTGGCAATTTAAAAAATTAGCATATTTTCAATTTATTTTTGCAGCTGATTATAAGAAAGAAATTACCCAAGTCTTCAAGGAGTTTTCGGACCCAGAGGAAAGGGAAATCTCACTTTGTTTCGACGTCACCGATGCTTGTGTAGGCGTGGATAGAACTGGATTCCGTATCAATAAATATAAAGGACCGGTAAGTAGATTTTGTTTCAAATAAAAAATAGAAGTGATACTAGTGTAGTTGCTGCTTCTTTGCAAAATTCCATTCCTTCTTATTTTGATAGTTCGATTGTGTTTAGGTTTTCACCAGTCATAGAGTGACAATTCCTTTGAGCAGTGATGTATAGCATGCTGCAATACATTTCTTTTTAAATTGTCCCCTTTAGATATAAACCATTGGACAGGAGAACTAAACCCAAAACCCAGAATAAATTATAAATTCAAAAGTTAATTCTACCCTAGCCCGCACTAAACAGAGCGGAACGTAAAATAGTCATGACCTCGAATCTCAAAATCAAAAATATTCACGGGCTGAAGTTCACAGAGCATTTTGAAAGGAAGTTTTGTGTGACAAATACATGCTAAGCAAAGAGCAGCCGGGAACCAGTCACATACATTATCATGCAGCATGTTGACTGGTAGCCTTAATGCTAAGCAAAACCTATCTACGTTAAGCACATTTGTCGGTCTGACCTGATCTAATATTGAGTGCTTGATACATATAGATAAGGTTAGGATTAGATATTGATAGGCTTGGTTGACTTGGATTGGCATTGGAGGATTTAGTAAAGACCAAAATAAATGGTAGAAATCAATCAAAAGACGAAGTTTAATCAATCTTGTTCAGGTCAAAGATAAATGGATGAACATAAATCTGGTTACAATTGTGTTTTACAAATCCCCCCTCCAATAATAAAAAAAAACATAAAATAAAATAAATTAGATGAGCCATTCAAAAAAAAAAAACATGCCGGATTGACTTTCGGTTTTGGTTTGATGAGACGAGCTCAATACTAATTTCTGACAACTCAGTTAAAAACAACCCAATACTTTCTGCTCACTCAGGCCTACTATTGTAGCTCGATGAAATGTGGCACTATTGTCAGTTTGCTCCCATTTGTATCCTAAGGTCTATGATGGAGATTGCCTAAAAGTGACCTTTAAAGACAATGTGCAAAATCAGTAATTATAAAAACAAATAGTAATAATAATTGTCTGAAAGCTCACACAAGAACAGTACAAAATACTTGAGAGAGATTTATCTTTTTGAAGCAATGTCAAAGATGAGTATGAATTCCTACAAAAAAAATACAGAGTGGGAATGGATTTACTCTTTTCAAAAACTATTGATGTGCTTTCACCTTTAAACTAAACTTCTGGTTAAAGGGCGTGCACAACATTGGTAAAATCGGAGTGAACATAATGAGGTGTTCACGGATATACACAACTTTGGTATAAAAATGGCCATCCCTGGTAGAAAAGTTCCCTTGAAATAGTTTTGCTTGAAATGCTGTAGTTTTTGAGAAATGAGCTAAACGATTAGTTTTGATCTCGCTAGAGTGCAAAACTCGATGTTTGAAAACTACGGAAGCTTAAGGCTATATCCGCGTTTCCAAGTTATTGAGGTAATTTATCATAGAAAGATGGATTACAGAGGTAACCATCGCAGGAAAAGTCATTCCACGATTATTATAACATATTTCCAAGATAAGTTCTATCTTTCCAAGTTAAACATTGTAGTATTCCATCTTTCCATGAATTACTTCTGCAGTGACTTGGAAATGCGGATGGTCACTTTAAGCTTCCGTAGAAAAAAGTGAAAACATAGTATTAGTTTTTTCCCACTATTTTCTCGTGATTCAATTGACCAATTGAGCCTAAACTTTCACAAGTTTGTTTCATTTATGTTGTTCACATAAAGATACTGGTAGTTGACAATAACCAATTATGTCCACACTTGTTTTACGGTTTTGACTTGAGCTTTTTCCAAACCTCAGCTTGCGCTCAGGTTCCGGTTCCGGCTCCGGGCTCTGTTGGATGTTGAAAACACCGTGCAAAATACACACTGCTCCGAAGTTAATAACGGAGCCCTGGCCGGAGCGGGAGACCAATCCTATTAGAAAAGGCCCATTATAAACTGATAATTGTTTCTGATTAATTTGACAAAATAGACGAGGAAGGCTGTGCGTGATCAGACAGGTAAAGGCAAGATGACAGGCAAAAAGCGAACTGAAAGGGGCAAAAAGAAAGAGGAGTTGTAATGGATGAAGTTATTAAACTTGGTAAGGGAAGCTTCATAGCCAATGTGGGAGGATTAATAATAATAATAAAAACTAACATTAAAAACAATTTTTGCTCTACAATGTAGGTTTCTCCACAGTCAACTTCAGCAATCTCATTAACACGCATTCAATTTCATGCATTTCCCCCAATCAGTTGCACACATGATTTCGTTCTTCTCATTCAGTTTCGTTATAGTCATTCTATTGCATTTCATAGGTATTCAAGGCTACATTTTCACATTTATTCAGTTTAATTTCTACTACCTAAATTTACAATTGATAAAATTGAGTGGTTGAGCAGCGGTGGATTCTATGGAAGCCCTTTTCAGGTGAACACATTCCTTTTAAAAAAATCCCCTCTTATTCATATTCTTTACGGTTGTATAATTTATACAGAAAAATATGCATGGAATTTTCATAAAATAGTCACTCAATTTAAATTTACCCGGGGAAGATTATACATTAACTTATTAATTTAATAATTTGTAAACATTGATTATGTTGTTAAATTTATTGCAAAAACAGTTAGTATAGTTTAGCAATACCATGGCAGTATATCGCCCTGTTTGTTCTTGACCGGTTTATTATTGATGGAGAGGACAAACCATCATCCACACGCAGGCAATTTTAAACACGTTACATTAAGAGCAGATTTTTCTTTTAATCGCATTGACTATCCATTTTATACTCAGCTGACTGTTTACATTCTGACAGAGTAAAAATGATGGCTTAATGGAGTCACTGCTTGTCATTGAAAATGCAAAGGGCAACCAGTTCTAAACATATCATTAATTAAGTAATTGTGTCATGTCATAAACCAATTCATTCAATTTTCCTACAAGCTTTAACCCAGTTGGTGATTTCCCGCCCTTCTTGTTCTTGCAGTCAGTTAAAACCATGAAGAAGGTGATAATGGGAAAGAAGAAACGAGAAGCCAACGTTGAACTTTGACCTAAAACCGTTGGAATGATTTTAATAATGGAGGACGTATACAGACATTGAGCGACTCACGGTCACGGCTGTGGCTGTTGGCTACAGCGGCAACGTTTAAGAATAGGCCAGAGATCCGGCTATAGCTACAGCCGAAGCCATTAATTTGGACATGGCTGTATAAAAAACGACATTGCCAGTATGGTCATTTAATGTCTGGGGTTTGTTCGTATTAAAAAAATCTCCTAATGGTTGACGCTATAATTTAAAAATGTTCTCATTTGGAATCAGAATGCAGGTTTTTCAGTCTGAAAATTTTATTTTCATAATTCATGATAATTTGATTCATTTTAATGTATATCCGGAAGGCCATCCTGACAAAGCATGAAATAAAACGGATAGCTAGTTTTATATGCATTTTTATATAGACTTTTGAAGGGAACTATAATAAACGAACACGAAAAACATAAACTGTTGTAATTTATGTATATCAATAAAATTAAATGTGTTGTGAAATGTTTTGAAATGTGTAAAATGTTTATGAATGACTGCTATATATAAGTAAAAATCAATTCGCGTTAACTGTGATTTTCTATTGTTAGCTAAACATTTTGTTTTACATATCCATGTACTTGCACAGTGGATTTAAACGAGTTTAATGTTTTTTATTACTTCATGGTTTCTTTTGACGTTTTTCGAAATATTATTGGTGCTGTTAGTTGACAGACAAATTTGTTAACAGATGTAATAAACGTAATTTTATGCCAAAAATCATTTTGAATAAATGAATCTTGGTTGGTGAAATCGTTTTCATATTGTTTGTAGCAATACATAATATCGTTATTGGTAAATCGTGTGTATCGTGCAACTCATTATCCCACCTGTTTTGTTTACAATCTTTAGAACAACCACTTACTAGTATTGTTGATTCATCATGTAAATAAATAAACGGGTAATAATTTATGATAATTTATTCAATGAACCGCACTGACCTTGAAATCTGTGATGATTGTACGTTGGGCGTACTCTAATCAATTTGCGAATCGTGAAAAATCTCATTCTAAATTAAATCTGAATTTAGTTTATTCATCAGAGTTCTTTAGGTTATGTAGTCATTTTAGAAACGGGGAAAGCAAATGACACAAAGACACCTTAATTAATTATGAAAGATTTGCGATATTTTGTAATGAACTTATTTGAGTGACTTTGACAAATTTCATGTTTAGGTCAATTTGATGGTTTGTCGAATTTATTAATTTAGGAGAAATATTATTGTCTTACTTGGGAACATGACCAGTAAAAGTAACATAATATTTGTATGTGCAACATCTTGTAAATTTATTGTGTATTTTTCACATGACAAATTAATAAAAATTCCTATCGGTCTAAAAATATTGTTGATTTTTTTTTTTCTTTTTTAGAAATAAGCACCTGCATACGCGTGATTAAAATAAATAAATAAATAAATAAAATATCCCCCCCCCCCCCCCCTAAATCAAAAAAATAAATAAAATAAATAAATAAAAACAAACAGCTCAAACACTCCCCCAACAAAACGAAATTAAAACGAACACATAACCGAACAAACATTGATGCATTACGAAATAGCAGTAAAAATATATTTATATAAACCTCTGGTTTCTTTTGGACATTTCCTATCAGTAAATTACAGCCTAAAAACAAAACGAGGTTTAAAACATTTAGCGTCTACAGTACTGAGATTGTGTTATTTCTTTTCGTTATCGAATGACATGCACACTCAATGAGCACTTACGTAACGTTTTTTCTCAGCCAAAATAAAATGTAATAACCTAAAAAAACCTTGTTTATTTATTCATAACTGTTGCGTTTATTTTAGCATGAGGTGAATATAGAAAAGGAATGTATTTTCCGATGGAGGAAAGTAATTTTTTTCGCGCTGGAAAAAGCGAGCTGAATATTCTAACGAGGCGGAAATCTGTACAGCCAGACTGCCGTCTGACTGCCGTTCCGAATCAATGACTTTCAAAAGCGCCATAAATTTGTTGCGTTATGCCCGATCGTTCAACAGCAGATAGGAGTTTTTTCTTCTTCAGACTAGACTGCTACAATGTAATGTGAACGGAGTTCAATTCAGTTCAATTGTCTGTATTCACACATGCTTCGCAACCAAAGGTTGAACTATGAGCATGGGTTACAAAATAGCATTGAAAAGAAACAATGCATACACAAAAATCATAGACATGCTGTGACTGAATATAAATAAAAAGCCCCTTTTTTTGCATGGTTTTGTTGAAATTGGATGACATCCTGCAACACTGGCAAACTCCACTCTCTAAATGTAAAAGAGTGAAAATTTCACTCGCTTGCCAGAGTGGTGTCAGTTTGGCTCTTTTGAGAGTGAAACTCACTCTTCACCACTCTTTTTTGAGTGAGAGTGGAGAGAATTTTACTCCGAATCTAGTGAAAATACATGTTTTTCACTCTAAAAAGAGTTGTCAGCCATGGCTCCTTGCAAGAGTGGTATGGCGGACAAAAGAGTGTTTTTTCACTCTTTTACATGAAGAGAGCAAACATTCCCTGCCGAAGCACCATTTAAAACACATCTTTGTTGTAGTTGAGACACTTACCACGGCGAATTGTTGGGGTTTGGGTTTGAGGGGGTGGGGGTGGGGGTGTCGTGAACATTAAATCAATAAGTAGTATTGTACGCGAGGCTCCAGGTATAGTCTGGGTAAAGAAATGACTGCGAATAAAAAAAAAAATAACATGACAATTGTTTTTTTTTTTTTAATCTTTTATATTGCTTGTTATAATTGTTGTAGCTTCTAGTTTCCTGTTGAATTTTTAATATTTGTATTTCTATTTTTTTTTACTACCCTTTTGTAGTTTTTATTGTGAGCTTGGGATCCATGGGAGATCAGGTTTTTTTTCTCACTGAATGAATAAGCCAGGATAAATAAGAAATAAATAAATAAATCAATAAATAAACAAAATTATATCACATTCATGGAGTGCAGTGGAGTGGCCGAGCGGTCTAGTCCGCCAAACTTAAGTTCTGTGTAGTTTACAGAATATGGGTTCGAATCCCGGCCTGGCACTGACACTTGTATCCTTGCGCATGACACTTAACCATAATTGCTTTGTTCTTCGGATGGGACATTAAGCCGTAGGTCCCGTGTACTAGGATGGGTAGTGCACGTAAAAGAACCCAGAACACTTATCATGAAAGAGTAGGGGTTTAACCCCGGTGTTTCTGGTTCAGATAGCAAGCATCCTTATCTACAGGTTTCCTCAGGCTTGAGAGCTAAAGTGATTAAGTTCGCTTTTGAGGCATCCTCGGTTTCATTACCAGAAATTTATAATAATAACAACGTTTTCCATGTCACTTCCCGAGGTTTGTAACGAGGTTTCAAACATTACGGAACGGACTGTGACTATCTCGGCAGTTTTTTCGTCCCCAACATTACCTGGCGACAGTAATGCCATCAAAACATTAATCAACAACATTACATAATCATCAAGACTCTTACGAGCAGTCACAGTTAAACTTTAGCAGATTTATGTTCTCGATTATAGCTTCATAAGAAGATTTTATTTCAGTTTATGCAATAATCATGATCATGGCTGTGTAATAATTAACATCAGTGGCGTAACACTCAGAATTCTTTCCCCGCCCCCCCCCCCAAAATGAGATCGAAAAATGCATGAATGAATAATGTTTTATACATTAATAGCTCCCCCCATAAACAATAATGTCTTTGCCCCCCCCCCTTCCCCCGCTTGCCCCAAATGAAAATGTCTTGTTACGCCACTGATTTAGAGGAATACACGGTAACAGTAATGAATGAATAATGGGATTAAAACTTCTCAAAATATATAGCGTGGATCATCAAATCATTGGTGATTACCAACGCGGATTTGGGTGAGTGGACTCACATGAATAACCAAAATACAACAAAAATTACATAAGAACATGTATTAATTGGGGGTGATAATTGTTGACATATTTCTGATGATGTTACGTTATAAAAGATATTAATAGGATCATAACTGCCCCAAATACCGAAATAATAAAAATGGTACAGTTCTAACATGAAGCTTTACTCTTTATCGCCATAAAAAAAATACTGTGCTCTTATAGGCCCCTTTTGACAGGCAACTGCAATGCATGCTAAAGGTAAACCCATGTAGCAAAAGAGATATTATTATTTTGATAACAGTGTTTTATACTTTCCATAAATTTTTTATCATGATGATATGCAAAAATCTGTTAATAAGGCCATATTGTCGCTGACACTTCATGGTTAATAATATGCTTAGCCTTCTTTTTTCACTCGATTAAAAATATATATTTGGTATAATACATAACTAACATTCAACATGGCGTAAACTTGTGACAGTGTGTATGGCAAATAATACTGTTCAAACTGTTTACATAACTTATTATTCACAACCTGAAACCTCTTAAGTGTATACAATATACAATTATTATTATTTTTTACAGCCCTTGTCAGCATTGGTAAACAAATCAAGAAATTATTGTAATAAAACCAACCTGTGAAAATTTCAGGTCATTTCGTTGTTTTATTTGCGAGAAAACGGTAGAAAGGCATTCAGCACTGTTGTATGCATTCTCAGGCAGAGTTTTGGTCTCGTGAGACGAAAGTTAATTGTTGGATCTTATTTAATTTATTTTTCAAAACGATAACACTTCAGGCATAAATATTTCAAGGAATTTTGTCAACCTTTATAACCTTTATACCATGCAAGGTATTTGTAAATCTGTGAGCATTTGTGTTTTTTTGTTTTTCACCAATGTTGAGCTGGGGCAATGAAGGACGGTTGGCTTGGTTATCGTGGGGAGCAAAGTGTCCGCAATTCTCAAATGTGCGGGCTATTTAGAAAACGCACAACCTTGAATATTTAATAAGCAATAGAAACGCAAACAGCATACTGACCAAGGACATTTCCATTTAAAAAAAGGACAGACGATAAAATAGGAGACAGAATCGCAATAAGAAAAAAAAATAGTTTAAAGGCACAATATAGGATTGGTAAAGCTGATAGTGCAGTGTTCTTACTTTGTGTGATTCAATACATATATGAAACTTAAAACAAACCTTTGAAAATTTGGGCTCAATCCGTCGTCCGAGTCAGGAGAAAATAGTGAAAAAACGTGCACACTTAAGCATGTACAAATACATTGTCCTTAATCTCGATTGTTTCAACCGAAATTAAAATCTTGGTCTTCAAATTCTATTTTCTCGACTTTGACAGTGTTTCAGACAGACATATTTGTATGGAAGACTGGCACTGGTATGAACTTTCATAATCAGTAAGCTTTCAGACTGATACTAAAATATACAAAAATTGATGAATACCAATGAATCCTGTACTCTACACTTGACTCGATTGTGATGGGCAGTGTCGAAGACAAACCCACTCATTACACCCACAAGTGTCTAGGTCCACCGTAAATGCCAGTGATTTGACGTGAGCAAAAAATATGTAAAATGTATCGTGTTACTGGTGTAAATAATGTTATCTGATTCATGACAAGCCAACATAGAATGCAAACACCCCTTTGAATATTTCGGCAATAACTTATCGTTGCCAACTATCTGACGGAAGTGATGCTAAGTAATAGCATACACAGATATTATTCAAGACTCATACGAGCTGACAGAGTTGGTTAAAACTTTAAAAGATTGAAGTTTAAAAGTGATGCTAAATAATAACATACATTAGATATTATTCAAGACTCATACGAGCAGAAAGAGTTGGTTAAAACTTTAAAAGATTGAAGTTTAAGAAGCAATTAACCATAACTAGCAAACTTGCGGGTACAGCATGTATAAATCTCTTTTGGGAGGAATGGTGGCTCTGAAAAGAGACGTTTTGGTCCCATCGTTTCGAACAGTATACTCTGCTCGTCTTCAAGAGAAGATTGAAGTTGTTTGTTTGTTTGCTTGTTTGTTGGCTTGTTTGTTTGTTTGTTTGTTTGTTTGTTTGTTTGTTTGTTTGTTGGTGGATTTTTTCTTTTCTTTCTAAGATAAGTTATATCAAGTTATTTTCAATAAATGCAAGCATGACTGTGTAACATGGAGAAGGCACTGTAACAGTACACTGTATATAAAAGTAAAATGAAAAAGCTCACGCATCTTTACCGCGCACCATTCACCCACAGAAAGTTCCCAATTGGTTCAAGTATTTGTTCCCATAGAACAAGTTTTACAAAATTATCCATCTAGAAAATGTAATTCGTGAAAACAAAACGAGCTGGTTTGCATCACATCCTTTTACGTTTAGTGGAAAAGCGTAGGCGCAAACAACCAGCAGCACCTTTGTAAATAATTCCAGTATTAGTCACCTCATTGAAAATAGAGGGCGTCAGGTTAGTCATACAACCACCATACCGCACCTTAGCTTGATTCAAAGAGTTAGCATACCAATAGCCCTAGTTTTGCCACCATAACAATGATGTATTACCAATGGTAGCTTGGTAAGGTAGCTTAATGGCAGCTTAATAACGAGAGAAGGCATGCCAGTATCATCAGCAATACTACTATTATCGACTCTGTACTTTATATTGATTCAAAGAGGGTAACCTTACCAGTATCAACAGTGTCAGTATCATCAACATATATCAGTACCATCAACAAACCTGTACCTTATCTTGATTCAAAGACAGTGCGCATACGACAGCAGGAGTTTTTTCCCCCAATGACCAATAATCCGTGTTTCAAACAAGAGATGAAAAACACGCATTTCATGTGCATAAACTAATATCTCCTTGACCTCATTTTTATAGTGGATAAAGAAAGCTACATGTTCTTGTAGAATGCAGAAATCCACCATGAATTCTCACATTCAGTCTTTTAATGTCCCTTGTGTTCAGTCGCCCTATAGCTCTGCCGCTAGCAATGTTTCGCAAGTTAAAAAAAAACTAGAACAATTTGTCTGAGTATTTCAGCTAGAGTAAGTTGTATTCGCCGAACATGTTTCCCTGTGTACTTAACGTACTCATAATGAGACATATTGCTGGTGAACTACCCCCACAAACTCGTTCTCATAACTCACAGGAAAGACTGCACTAAAACATAACTGCATGTACTCGTACTCGTACTTGTACTCGTACTCGTACTTGTACTCGTCCTCGTACTCAGGGAAAAATACAATCTAATTTTAGCACAGGTTGCCACGTTGTGTGTGCACAGTCAATAGACCCTACGGGCAGCCATCAATGCAAAGCAAAAACAGATAATCACAGTTTGCAAAAATGTTACACAAATGTTCAAAAATCGTTTAGAAGTTGTTGTAAACAAACCAACCAATACTGGGATGTTTTTTCTTTAAATAGAAAGTTTGTTAAAATGTTGAATTTTGTCACAACGTCTGTCAACAAGACGAATGTTTTGCTACATTTATCCGTCCATGCCAACCAGTGCGGCGGTTTGTTTATCAACAATAGAAAGGTTTACTATTTTGTACTTTTTCTAATGTTTAACAGGGTCGTCAATACACGACTTGCGCAATAATGGTGACTACGGTCGGTAGGTGAAGATACATTGAGTTTGGCACACACACAAAAAAAAACCCATAAAAGCAACAAACGACACTGAATTCAGCAGCGTATAAAACTGGAATTCGCACACATTACGGTTAAAGATTTCTTCTGACCCTCACCCAACATTTTTTAACAACCTTTTCTCATGTTTAAATCAATGTAACCAAAACGAGGCTAGAAAGGCAAATAATAGTCTGGCCTCTTCTTTGGTTTGATAAGGATCAGCGGCAGTCAGTGTCCATGACTAAGTTTCATTATTGCACGCAAGGATAGTGACAACACGATAATGGCCACTTATTACCATGGCACATTAAAAATAGAACTAATAAACACAGACGGGAACTCACTGATGTAACTTTGTTGAATTCTTGAAAGAATTTAAGATTTCATGCATTGTGCTGATGTAATCCCATACGCTGACGACTTTCGAGTCTAATACTTTACGACGGTGACCCACACCGATCGCTATTCCACCCGAAAACGCCCGCAAGTAGTCCCGGGTCCTTTTCAGCCTCTTGAACTGTTCGAAAGACGAATGCGCGGACGGCAAAACTCCTAATCTCTTCATCACCATGCCAACGAAGACATCATCCCACGGAAGAAAACGGACATGTAAAGATGTTTTGAAAATTCTCCTGGCGACATCACCTGACATGACGTAACACGCACCATTTAAAAATGGCGGGTACGTGGTCTCCGGGTACATCTCAGGTGGGGTGTACCATTTTATATTGACTTTATCTTCAGGATTCCTCATGGGTTTATCCGTTGGTTTAAGGTGGCCTTGGGCAAACTTAGTTTTGTTTGCGGTCTCGAGGTGGGCTAATAAGTTGTGAATGTTGAGATGCATGTCGGCATCTATACTCGCTGCGTAGGTAACATGCGGGCAAAAAGTTTCCATCCATTTCCAGCCCATCATGTTTTTGTAGGTGAGATTGCGGTAGGTGTCCAAGAAGTTCTCCTGGATGAGATCGTGGTGGATGGCATCCTCCATTATGAGCCTTCCCTGCTCCTCAGCAGTCTCCGGTAGGCCAAGGAGAAACATCGTTAACGTCCGTCTCCCGTTGAGGTAGCGGACTCCGCCCCAAGTCCGTCGTATCTGCGCCCGGTCTAGAGCCTCCGAAGTGCTACATTTCACCAACAACAGAAGGAAGATGTCGTGGCTGGAAGCATGGCCACCACTACCCTTACAGGCGTTGGGGTTGGTTAGCGTAAATGAAAAAGGATGGGGGTTAATTACCTCATCACTGTACATGGGTCCAATGTATACCGTAGGTCCAACCGTCGGTGATGTTTCATTCACCTCTTCGTCGAGACTGTCCTCGTTCGCGGGGCCACTGTTGATTTTATTTCGGTAAATCTCCCTTATAGCGTTCAGGTCGGAGCGCGGGTTCACCACTGCGGAGTTTAACTCGCTGGATTCCAGGGCGAGAAAGACCCTTCCAAAATTGACGAAGCAAAATCCAATAATGCAGATGAAGAAAAGTCGTTTTATTTGCCATCGTACATTGCGCCTCATGACTGCACGCTCTGTATTATTGAACTACAGCGCATCACACGAAGTCGGTCTCAAATTGGTCTCAAATGGAAGGCGGTATCGTTATATCCAAGCATTGGTATTGAAGTTTATTCCCTGGAGAATTCGTCTCTGATCCTAGAAAGGAAATATGAACCACGGCACAGTGGTCTCTATAGTCAATGGGGGCAATGTTTCCGTGCGCTGTGGTGGTTGATTCGCATAAATTAAAACCATCACATTCGCGTCACGGCACGCCATGAATGCATGCCTGCCGCTGGTGGTATAGTTTTTACTGCGCATCAACCAATAGATGACGTGGTAGTGGTATAAACCCTTGCCTTACTGTGTTGTCGTAGGCTCCACCACTCCAACAATTTGGTGTCTCTTTCTACCGCTGACTGTCATACGACGTCCGTTTTGGTTCATCACTAAGAACCACAATACTGCGATGTCTTGTCTCAACATTTCAGTGATCAATTCTGTTGTTCTAGTTTTGGTTTGTCACTCATTGTTAACACCATACCCGATATGAAAATGGTGTAGTGAAAATGGTGTACAAGGCCGACTGGCTCACTGTCTGATATTGGGCATACCTTGTTTTTTTCGTGTACTGTACTGTACATGTGTAGCGTACTATATACCGTCACGGGTCAATAGTAACCCACTCATACGTTGGAAGTGAAGCTACGCTTTAAAATGAATAGATGATTGCAATAGTACACTGGTACACACAAAAAAAAGATAATAATACATTCTTTGTTTAAAAAAACCCCAAAAATATGTTAAATATTGGGGTAGTAGCCCGTTGAAAATAAACCAACGGCCTTTTCAGAGCCACCACAAATGGCCATGACAAAGCGTGTCGTGGCCGAGCAGTTTAGTGCATCGGACCCAAGTTCTGGTGGCTAAGTCACCAGGATTTGTGTTTGAATCCTGGTCATGACACTTGTGTCCTTGAGCAAGACACTTAACTATGATTGCTTCAAATAGGGGAAGAGGCAGTTATGTTTGTCTCGCAATGGATTTACTCACCTCTCCCTGTTCTTAGCTGTGCTGTGAAGAGACTTGCGTTTATATCTCGCCATGTCTTGTTTTTCTGCGCTTTGAGCAGGTTTATATCCCTTCCAAAAGAAAGTAGCCCACGCCCTTTGGGCCTTGTGATGGGCGAATTGCATTAAAAAAAAAAATAATATTGAAAAATACAATCTTTTCCAGCGAAGAACATTGATTTGACTTATGTGTGTTTATAACTTAATAATAACAAAACAAAAAAAGCGGGGCTCGTTTATTGAAATCAGTTTGTTGGTACTGTGCTTGCGGGACAGACATTGAAAAAGGTACAACTTCCTCCTTATAATTATTGTAGTTTTCTATTGTTATTAATTTTACTTGAGTCATTGTCACGAATGCTGAATTGATGCATACCGCAAAGCCACGGGACTCTTGCCGGTTATGCTTTTGTGTGGTGATTTTTTACTCAACGCCAAGCTCTGTCTTTTGTTACCCTGAAATTACAAATTGACCTTCTTTATTAGGTGATTTAGGTCAAAAGGTAGGCCAAGAGGGCGCCATTGGGTCACGTTTAGCTGCTCTCATAAATAGTTAGATTGAAAATCACTCTTTTCGATCGAGGCCAGGGACAAAACTTTTGCAGATTGTCCCTAGTTTCAATAGAATAGACTGAATTTCAATCGAAAAATTTTCTATAGAATAGACTGAATTTCAATTGAAAATTTTAAGGGAGTGAGCTCTGACGTTCAAGGTCACCCTCAAACTAAATGAGCTCCCCATATCAACCAATGCTAAATGCCAATTATTAAAAAAAAAAAAAAAAAAAAAAAAAAAAAAAAAAAAGGGTCTCAGCCTCTTGGAATAAAATCAGTTATATTTGCTGACAGCTAAACTTCTTTCTTTTTCTTTTCATTTTCTAGTAGGTTAGCCGTTCTCTCTAAATGTAAAAGAGTGAAAACATCACTCTCTTGCCCGAGTGGTGGTGTAATTTTCACTCGTTTTAGAGTGCAATTCATTCTAGTTTGCTCTTTTAGAGTGAAATTTGAGTGAAGTTCAGTGAAATTTAAGTGAATCGAGTGAAAAAGGAAATATTTCCACTCTAGCAAGAGTTGTCACCCCAAAAAGAGCCATATTATGGCGGACAAGTCTTTTTAGAGCGAAAACATTTTCTTGTTCACTCGATTCAGAGTGAAGTTTACTCAAATTTCACTCAAAAAGAGCAAACTAGAGATAATTGCACTTTAAAAAGAGTGAAAATTACACCACCACTAGGGCAAGAGAGTGATGTTTTCACTCTTTTACATTAAGAGAGTTAGATTTTTTTTCTGTTAACTCTCAACCTAAACGACCACACTGAACGAGTAAACTGGCCAGACTCCATCTTGGAAGAATTGTTGGGTTTCTTATTCAAAAAATATATTTTACCAAGAAAATAGCACACCCTCCCCCCCAAAAAAAATAAAAAATAAAAAATAAATAAATAAATAAATAAACAAATAAAAATAAATGATTAAAAAAATAATAAGAAGAATAAAATAACATAAAACGACAATGACGACGATGGCGAAACAACTTACCAACGGAAATAATAACTTAATTTTGTTCTGGTTTGATTGAGATAAACATGAGCCCGTGGGGGCAATACTTTTTTTGCGAGTTTCTATTCAAAAAACGTTCGTAATTTTTTTATATTTTCGGGCTTTATCGAGCTGCGAGAGTTGGCAAAAATACCCCTCGCTCCATTCCTCTGGAAATTCAAAATCTGAGTGACGAGAGATTCCGCCCCCTCCCCACAAATCAAATAGTTCTCATTAGTTTGGCCAATCCTGCAAGGTAAGTGACGCAACGCCCACTGCACACAAACTGACCCCACCTCTGATTACCAGCAGGTAGCTCAATGGAGTTGCTAGTTTTTCTTTATTGATTTATGCAAGAAAAGTTGAGAGTTGAGTGCGTTGCGTGTTTACTAGACTGGTCCCTGTCTTTATCCGTAAGGATAAAGACATGCACTGGTGTTACAAGCCCAATGGTTTCATTGGATAGAGATGTACAAGCAATGACCCATTGATCACCATCTGCATTTACGTTCTTCAAAGACTAGACATAAGGTCTTTTCCAAAGACTAAGGTCTTCAACAAATTAATAGTTTCTGTCATAGGAAATGCTTTTGAACGGTGAAATTGGTGATTTAATTTTTGGGTAAAAATAACGTATGGGTGTGGAAGGAGATTCTGTCCGGCGGGAGATTCTGTGCGAGCATAATGGCGAATTGTGTACTAACCACAGACATAAAGAACCTACTAACTCCTTCTGATAGCGCCCTCTTTTGAATAAACTTCTCCAGCCCAACAGTACCGTATGGTGGACACAATACCCTAGGACAGAATACCCTATGACACCGGCTGTGGAGCCGGAAGTAGCGCAAACTCTAGGCGTGCAGCAGATACGCACGCGTAAAGGCTGGTTTATAGTCTGATCGCACAATAGTCGCGCGGCAGTAAAATGACGCGCGATGCAGTTTGTAGTCCATGCTGACCCCTCAGCGACCACAGACTTCAATGAAAAGGCGCAGGGGCCAGCGTTCACAGCGTCCTGCGTTTATCATCAAAATGCAAGTGACTGACCAGCAGCATGCGAGACTATCAACCGCGTCCGCACTGTTCTCTCTATACGCCATGTACGTGTTTCTACTCTGTATTTTGCTGCTGACTTTGATGTTCCATATACGCGAATCATTACACAATCGTGACACTTGGTTTTCCCACTACTGCTGTGATAGGATGTTTCGCAAGAAATCTTGAGTTCAAGTGAAAGTAGGAACTAGGATATCGATAATCTAGAACAGAGCATATCAAGCGCCATGAATTCTAATGGTACGTAGGCCTATGTCATAATAGACACCGTTTTGTTGTAAAGTGTACTAATAGTATACAAATATTGACTGCTTCGAGTGGCGTAGTAAAACTAGTCACTCGAGGTGATCCCCGGAGCAGCCTATCTTCCCGAGGCGGAGCCGAGGGAAGATAGGCGGCTCCGGGGATCACCGAGAGTGACTAGTTTTACTACGCCACGAGATAAAGCAGTCAATATTTGTTTTATAACACCTCAATTTCATCCAATTTGTTGTAATATTCGTTAAACAACTGTGCGTATACCAGTCTTCAAACAACTGTGTAAAATCTGACAGGAAAACTTGACAAAAAGAAAGAGGGGGTACCACACTGCCTTCGTTCTCATATCGTATTTCGCATGCACGTATTATTTGATCGTTTCACCGGGTTCGAGGTTGTCGTTGGATAGTACCATTTAATAGTTCTTTTGGTCGGTGTGCAGTGTGATAGTAAAAATACACAACACCACGTGACGCACGTTCGGCCAATCAACAGATAGAATCAAAGGAAGAGGTGTTATAATAATGACTAATACATTAAAAAAATAACAATTCTTTAAAAGCAAAACAACATGTTATCACACCCAGAGCCTAGCCACTCTCCTTATGCAACGGAGGAGTCCAACCAGGGTCAAATTTCATAGAGCTGCTTTAAGCAGGAAATATTGCTTAAAAATCTTCTGCTAAGCAAAAAAGAGCAGGATACCAGTCACATTATGCTTCATGGGACATGGTATTACGGCTGGTAACCTTGTTCTGGTAAACATATTGTTGTGCTTATAGTTACTTGTTCAGCTTAAGCAGCTGTATGAAAGTGGGCCCTGTGCTCAATTTCATAGAGCTGACTAAGCAAAAATATTGCTCAAACATTTTCTGCTGAGCATAAATGAGCAGGATACCAGTCACAGATGGTACATGTGAAATGCTATTTTGGCTGGTAACCTTATTCTGGTAAAGTGTTTAGCTAATCTGTGTCCTTACGCAGCTCTATTGGCCCTGGGCTGGCCTAGTGTCCAACTGCATAAAGCTGCTAAAGCAGAATTTATTTTTTCAGCTTTACATTTTTCTGCTAAGCAAAAATAGGCAGGAAACCAGTGACAGAGGGTATACATGTTATACACGTTATTGGCTGGTAGCCTTCTGCTCAGCAAAAAGTATTTTGTACTTGCTACTTTTTGGATGTGCTTTAAACAGCTCTTTGAAGTCTGGCCCTGCAGGTTGTGTCGTAACATGTCAATGTGACGACACAGACAAAAAAAAGTGAAGAAAAGAAATAAGATACGAAGGAGAACAAAACAATACAGAAAAAGAGAACCGAAAAACACAAAGAAAGATCAATTTAATCGTCGTCGTCTGTTGCGCATTCGTTCTACTAGGTAAACATGGCGCGTCTGATCTGTTGTCTCCAGCCAGCCTCTTATTTTCAGTTCAGAAGACTTGAGCTGGACTGGTGACAGATTGATACAGACATTGACTATACTGTTTAACACTGTAGATCTATTAAAATCAGATAAAAAATCGGTTCACAACAGATAAAAACCAATAAAAATAGAACCAGTTAAAAACACTGTGAGGTCGTCACTCCCACAACCGATAGAAAGAAGCAGAAAACCAATAAAACATGCGAAAGTAACAATCAAAAGCATGTGATTGTGAAACAACTTTTATAAATTAAAATAAGACGGGCCTTAAGGAACCCAAATTTCATACCATATAAATATTGGAATGAATTAATTTATAAATCTTCGGCATATAGGCCTATCTAACGACCACACAGACTTCTACATTTTAAGGCATTTTCCCACTTTCGTCTACCATCTCATCCCCAGGCTTATCGATTGTCATTTTCAATTCAGGGAGCAAGGTCACATGCTAGAACAATCTATATCGATTATTGATCCACTCATATTGATTGATACAGGCTCCTTCTCTGCGATGCAGACCCACGTGGACGTATTCGCCCCTGATTGGATTTGCACAACAAGTATGTCTTAATCAATAATAAAATAAAAATAAGCCACAGTTAATTGAAAATTGTAGCTTACATTGATTTGATTTATTGCTACCACTTCATTGTGAACATTATAATAACAACTAAATAACTGTATAAACTGATAGCATAGGAAAAACTTGATCACAAAATTAAGTGATACATAAAACAAAGAAGTTACCAGGAAGATGTAAGAAGTCTGGGGAATTGTGAACACACCCTCAACCCCTGGCCCAAACCATATACCCCCACGAGATGTTCCATCTCAACAAATAGTTAAAAGAAAGAAGCAATCATGTAATAGATAAGAAATACTATAGGAATCAGAGATACGTATACATTAATCAGAAGTTACTTTGTGAATACTTCCTGTACAATGATGTGAACACAGTAATCACAAGATGAATTTTTTTTGGTCGCTTGCCTTTGAAGCGAATGCTATGCTAGACTTGATTTCAAGTCTGAGATCGCGGTTAATTTTGTCTGCATCAGCCAACCCCATTTGCCCCTATCAGATATTCAATGATGACACAAGAAAAAGCTGGGGAGGTACAACACGCATTAATATTAGACGTAGATATTACAATGCTACCGTGGAGTCTAAGGGAAGGTTCGAAACAATGCTAAACATATTACTTTTATCTATAGAAATGAGCGACCACAAATCAGTGAAGTTCGGGTGAAAACCGATTTTAGTCTTTAGAAGTACTGATAACACCAATTCTGCTGCGGAGGGCTCTACTTCTGTGTGTAACCTATCACAATAAATACTTATATCAAAGCCTAGATTTGTCATCATAAATCTTTCTTTCTCCCTTTTGGTAAACTTTGAATTCAAAGTGGAAAGAGACCTATACTAGCTTTTAATACTTGATTTCTTTGAATCAGGCCCGGTGTCAACCCCGAGTTCGTCACGATCGTACGCCAGGTGCCTGACGCGACCGCCACCGGGGGAGAGCACCAACAACAATGCCGAAACCACCCAGCAGCACAGGGACGAAAACCTGCTCAAGAAAACTTCACTGAAGCTTAGATCACGAGTCGTCAAGAAATCAGCGGACCCCAAATGTGAGATTTGATTCCGGTGCCAGCTTTGTTTTGTTTTCAAGATTATAATTAAGATGTGTAATTTAATTAAGTTTGATGGTGCGCAAAACAAAAATAGATGAGTGATGCAGTTACTTTACGTACTATATCTATATAATGCAAACAACTAAAATATACGGACAACCTTATACCAATGTTGTGCACTCACCTTAACCATTTTTTTAAGAATCTCTTTTGTATCACCATAATTAAAAAAAAAAAAAAATAGTAAAAATAGTGTACAGATTTATAATACGCCATGTCTGTCATAAATGACATTTCTGGTACCGAATTATCAAATCTCATGGAGTGGAGATCGTTACGAATGAGTTTATGAGACGAAGCAACTGAAAGGGATACAGGGATTTTGTTCGCAAGGATTTTGTTCTCAGATTCCCAAACTTTCATTTTACCATTTTATCTGGTCCTATTTACAGCTACACCAGTGTCCATTCCCACACATCAGCCAAAGTCAGAATTGAAACCCGATGTGGATTATTTTGAAGAAGAACCAGACTTGAGGCAAATCGATTGCCATGGCAACAAGGAGGACTTCTCAAGGGATGCTCAAGTGGAAGAGGAAGACAATTTGGAGGTATTCCAACCAGCTTGGTTGAGGCAGAGAGAGAATCGCACCAAGGACGAAGGGGAAGGTTGGTTTTATTAAAAGAAAATCAGTCGGATGGGTTCAAATACCCATAAGCATTATTTGTACAGGCTTTGCCACATCTTGATCAAGGACACAAGTGTCATGACTGGGATGTGGGTTCGAACCCTGGTCATGACACTTGTGTCCTTGAGCAAGACACTTAACTATAATTGCTTCAGATAGGGGAAACGGGCAATTATTTTTATCTCGCAACGGATTCATTTGCCCCTCCCTGTTCTTAGCTGTGCTGTGAAGAGACTTGCGTTTATATCTCCCCATGTCTTGTTTCTGCGCATTTGGGGTAGGTTTATATCCCTTCAAAAAAAGTAGCCCACACCTCGAGTGGCCTTTGGGCCTTGTGATGGGCGGGGGGAAAACAATTCTCACCCCTTCACTCTATCTGTTACAAAGGCCAATACTGCCAGAAATAGCTTTCCCCTGTCCTGCTCTATTTTATTTTCCACCATCTTGCTATTTATTCAAGTTTATAAGAGGAATGTGAACAGATACCTTCTCATTTAAGTGTAAAAGAGTGAAAACCAAGTGTTTTGTCCGCCATCACTCTTGCAAAGAGCCATTATGGCGGACAACTCTTTTTAAAGTGAAAGACGGGAACTTTCAGCTTGAATCATTAGTAAAGTTCGCTCAAATTTCACTCAAAAAGGGTGACGCTCAGTGAGTTTCACTCTCAAGAGAGCTAAACTGACAACACTCGGGCGAGAGGGTGAAGTTTTCACTCTTCCCCATGATAGCCTTCACCTTAAGTGGCCCCTTTGGCGCTGTGGTGTGAATTTTTTTTCATAAAAATGAATAGACTATTGACTAATGAATAGACTATTATGCAATGTTGGGAATATTGATGTTTTCTTCCCGTGTGAAAATGTTTAAAATATATATATATAAATTATAAAAACAATAATAATAATAAATAAATAAATAAATAACTCAAAATTAAACAACAATGCATGGTCTAATCTCTACCATTAGAGGGATATTTCAACGAGTATAAAACTCTTTGTGTAAATAAAGTCATCATCATCAGGCAGGCTGAAATTGTCCGTTTTCTTTTGTCACATGTCGTTCTACTCCGAGTCGCCGTGTTTAAAAGCTTGAATATAGCACGGGCGTAAACCCAGGGGATGGGGATATATTATAACCCTTCCCCCCACTTTTTGGAGGGGGGGGGGGTGGCCCGTTTGATCATCGAAAAATACCAATCTTCAAAACACTAGTCTCAGTGTTGAGTTATTATTCTTAATAAAAGGCCACAACACCACCACCGACAAAGAAGTAACTAAAGATTACGGAAAAGTTGAATCTTCTTTCTTATTAATTACTTTGAAGCTGATGGCGTGGACACGGCAGATGACAAAATGTCAGGAGTAAAAAGAAAGAAGAAGTCTAAGGCGTGTAAGTTGTGGAGAATGAAAGTCCACAATCTTAAAGACACAGATGAGGAAGAGGATAAAGTGCACTTTGCTCCGACTTGGATGAAAAAGATTCCGTCAAAATGTAAGGATCACTTCCAACTGAATAAGGACAAGTCAGAGTTACGTTACACAAAGATTATAACAAAGCAACTATTAGCCCAGCATTTTCGCTTTATTAAAAGATGTCTCGCCACAGTTGATTGATGTTTAATTATTATAATTTGTTATACTTATATTTATTTGTTTATTTGTTTGCTTGTTGTGTTGTTTGTTTGCTTGTTTGCTTGTTTGCTTGTTTGCTTGTTTGCTTGTTTGCTCGTTTGCTCGTTTGCTTGTTTGCTTGTTGGCTTGTTGGTTTGTTGGTTTGTTGGTTTGTTGGTTTGTTTTTGTGTTTGTGTGTTTGTTTGTTTGTTGGGCTGTTTGCTTTTGTTGTTTGTTTGTTTGTTTGTTTGTTTGTTTGTTTGTTTGTTTGTTTGTTTGTTTGTTTGTTTGTTTGTTTGTTTGTTTAACTGTTTGTTTGTTGGGATGTTGGGTTGTTTGTGTAACTGTTTGTTTAACTGTTTGTTTGTTGGGATGTTGGGTTGTTTGTTTTGTTTGTTCAGACTTTAAACATGAACAAGACAAATAAAAAAGACACTAAAATACTAACAGAAGTCTTGTAATTCCCCAAATGCGAACCAAATCATTACCTAGAAGACCAATACCCTTACAATCAATATATAAATAGACGATGTTTATCATTAAATATGCGATGAGACCATAACAATGCCACACAAACAAATAACCCAACAAACAAAGAAACAACCCAACAAACAAACAAACAAACAAACAAACATAAAAGAGCTTGTGCATATTGTGCATACTATGGGTCTTGAGTGATTCCCCAACAGTTTTACTCCAATACAAGAGGTTCTGCAAGGTATAAGTTTGAGTTTAAATTCGGCCAACCCAAAGCGTCTCTCTATGAACTGGAAAGCCTTGGTATCAGAAAATCGTGAAATTAATACCTCCACTTGAAACAATGTCCCTAGTGGTTTCATTTTCCAGAAGAACATTCATTTACAGTTTTCAATCGATTAATATCGTTGATAATGCAATGTTGAAAATTAGACAATTTAGTATACCAAATACAAAAACAAACTAAAAGTTAACATCCATTCAGAAACTAATTTATGTATTGACCATACTGTAGCAGTACAGTAAAATATAAAATTTATTTATTTTTTACTCATTTAATGAGTATAAACAAAATAAAAAATTCACATAATAATGACCCATGCGTAGGTTGATGAGGGTTCTTACATGAAACCATGGCTGATTTTGAAATGCAAATTTGGCAATTATACAAAAGCGGGTATGGGATGTGAGATAATGATCAAGTTAATGGGTTATAAAACTGCAGACAACCCTTGCCTAATTACCAGCTCATTCTGCCACGAGTGACGGACTGACGAAAATTCACTGTACAACGTCGAAAGCTGTATTATTGGCCTTGCAATAATAAGTTTGTGTTTTCTGTGACTGTGTATTTTATACTTTTTGTAGAAACTGGAGAATATGAATACATTTTTATGCCAATGTGCCGAAGTGTTTAGTTTGAACTGATCTGTTTTCTTTATTACTCTTTAAAACAGCTGATGACATCATCGCGACGAAAGCAACGGCGGATTGTGAGAACGGACCCGAATTCAAAATTCGGAACGACGAAGTGGGAACTAAACTCAAGGCGTCTCTGGTATTGGAACGTTCTGCCGAAGAACTAATTGATAGCATCGAATCTTACGATGAACGCGTACACTGTCGAGTTGAACTTGAAGCAGAGACGTCTTCCACCATCTCTTGTCCAGAAGAAGACACTGTTGGATCAGTGAAGGAGAATGCCAAATCCTCGTCTGAAAGAAGTGTACAGCACAACGCCCCCATCGGCCAAAGATCAAACGCAACTCTAGGGAGAGAAAACGACTCGTCATCTTCATTCCAAATCGAACACGCGGTGAGCTGTGTTGGCGACACATGCAGCACCTGGTCGCAGGATTATCATCCGGAGTTTGAGACGCAGCTCAACGAGTTCATCTTCCAGGTGTTGCTGAGAGCAGTGGTTTCATTATTGGTTGAAGAAGTTGCCATGAACAGTCTAAAAGAAAATGCAGAACAGGGGGAGTCGAAGGCAACCGGGTGGCAGGATGGAGATAGCATACAAATCACCGAACAACGAATTAACACACACAGGAACATCCACAGAAACGACGCCATTGTCCACGGCATTGTTTCAAACGAAGACGGTACAGTTTATAACAAATCAAACAATAACACTTCTCAGATGCATGATGTTGTGAGTGGAAAATCGGCAGCTTGCGGTGGAAAGTTTACCTTAGGGTGTGGGTCAAATCGGCAGAGCGAAGTTCAGTTAATCAACACAAACAGCACGATGACATCAACCACAGCAGAACCTGGTGAGGTAATGACAGATCGTTCACAGCCGGGTGATGAGAGTTCTACACCTCTTCAAAACCTCCTCAACGATGCTAGCTCACGGGGCGGCAGCCCTGAAGCTAAGACGGCGAAGGACGATGGGGACTCTTCTTTTGAGAGCGTCTTTGGTGAGGAAACCCTTATAGACGACTGCCTTCAGGAGGATGCGAGAGAGAATGGGTATGCTGCATCAGTTGCTATCCTAGACGGCGGGGAAGAGGATGGACTTGTTGCAGACGTGAGGTTGCTGTGGATATTGGATGAGGATGAAGATGATTTGGAAGGAGATAAGACGATGGATGGCTACAGGGGTGGTGTTATTGATGATGGGATTGGTAGTAATGCGGATGATGAGGAGGAGGGGGAGGAGTGGGAGAGGAAGGAGGAGGATAGAGGTGACGAAGATGTTGCTGACGGTATAGATATTGATGATGGGGAGGATGAGCTGATGACTGACGTCAGACCACCGTGGGAGTCAATGGACTTCTTAAATTTTAGTGATCATGATAACTCCACAGATGAGGATCTTCAACAGAGACAAGACGAACCTGGCACCAGCCATCCAACCATCTTGGATGCTCTTGATTGTAAAATCAAAGGTATGGCTGGTGCAACCGACAACAGCACCGTTATGATCTACTTCAAGAATCTTACCCACATCTTGACAAATCCAGGCCGCGATGGACGCAGGCCACAGATCATTCTTGAGTTGGACGTCTTAATGACGCCTGGCCATTTTGAGAAAAGGAGGTTAGAGTTTTACCGTTTTGCTGAGAAACTGGATAAAGGGAAGCTTCGATTTCGAAAACCGTTCAAAAGGCGCCCGAAGAAGTACTGCCGCAAAGTCTGCGAAGCGCCCTCAAGTGGTCACAGTCAGGATGAGGAAGATGGATGCGAGGTTGTTAGGGACGACCATCGAGTTACCAAGGGCAAGAACAGAAAGAAAATCCATAAAAACTTACTCAGGAAATCTAGGCTGCCGAAATGGAAGAAGGTGAAAAAGTGGTTTCGGTAGGCTGAGATGCAGGCTGATTTATATAACACCCAAATAGATCCTTGTCATTTGATTAAAAGATTTTAGATCACGTGATGATGACCAACCATTACAATAATAGCTTACGTCATAAACCGTGCATTTGGTTACTGTTCACTGTGCATTTTTGCGGCATCCTTTTTGACTATTTTCACAGCTGCACTATACTTTCTAATATGGCTGGCTATACATACGATTTAAACAGCAGTTTTATTCCTGGTAACTGAAGTGTTATGTAGTGTTTAGCCTTTAGCTATAGATATTAGAGTCTTTGCAAATCTACTAAAATCGTTGTGCCCTTTCAAAAAATACCAACGATTTTTCTTGGAAAAAACTCAAGGTGTTTGCGACACGCATGCTTTCTTAATCGGAGAAAGGTTTTCAGTTTAGTAATTCCGTTGCACTGTTTCTAAAAGATTTTTCCTTTGGAAAAAATAACGCTGTTTGCAAAACACAGGTTTTCAGGCTCTCGATATTTTAAAGACTGGAAGCTTAGTAATTCCAGTGCGCTGTTTCGAAACTATCCAGGGTTTTTCTTTAGACATAAACTAGGATCTTTTGTTCAGAAAAACAGTGGAAGCTTGTGACAGTTGAGTCCGAGGCGCCGTTTCGAAAATATCCAGGTTTTTCCTTTAAGGCGTATATGCAGACCCATAGTTTCCCGCTCAAGAAGATATTAAATTAGTCTGAAGTTAATGCAATTTGAGGCGAAATGCTTTATTGCAGAATTAAATAGTTTTGGAGGAGGTTAAATAATGACCGGATGCATGAATTGCCTTTAGCACCCTGTATCTCTGTAGGATTCATGGAGTAGACAATGGGTTATCATTTTATATTTTGCGATGGCTGATCTTCTTGTTTTGATCATTTTGTGTAGACATTATATCATTCAATAAAATGTCTAATTTTAGACTAGAGAGCGTTTGAACCTATTAAGTATTTGCTATAATTAGATGAGTATGTGCGTCAGTTTATTAAATAAAGAATAAAAAAACATGATGAACAAAAAGATGGCGTACACTGTGCAGGTTACGTTTAAAATTGTGTTTTTTGTTTTTAGCAGCATGACCTAATACGACAGCCAAAATGACAAAACACAGCTAAAATGCTGTTAAAAGTTTATACAATTTAGGCACGAAACCGAGTTTATTGATCATCAGATAGTATGAACGCTACTCCATGGCCAAAAATAGTTACGTCAAAGGAGGGCGCCATCTCGATCGTACGATCGCAGGAGTTTGAAGTCTGGTTCCTGTAATGCTTTCCATGGTTATGGCATAATATCGTCTAAAGGGATATCGGACTTAATGCCATTATTAACCTTTACACTGTCTCTGTTTATCTCTTTCTGCTGCTTTTTTTGGGCAGTGATGTTTTTGTCGGCGATTCAAGAGAGTACCGGGTTTTTCTTCGGTATTTTCTGAAGTAAATTGCGAATGGTATGTACAAATCTAGGTATAAATGTTTACATGCTAGACTTGTGTGTCTGTCTTGATTTTATTGACCTTGACTCACACAGTAAAGGCGAAGTAGAGTGGCGAAATATAAAAGACCAACCTCGGGATTTTGTTCGGATGGGTGGACTAAGCTTGCTTGCGCTTGTAAGGGGTTGTCTGATTAGAAGAATTAATGATTTGCTCGTTTTGATGTAACTTTCTGTAGGTCAACACACATGTTATTAACTAGCAATTTATAAGATATTCATAATATGTTTATCTTAGAATAGGTCTGTGTGTATTGTAGAGAGTGGGAGGAGGGGTGGGAGCTGAATCACAATATTTCGTTGGTACATGTACATGTACGGATGTAGTAGGTCAGGTAGATCCAGTGCAGTAGCAGTACTGGGGTTCTGAACTCCTTTTTTGAGATTTTGACATTATCGGTCGTACTAGCTAGTACGACAGATAATGTCAAAATGTAAAAGAAGGAGTTCAGCAGCCGTCCCAGTTGCTGGGTCTGTACGTCAGGCACTTTTAATAAATTAAATGCAAAATACAGCCTTGACCTTGTAATTTGTAATCAGATAGAAAGGAATAAGTAAAAATAGATAATTAATGAAAATATTTCTGCATCCAACTGCCACTTTATCAATGTTTTTGTAAAAGTTAGTTGCAAATGGGTATTGAGATTTACCTGGTTTCTGGGTCTTCCACCACACCAGTTATATATACAAAATGTTGTCTTGTTGATGGGGGGGGGGGGGGGTTATGGAGTAGGGAGCCAGCAGCCCGCTTGTTCTTAAAGACCTTGTACAACTTCGTCACAGATCACAGACGCGCTTTCAACATTGCCATTTTGACAAAAACTTCTCGACACACGTGTCAGCCCGACGCGCAGCAACATTACGCATATAATTTAGTGTAACACAGACGATGTTTGTTTGCAGTGATTGGCTCAATACCGCATCTTGCGTCGCGCTTCGGATAATTGTAACAGTTGCACGAGACTTGAAGTATGCGCTGGTGATCACCAAAATGATTGCAAGCGGTCGGTGACATCATGTGCACAAGGTCTATAAATTCACACACTTTCACTGACTTTGCGAAAGAAAGAGGTCAGCGTAGCTCTTATTTGGTCTTAAATGCATCAATGGATGGAGCTAGCATACATTATATGTAGCTGCGATAATCGGAGCTTGTAGTCTTGGTCGTGTCCCTTTGACCAATAACTTAAAGACGCAGGCTCGTGGCCGTTACATGACGGCCATTTTCATGGCACGAAAGATCATGTACATTTACATGTTCATGTTCACCATGTACAACGTGATCAACAAGTCACCTTTCTCACTAAGAGTGAAACCCGACTGCTATTTTTTCACGATGAGCCTGTATCTTTAAGAGCTATGATGGACCAGGTTTTAAAACTGGGCACATTGATTTGACAATTTTTTTGTTTGACATTTTAACTGTACTCAGATGGAAACATAGGCCAGCCGCCTACACTGTATTAAAGAAAAAAAGAGAAAAAAAAAAGGTCAAACAAATTTGCCAAATTTTAACCTATAGTTCCACGTACATGTAACCCCCATTCTATGACCATCGGAGGATTGAGGGTTACTACTTTTGCAATTACAGCTGGTAAACTGCTTCCTCTGCTGTGTATCAATAATGTGTTCATTTTGAGCTATGCACTACCGGCGTCGGACGCCTATGTAGCCACCCGCCTGTTATTTTGTTTGTAATGTAAATCACTGTTAAAAAAAAAGAAAAAAGTAAAGAACGTTGAAAAAGCGAGCATTTATACCTAGCCTGCGGAATTTCAAGAAGACTTTAAGGTATCACACAGTTTTGGAAAGCCTTTTTTTTTTGGGGGGGGGGATGATTTCAGCTTCAAAATTGTAAAATTCTTGTGTTGAAAAGTGTGTGATCGCGGTCGTCTTTCCCAAACGTTCCGTCGTGCAACCAGTACTACCACATCGTGAACATAATACGCTCTTCGTAGAATTTAAGAAGTGTAAGAAATAAGTTTGGTTTTGCGCCAACGAAAAAAAATGAACTTGAAATTTTAATTATGTGCAATTTCAATGATTACATACAGATGTTTAATCTGCAAGATAAATGCAGCTGACTCACTGATGAATATTTTAGTGAGATGTTTTTCAGTGAAAAGTGCTGTATCTGTGGTCAACCACTTATTTAATAATTAATAATAATGATAATAAAAATAAAATTATGCGTATAAAGCGCCTTAAAATATGACTGGATCTGAAGGCGCTGTACACATTAAAACAGCGGAACAAAAAGGATAAAATAATTCAAAGAGCATTAAAAGATGATTGATAGGCCCTAAAAAATATTAAACATGAAGCTGGACCAGCGAATAATTAAAGCTACACACCATGCAAAGAACTCCTTTAAATTCCACTAATTATGACCAAACAGTGTATTATCCCCTTGTACTAAGGACTTAAGGCTACTGTCAGCCATGCTTGCCATTTTGCATATCTTTTGGGGGAATAAAAATGGCCTGTGAAATTTAAGGTATTAAGCGTGTAAACACCGCAGCATCTGACATGCTCACTACACTGTTCAACACCATGAATGCACAGTTGACTCCCAAAATGGCGCAGTCAAGATTTTATTGATGATGACGTCAGGTGAAACTGGTCGCGGTCATAGATGGTGAAAAATGGCGGTCCGAGTCAGCATCTGCTGTTTTTATTTTTTCCACTCATGAGCAAGACTGGAACAATCTAATTTGTCTGGTTGCATTTTTCTGGGACTCATTTTGTAAAACTTAAGTCAAATAGCCTACATGTTATTACTCCTCACAAACTATTTATGACTGATACATGACGGTTATCATCAACATTGCAAAAATACATGTAATTGTAAATGTAATTGTAATTATATAATTGTACATGCAATATGTTATGATTATGTAGTCTTGCAAATACAATTTAATTTGATAAATCCCTCATTGAATTACCTACATCCTGAAAAAATAACCGGCAAGGCTAAAATTTAGAAAGTTTGAAGAAGGCTTTGTTTTTGTGTAAATTTTTTATATATTTTTTTAAAACCTGAAACAGAAAGTGGCTGTAGATTTGCCAGTAACATGACCAACCATGCCAACCATTCGAAACCACTTAACCAGTCAACGGCTGATGGTGTGTATATATACACACCCAAAAAAACAATATTTTTCCTGCTAGAAATTGGACGACGTGAACTTTGTGTCTTTTGAGTGAATTCGGAAGGCAGGAACGAAGGTTGAAGGGGCATTCCATTCCAGACCGTGTACAGTGCATGCACTCACCGTGCAACGCAGTAGTTGCAAATATTATGCCCAGAATGTCTTGTGTCAACTCTTCGGTTATACACTCCTTTACGTACTGGTTTGCGATCCTCAGCTGATATAACTCAACATACGGAACATTCTTCCCCGGTCTCTGGCATCTGCTGCAAAGAAGTCATTGTTCTTTGTTGCTCCTCAATTATGGAACAGCCTACCAACAACCTTACTGTCTTCTGCTTCTCCACAAGTGTTCAAGTAAAGACTAAAACCCACTTAAGTGTACATGTAGTTCTGCATGAACATTGTTACTTGGAGCCGCTGCTCATTTCATCGCATTATTTGTTTCATTTGTTGCTGTTTTTCTTTTCTTAAAAGAAAAGTTTTGTTTTTACCTCATCATAACTGCAGTGATCTTGATGGAATAGCAGTAAAATTACCCTTTTTGTGTTTTTAATAAGTATGTTCTACATCATTATGTCATGCTGTCCTGTCAGGGAAATTTTGTAAATCGTTGAGGAAGACACTTAATTCAAATAAAAAGTAAAACCGATCGACGGGTTTTCCATGTCTTTGTGTACGAAACCTTGTGCTGGCCAGCATCCCATCAATGGTGGCGCCGTGCGCATAGGGGCTAAAACAAAAAAGATCAGTCTAAAAAAACGCGCTGGTTGTCATGGAGGGCCACATGTAGCAAAACATTCAAGTTTTCTTGACAGACGTTGTGACCAAATTCAACATTTTTGCAAACATTTCTATTTTTGTTGTTGAAAAAATACATCCCATTATTGGTTGGTCGGTTTTCACCAAATTCTTAACAATTTTTGGAATATTTGTGTAACAGCTTTGCTTTGCTTTGCATAGTTTCTCCATCTTGGTTGGCAAAAACTCGGGCTGTGACGTTGCAAAAGAAAGATCCATTGATTGAAAGACTGTTCCCAAGGTACAATGCCATGTACGCCTATTCCCTGAGGTTTATTACGCACAATGTTCCATCCACTTTGTCCAACAAACAATTAAATCCATAAAGCTTTTCAGCAACTGTAAAAAATATAATCTCCTAACATTTAAAATGATTTTACCTGTTTAAATTGCAGCCGTATTCCTGGTTGTGAGCAACGGGGGCATGTGAATGACGTATGTGTAACTCCACCCCACTGCATGCATGACTTCATGTGCTGGTAAAGAACACGCCCCTAGTGGGGTTAAGGAGGGCAACAGTGGAGGCGGGGGAGGTGGGCGCGGCAATGGAGGAGGAGGAAAGACTCAGCTTCTCAAGCTGAGGTTCTTGTGTCCGGATGATGTGGGGGAGGTGAAGAGATTGTGCGGAGAATGGTTCCCAGTAGAGTAAGTACTTATTATATTATTTTCATCTCATTTTGTGTTTTTGGTTTTGTGTCTCGCTTTGCCTTGTGTAAATCTAAACTACGCATTGCTTCACAGGCGTGAAGAAACTTGATTCCACACAGGTTTCAATTTCACAGTTTCTGAATACTATAGGGAAAAATACTTTTTGTTTAGTTGCTCATGAAAAAACTTCCAGTCATAGCTCATCAGATAAAATTGTACTTCTGACAAAATTCAAAGATAAAGTTCAATGCAAACTAGTCTCATGAACATTGCTACAGTACGTCTAGTCATAAAGAATCTAATTGTAAGAACTTGCACTATGTAATCTAC